>WOVY01016041.1:0-504906 GCA_013436015.1 Rhipicephalus annulatus | reverse complement strand
ATATATATATAGATATATATATATATATATATATATATATATATAGTCAACTACATGCAGAAAAACGTGAACCCAAGGCTGCACGTCTCTCGCACTTTTTTGAAACGAACGGCGGTGTGCCGGATCTACTTGACTATATATGCAACGCTACGGCCACTCAACCACAATGCCTGCCATATATATGTGTGTGTGTGATCTAACAGACAATAATACCAAGGAATGTATAGGGGAAGTTATTAGACCAATTCTAATGTAAATGTGAAGAAAGAAAGGTGGGTGAAAAGATAAGTTCTCGTGCAGGAACCGAACCTGCGACCTTCGAATAACGCGTTCGATGCTCTACCACTGAGCTACCACGGCGGCTATCCCCCCAGCCACATTTTTTTGGGTTTATATGTGAATTTAAACGTGGAAGTTTCAGTCAGCGCCACCAGTAGCCATAGCGGCAAGCGTGGCACACTCTTTATGAGCATGTTCAGCGTCACGCAGCACGTGAACTTATTACTAACTGGCAGCTGACCAATGGTCGCTCGTATACAGCTTAACGGCACCAAGACTGCCCGTACGAGACCCTCGTTAATGAATAGGGGAAAGAAGTGTATACTTAAGGGCTCGCAATTGACACAATGATAATGAGATCTAACAGACAATAATGCCTAGGAGTGTATAGGGGAAGTTATTAGACAAACTGTAATGTAAATGTGAGGAAATTAAGCTCACGCTTCGCACTCAGAGAAGGTCACACTGGCCATTGCCTTGCGAATTCCCCACTACATTTGTTCGGTGTGTCTTCGGCCACCACCGCGAGTGAGCCCATACGAAAACCTCTCGCCATCGGCTTCGTGCCCAGTCCAGCGCGCCTTGTTTACACTAACGTTACGTAGTGCAAACGAGGTCCTCGTTTACCCTTGGGCACGACGAGCGAGACGGTGAGCCTAAATAATGCCGGGACACAGTCCGGCACGGATTAACGCGTTCCGGCGAGGATACATCATAAGCGAATCGATTCTGCGCTCTGCCGTGTGCGGCTCGCGGTGACGCGATGACAGAACCTCCGTGCATTCGCTGAGAAGCGCGCTTCCCCGATGGCGCGACGGTTGGAAAAACTGGCGGAGCCGAATGCGTTTCCTCGTCTATTGGTCGTCCGCTCGCGGGGAGGCGTGAGTCGTGGCTCAAGCGACACGGTATTTTTTACTATTCTCCTCCTTTTCTTGACAGTTTCCGCGAGCTGCCTCTGGCACCTGTAATTTTCTGAACTCCAAACTTTTGAATTCGCTAAAGGATTGGTTTGTATAATTTTTTGAGCAACAAAGTTCATTACTTTATAACCTACTAGTCAAATACAAGTGCAGAGGACAATTGCTCTCATAAAGACCTACCAGTGCTGCAAATATAAACAAGCTATGACGTTCACAGAAGCACTGATTGCGCTCTGAAAACGAGCGAGCTTAAGGAGCACTGTGTTTATCGAAACGTCTCAAGAAACATAAATTGCCCAGAATAAGAGAACATCATGGGAGCTTTTTTCCTTTATTTCTATTTGTGCTACGCAGAGCGATACTATATAGAGGCTTTTAGCGGGAACTTTGACTTCTTTACATTGCCGCGTTACCGGAAGGCAGCTGCGCATGCACGGGCGCCCACGGACAACATGCTCGCTAGATAGGCTTTACTTAAGGTCCTATCTCACGAATCCACCTTTGTTCGTGAGGATTCGTGTTATCGCCATTGCGGAGACTCCAGACATCGAGACAAAATAAGTGCGAGCGCCAACGGGGCCCACATTAGAGGCTTTTCACTTTTATACTGTTACGGGTGAGAGGTGTTTATTGTACAGGCCGGATGATAGATGGTTGCAGCAGTCAGGCCTGGCACAGAACACATTCACTTTTTTTTCTCTACCCCACTTCAACGAAAAGTCCCCTATCATTTCCCCCGTTGCAGACGAAGCCCACTGGACGAGTTAGTGTTGTGCGTGGTATAGCTTCAACCGGGCCACATATACGACGTCAGTTTTCCTGGAGCGATGGCCAGAAGATGTGAGGCGTGATATCACGTACGTAACGTCGCTAAGGCGTGACAAAACGACAAAGGGACCTGTCGTTTTGTCAACGATTAAACGATAGCGGGCCAGAAACTTTTGATACAAACCACTATTGCGATACCTTCTAAGGTTACCGTGTTTTCTTCTTTTTTTTAACCTCACCGTGTATTAGTTTTTTATAATCAGTAGTAAGTAGTGCACTTTTTCACATAAAGAACAGGGACAAGAACGACACGACACTATAGCTGCACTCGCAAAATTTTAACAAAGCGGTTATATTGATTACTTTTGGTTTTTGCGAAAACAGTTGATCTAGAAAGAAGAGCGGGAGAAATATTACGAGTGTTTTAAAATGAATAGTAAGGGCCTGGATTTCATCGTTGAGTTACCAAATAATGATAAACTACACTTTTGGATGTAGAGTTTGCAGCCACAGCGGGACTTGTACGGTGTTCATGAAATCCACAACGGACAAACCATCACTTAGCTACAGCTCCGCATAGCCTATAAGGTGGTGAAGAACGGTACGTTGCTGTTTCATGTTTGAGAGCAGATCTGGCCAAGTCGTGCCCAGAAAAGTCAACGAAAGCTTCAGCCAACAAATCAGCCTACTAATAAATCCAGGGCATGAAAAACGCGTGCTGAGCGGATTAGCAAACAGGCTGATTTGGTACGTATACGAGGTTATTAAAGTAACCCAACGACAGCAACAACTGACGACAGAAAAAAGTAGTCTCTGTAACATATGCACACAAGATAGCACGCAAACAACAACAAAAAAAAACGTACGTTTGACCAAAAGTAGCTTGTTCGGCCACTTACAAGCTTCGTAAAGTATGCGCAAAATTGGACCGTAAAACTTCGGTGACGAAAAAAATCTTACAATAAACCACAGAACAAGGTTTGCTAGATACAAACTGTGCGTTATATATTGTTTACCCCGATCGTGTGGGAAAGTTTACTTTGGCCAGACTCGTCGGTGTCTGAACACCAGGCTGTTAGAACATAAGTGATCTTTAGCAAAAATAATTATTCCCGTCTTAAGAAATAGTGTTGCTACTTGCCACTATTTCATGACACCACACGCAGGGTTTTTCGGAGCGACGATTGTATTGTGAAGCTTGTTTAATTTCTTCGTGGGTAATTAAAAAAATTACACCATTTGCGCTAAAGGGAAATAAGTGTCAATGCGACGCAGCAGGGAGATGGTGAACGGCCCCCACAGGAACTTATCTAAGTTGCCTTAAGCATGAGCACGAGCATTCGGAACCTCTACCTGGCTAACGCGGCCGGTGACCATCGCTTGACGCCCGCCGGTTACCCCTGTCGTGAACGCTGCTGATGACCAACGCCGCCGGCGAGCATGAATATAATACTGCCAAACAACTGGTCCCTCAGCGCAGACGCCAGAGACATCGAACGTGATCATGTGCTAAAGCAGACGTGCTTTGTCCCACGGAAACGTAGAACGCGCAATACCGACGATCAACAGCAACGAAGTAATCGTGTTAGTGGGGAAGCATTTCGTTACCTTCGCTGCCGACTTAGTAGGAGATAGAGGGGGGCGTAGGAGGTGACAGTGTTGGGGACGCGCATGACCAGTGGGAGGGTGGACGACGAGGAAAGGGCGGATACCGCTCCACGCAAAAGCTGCTTCACATCTGAATATTGTCTCCAATGTAGCATTTTGGCAGAATTCCAGCGTGCGTGAGCCGCTTGACGTAAGAGGCAGTGTGGTAGGGCGTTATGGTCGTAGTGCTTTTCTAGACGCCCACAGGCGGCGGCACCACTCCGGCCTCTTCTCACCCTTGAACAGAGTGAACATTGGTTTCCGCGTGTTGGTATTCGGACAGGCGTTAACGTGGCCGTGGTTAGGTGGGCTCTTCTGCTTCGGCTGGCTTCCCGAACTAATGCTTCCAAAAGCTGTGCCTCCCTCTCCGTGCAGCAGCGGTAGGACACGCAGTTCACAGCGTACGACTGTGCGCTGCGCTGACGTACGGATCTTCGACGAGAAAATTTCGGGCAAAGGCACCCAGGCATCCAGACCGAAGGTGAGGAGTGGGGAGTATGAGGTAAGACGGCGCGCACGCTGGTACACGAAAGCTTGCGGTGAACAGAAGCATCGCGCCAGCATCAGCACGCCTCGCAACTTGGAGAAGCACTTTTTTGAGTTTGCGTTCGAGTCGTCGACAGCGACAGAAGCAAAAACGAAGAAGTCAAGGGCGCGTATAGACAGCAGGCGGCTGTGGCGACGATGAGGGCAAATAAATCACAAGGCGTAAGGGGCAATGTTTCGCCGCCGTAGTTCCACACGAGAAACAACAGTGGTATAAAACTGCGGTTACGCGAAGAATAGAGACAAACTTCAGAGCAACTCAGTGTATATAAGGACAGTATTCTAGAAGGCGCGTGGTTGTAACGTACCATGCTTGTATTCAGCCAAGCCATTTCAAAAACGCTGCTTCACTGTTAAATTTGAGGGTTTGACTTAATCACGCTTGAAGTTTGAAAAACAGCATGGAGAGAAAAACCTGCTCTGTTCTCGAGAAATAAAACACAATTACATTCCCACTTCGTTGCATGCAAAAGCGCTTAGTTCCATTCTCATTCCATTCCTCCACGCGTGGTCCCCATCCCATTCCGGGGTAGCGAAATGTGAAATGATTCCGGAGTCATTCGAATTCCGGAGTATCAACTGCGCAACACTGACGCAGAGAGGGTCGAATTAGGCCATAGGCAGTCACAAACACGACACAAATCCAGAGATAAGATACTCGCGCTTAAAGCGAGCGTTCGCATTTCTCGCAGGTCTACGGGTACGTCGTTCGTCATTTGCTTCGAGGCCTCCTCACAGCCGTCGCTTGTCTTTCCCGTTTTTTAGTGTTCTCTCATACGTACTCGGGGTCTTCGACCACCACGGTTGCTTCTTCATTCTTGGTGGACCAGTTGCGAGGACTCACTATATTATTGTGGCACATGCGCTTTCACGATGATGATATTTTTTTGATCGACTCCCAAAGAACGATGCTGAGGTTCAATGGTCGTCCACGGCAGCACCCAAATCGGAGCTCCTCTCTGTTCGAGCATCAAGGCCTAAAGATGGATAAACGCGGTGACGTAGGGCGAACCGACAGAGTCGGCAGACCTGTCGGGCCTCTGCGTGCGGAGATCGCGTACACGCGGCACGCAGGCTCGGCGGAACGAATCGGCGAGCGAGAGAACCCGCATTCCACTTGTCACCGTCAAGAAATAAAACCAAAACTCTCTTTTTGCGCACCGCCTTGCGCAGCGCCGCCTGGAATAAAAGAGCTGCCCCTCCTTCCGTTGAACTTTCGCGAAGGGGAACTTGATTAACAACAGGCTCCCGGCGAGGGTGTTCCGGTAGCTGCGCCGCGAGCAGGAGCCCTCTTGCAACGAGTCTCTCTGCTGGCACGCCTTCGGGCATCGTTGCAGACAGGGAAAAAAAAAGTCAACGTTTGCACATGTCTTTCTTCACTGGAGAGTTCACTCTATGTGCACCAATCACTGACACCAACTTTGACTAAATCTCAGTTCAGATGGCAGTTCACCTCACGTATACAGCAGGCAAGCGAAGGCGCGCCCGACAGAGGGGCGACTTCTCGTCGAATAGAGCGAAGCAAACGTCTTCGGAGTACCTCTGGGTTTTCGGGCGCGGTAGGAGAAAAGTTAACGTGACTTGGTGTAGCATACTTGTGGACGAGGAATGAGTAAAACAATTTGGAGATAGTGAATTGCATACCCACTGATATCAGAGAATTTGGGCGGGGGGCCTAAATAATTTTTCTAGGGCACATGAATCTCTCAATAACAGGACCTTGACGGATATTTAGACACCAGCGGCAGGTTATTGCTAGATCTGTGCGAGCAACATAGTCTTGAGACATTTAATTCGGGCCCTAAGTGTAAGGAACCGATTACGTGGGAAGTCGGACTCACGCAATCGAGCATTGATTATTGTCTCATGACAGAGGGAATGTATGGTAAACTTTGAGGGATGAGAACAGACGAGGGAGGCATTAACAGCTTGGGCGGTGACCATAAACGGATAACATTACAAATGGGACGTAAAACTGAAAATCACAACATAGAGTCAAAGTTCGGAAACTTGTATTGAAGTGACAGAAAAATAACAAATATAGCCGCAAGAGTCGAGGACGGTGTGGGAAAACTACCGGGCAAACACTGGGATTATATTGAGCTGTTACATGTAATGGAAAGGAAGATAGATGAACAGAAGAAGAAGATTTGCTGAAAAGAGAAGCATAAATGTTGGTGGAACTAAGAAATCCGGGAAGCAATCGAGAAGCGACGGAGGTATCACGGGAGCACAGACAGGAAAACGAGAAGAAGCGCCGACATGATGAAGTCAACCAAATATGGGAAATATACTTAGATAACAAAAAAACCACTGTTCATAAATTGGTCGAGGTAAAAATTAAAGGTGAAAGTGAACGCTGGATGACAGAGATTGTCGAAAATAAAAAAAAAGCCGCACGTAGAATATTTTGGAGCCACCTAAAAGCGCTAGGTAGAAAGTCTGTCTCAATGCAACAACACATGGTTGATTAAGGAGGAAATAAATTGAAAGGGTACGAAGCACTAGGTTACATCCGAAAGGTAACTAGTTTAAAAAGGTCGCCTAGGGGCTTTCCCGGTGAGTAAAAGTATGAAAAAGAGTGCAACCGAGGAAGAGGTAGTACTTGAGAAGTTCAATTGCAAGAAGGCCCAAAGAAAATTCCTAACCGCACTACTCCGGGCTTACATGAGGTTGCCATCCGCATCATTAACGAACAGAAAACAGCACTAAAGAAGCGCTGCTGAAATTAGTAAAAAAAAGTTCTTACAGAAGAAGGAAAATACCACATACTGGCGGAAAAGTAGAATTAACTTAATTTATAAAAGCAAGAGAGAAAATGTTCACATTCGCTCGTATACACCGCTAACTATTACATCAATGCTATACAGATTTGCGATGTATAGGCAGTACATTTGAAAATAGAAACGCGGGCAAAGCAAAATGATATTTTGGGAGAACTCCGCAATCGATTCCGAATGAACGGGCGGTTTAACTATAACCTATTTGTTAACCGAGTGTATAGAAATATCTAAAGTAGATAACAGGCTCTTTACGTAGCTTATATGGACATGACTGGGGCGTACGACAACGTTAATCAGGAAATTTGTGAGATATATTGAAGGAAGTGGGAATATATGATGACTGTATACAACTTTTGAGCGTGAAATATACCGAGAAAATACAGTTTGCATAGAATGGGAACGAATAAGCAGCTATGGACAGCGGTGAACTTAACAAGAGGCTGACACAGACATTTGTTCCCGCTGCTATTCATGCTGCACATGGTGATGATAGAAAAATGATAGAAGGTAGTAACATTGTGTTTAATCAGTCACACAAACAGGCTGGCGTGATGGTTGAGCAGAAGCTTCCAGGTCTATTTTACGGAGACGATATTGTCCTATTCGCGACAGTCACGAAGATAATACAGCGGACGACTGTATACAACGTTTGAGGAAATATACCGAGAAAATAGTTTGCATGGAATGGGAACGAATAAGCAGCTATGACAGCGGTGAATTAACGAGAGGCGAGGCTGACATTTGTTCCCGCTGCTATTCATGCTGCACATGGTGATGATAGAAAAATGCTAGAAGGTAGTAACATTGTGTTTAATCTGTCACACAAACAGGCTGCCGTGATGGTTGAGCAGAAGCTTCCAGGTCTATTTTACGGTGACGATATTGTCCTATTCGCGGACAGTCACGACGATATACAGCGGCTGGCGGAAGAAAAGGAGAGGCTCTAGGACTAGGATTTAGTGCAACAAGGTGTGGATTGATGGTATTCATGATCAGGGAAGACCAAGCAGTCTCAATACAGGGCCAGAAATACCGAGCGTAAGTGAGTACCAGTAGCTTGGAGTACCAGCTAAAATGAGGGAGATAGATATATTAATGTATAGGAAAAACAACAACATCGGCAGCAAAAGAAAAGAGTGATGCTGCAATAATGAAGCACAGAGCGTTATAATAGGGATACAATAGGTACGAAGTCCTTCGAGGTCTGTGGAAAGGCGTTATGGTTCCAAGGCTTACATTTGGGAACTCAGCGGTGAGCATGAAGTCAGAGGTGCAATCAAGAATGGATATAAATCAAAGGATTGTGGGACGTCTCGCCTTGGGCGCTCACGGGAAGACGACGAGGGAGGCTGTGAATGGGGATATCTTGTTCCTAATATATGTTATTGATATCTATGTGCCTTGAGCCTAACGATAAAATGAGATTATTTGCGTGATATACACCACTACTGCGTGTTATACACCTCTATCCGCGCAACTGGTGACCAGCTTAGACTTAACACCACACGAGCTAATATTGCATGTTGGTGCCTTGACTGGGGATTGGAAATTAACGTGTCGAAAACAGCTTGCCTTAGCATAATTCACAGAAAAACAATCCAGCATTTTAGTTACAATTCGGTCGGCACAAAACAATGCAAAAAACGACGCTGTTAAATACCTGGGCATCACGTTTACAAGCAAACTGAAGTGGGATGCACATATAAGTAGCACATACACAAAAGCCTCTCTCCCGCTAGGGTTCCTAGGTGCGTCGAAAACTTGCACTGGCGCCTTCTAATGTAAAACTGACAGCATATAAATCTCTCATAAGGCCGATCCTCGAATACGCCAGAATATTTGGAACCCCCCCCCCCCCCAAAAAAAATATCTTTCCAACAAATTAGAAATCGTCAAACGCAAGGCCATTCGCTTTATCCCTTCCAAGTATTTGAGGCATGACAGTGTCACTGAGCTGCGCAAGCGGGCGTGCTTACGGGCCCTTGCAGCCCGTTGCCATGTTTCTTCCTTAAAGTTTCTTTTTCTTTTGTATCACAACGGTTCAAACATAGATAAAGACAACTATATAAAGCCGCCTAACCGTAATTCCCTTCGTATCATCCATATTAAGTGCATCAGACCATTCATGTCATGCTGTGACACTTTTAAATATTCATTCTTCCCATCAGCAGTGGAAGAGTGGAACAAACTGCCACGTGAAGGCGTTAATCTTTTCCTCTGCAGATGCATTTGTTTGGAATGTAGAAAGCCTGTCTAATGAAGAGCAAAAGCAACTTTTGTTTTTTGATGTTTGTGAGTGCTTCCAAACACACTGATCACTGTACCACGTGCTGATAGCTCAATGGTGTTTGTGACCTGCCCCATGATTTTGTGCAATTGCTTTCATCGTTCAAGTTTTGTTTTCACCAGCATCTTGTGATTCTGCTTCTTCCGCTATGTGCGATATTGCCTGGTTTGTACGCGACCGTGTATATTTATCCGCCCACCCTGTATGAGCCTGAGAAAGGCTTATAGTATTAAATAAATAATAAAATAAATAAAAATGGCATGGACAGGCTTCGAAGTTACGGAAGCTCAGAGCAAAATGACATTAGAAGAGAGGCTTAGAAAGATGAAGGGGAATAGATGGGCCGAGAAACAGTTCAGGTATTTGTATGGGAAGAGCGTGGATACTAAGTGGAGAAAAAGAACTAGGAGGCTCACCATGCGGCTGACAGTGTGGGCGAGATAGCAACAAGGACATTAAGCGAAAACTCAGAGAGGCGGAGAAAAATTTATCGGATGACCGCGATGGAAAAGCGGCCGGCTTTCAGTAACTATGCCGTAAGGGCAAGAACGAAATAAGGAGAAAGCGTTTTTATGATAATTCAAGGGGAAGCACATTACTGCTCGAAGCGAGGTCGGGTTGCCTTTGAACACATAGTCATGAAGCGAGATTGAACAAAGAGGAAGAACAATGTACATGCTGTGGGGGAGCTAAGAAAACGATGAAAAATGTTCTGATTGAATGCGGCGATGTCCACCCAGGTATACGTTTGGGTACATGCCTACGTGAGGTTTTGGGTTTTAGGGACAAACATTAAAAGCTGAACACGTCCACGATCAGGCAAGTAAAAGACGGCTACAGTACTGGCGGCAGAAAACGGTAGAAATCAAGAAAATAGTGGGAAAATGAGATCACCCTGCCTCAAGAGGCAGAGATGGAACAAAAGTAATTCTGTTTGATATAGTAACATTGATTTATTCAGCATAAATAAGACAACAGGCTAACATAAAAAGAAAGTTTTCCTTTAATTTTTTTTTTCTTGCGAGTCTGGTGGCACATATGTCACCACTCCGTTATAAAGGGGACGCTCAGCATCCATCCGAGTTGTAAATAGCATAGGTGAGCGGAGCATTCTCCATGATGTAGGGCAAGTTTCAATGCTGCACCCTACCACTCTGTTCGCCAGGCGCGAAAAAAAAAATGAGTTCAGCAACGCAGGCAAAAAATGATTGTGTTATGTGCTCGGCCCATGCACAGGCCTGCCTTTGGCCCCCGGCAACCAAACTGCGGTCTAGACAAAAAAAATGTAATGGTCATAGAAGAGTGACCAATGAGGCCTCAATTATTGCCAAGGGTCAGCAGAGGTTCGGTCACCTTGACTTCAAAAGACAGGGTTTTTCTTGATCGCGTAAACCACAGTACACTTGCATCTTTGACATGCTTTTGGCCACCCATATGTTTATCTTTTATTTGGTCCTATCGGGTGTATTTTTCTTCCACCCAACTTTCTTACGTGACTGCTTGCACGCGCTTCGAACAACCCAGGTTGTTTTTTGCTGACAGCGCGTCAATATAAGTCTTAATGCAGGGAAGACCCCGTGGGCAGTCTGAGGCGAAGCCTATGGTAATTCTATCGCGTTTCATGAGGACCTTTCGGTGCGAGGTGGTTTCTGGGACGACTCCTTTCTCCGCAACCCTCGACGAAAGCGAACGAAAAGCAGCGCGGTTGATTCGATAAGCGGCGTATTCCATTACGTTGGCGTCGTCCTCGATGACCCCCGCGGACAAACACGGCACGCGACAAGGAAAGCGGACATACACCTGTCTCTCTCCCATTCACTCCCCCTGTATGGCGTGAAAGTGCCGCCAGAGAACGCTTCGCTCGCTCATATACACTAATATCGCCTATCAACGAGAGACATGCCGCCACTACAGCTGCTCGGCAAGAAGGCGCAGTTCTATATAGCACAGCCGTGTGCTAAAGCTTTGCTAGATCAACTCTCGTACTTCTAAATAAGATAGATAAGGTGACGGATGGATGGATGCGAGACTTCACTGGTAAATAAGGGCAAAAAAAAAATACAAGGCCCAAATAACAATAAGAATAACAACAATATCTGGCATTTTACGTCCTAAAATCGCGATATGGATATGACAGATGCTTTAGTGAAGGGCTCCGGAAATTTCGACCACCTGGGGTTCATCAAAGTGCACTGACGTAACAACGCAGTATATGGGCCTGCACATTTCGCCTTCATCGAAGTGCAACCGACGCGGACAGGATCGAACTCACGACCTTCAGGTCAGCGGCCGGGCACCATTGCTCCACCGCGGCAGACCGAGAATAAAATGACACTGCATTAGGACAGCCAACGGGACAACAGGAGCGCCTGAAGAGCACACACGAGTACTCGAAAACAGGAGAACTGATTCCGCAACCTCCCAGGAAAACAGAAACATTAGAGAAAACACAGAGTAACCTAGTCGATACAGCTGGATCGCTCGTGTAAGTCAACAAATGAAGGCCTCTTCACACCAAATGAATGTCATGTGTGCTAAGAAAACAAGTGTCGCCATTGACAAAGCTTTTGTTCATACGCTCTCTTCAACCCTGACAATTTTTCATTCGTATCAGCTTTTTGCGAAGACAGACTTGCTCGGCCAATTTCCCAAACCATAAAACTTGAGCCAATCGCGACGCTGGCCTCTTCTGGCGCAGCCCTCCAAGGGGCGGTCGCAGTCACAAAAGGGCTTCATGAAAGGCCGACCGAGATTCTCTCAAATGAAGAGTCGAGCCAACTTCGCGGGTCCACTGCTTATCTCATAGACGTGTTGGGTCGTGAGCAGAAGAAACAATCGCGGTCTCCACGCCAACCTCAGAATGAGCCGCGCTTGGTCATTTAAGAGATTGGCGCCGATACGAATAATTGAAGATGCGTGGCCCACAACGGTTCAATCAGGGTAAAAGCCCACCCGCGTGAAGGAGCCGGCCTGTCAGCGAACGAAAACACGCGCCTCGCCGGCAGACCTCGTCGAGACGGTTGCACGGACGTTTCTTCGTTTAGTTCACTCTCGACATTAATAGGTTTCGACCCGAGGCTTCAAGGTAGTTTAAAAGACATGTCATCAATCAGGACAACCTTTTTGCAGCGGCGATTTTTCGCGGCGGTGAATTCCAAGGCTACTTGAAAAAGTGTAGTGGGTTATACGCAAAAACGACGAGTAGTGGCGTAAAAGGCAACAGTAGGCATTCGAAGATAGTTTTAAAAGGCCACTATTACGCGCACAGTCATTCGCATCCTCACAGCACGGTGCAGTCTAGCCCAGCCGTGAACAGGGTCCACTTTGAAAGAAGCTATGCTACCACGATGCGCGCGATGAAAAGCAGCCACATTGTTCCTTTATATATATATATATATATATATATATATATATATATATATATATATATATAATCAAATATATTGTTACGTGAGTAACGAGACAAAGTATTGCGAATATATTCGAAAAATATATTTGCAAGAGCGGTTGCAGCACTGGCCAGTCTGGCTCCGAGCTCGAGCAGCCAGCGACCCTCATCTTCTTCGTCGGGCGCACACGCGCATTCGCACTATGGTTTGTGGCAGCCTACAGGTAGCATAACCCCCGTCGGCAAAGGCGCCGTCTCGGCGCATCTAGATGTCAAGATCATTGGGCGAGTGGTACTGCTTCAGGCGTGCGACGTGTACGATGTCGCTGGCCCTAGGGGTGGATGAAGACGGCGAGGCAGCAGGAGTGATTTCATAAGTGACGGGAGTCACCTCACGAAGCACTCTGTATGGCCCTGTGTACCGAGAGAGCAGCTTGTCAGACAGGCCAACGTGCCTGGTCGGAGACCACAGCAGAACCAACGAACCGGGCGAAAAGTGCACATCGCGGTGTCGTTGGTCGTACCGACGCCGTTGGTTTGCTTGGGAGGTCAGAAGGCGAGCACGAGCGGTTTCGCGTGCGTGGGCGGCCCGGCTGATGGCGTCCAGAGCATATTGTGAAGTTGGAGCTGCTGGTAACGGAATCGTCGTATCGAGGGGTAATGTGGGTTCGCGGCCGAACAGCAAGAAAAAAGGGGAGTAACCAGCCGTGTCGTGGCGCGAAGAATTGTAGGCAAATGTCACGTATGGTAAAGCGATGTCCCAGTCAGAGTGATCTGAGGAAACGTACTTTGCAAGCATGTCAGTTAGGGTTCGGTTCAGGCGTTCTGTGAGGCCATTTGTTTGCGGATGGTACGACGTAGTGAGCTTGTGGCGTGTTTCACAAGAGCGTAGGATGTCCGCTATGACTTTCGATAGAAATGTGCGGCCTCGGTCCGTGAGCAGCTGGCGTGGAGCACCATGTTGCAAGATCACGTCGTGTAGAAGAAAATCGGCGACGTCAGTGGCGCAACTTGTTGGAAGGGCGCGTGTGATTGCGTAGCGTGTGGCGTAGTCTGTGGCCACAGCTATCCACCTGTTGCCAGCAGAAGACAGAGGAAAAGGGCCGAGTAAGTCCAAGCCGACGCGAAAGAAAGGTTCAGTAGAAATATCGAGTGGTTGAAGGCGCCCAGCCGGAAGCGTCGATGGTGTTTTGCGGCGCTGACATTCCTCACACGCCGCGACGTATCTTCTGACGGACCGTGCCAGACCTGGCCAATAGAAGCGACGGCGAATCCGGTCGTATGTGCGGGACACACCCAGGTGACCGGCAGTAGGAACGTCATGAAGTTCGTGGAGTACAGCCAAGCGGAGGTGTTTGGGTATGGCAAGCAGCAGAGATGGGCCGTCTGGATGGAAGTTATGCCGGTATAATGTGCCATTCTGGAGTACGAACGAGCGATAGGATCGGTTCGATGGGGAGGAGTCGAGGCGCTCAATGATAGCTCGTAGGGCTGCATCACGGCGTTGCTCGTCGGCTATGTGGTTCAGTTGAGAAACGGAGCACACGCAGGCGTCGTTGTCAGGTATGGTGGCCGATGGGCCAACTGGATAGCGAGAAAGGCAATCGGCGTCCTGGTGCAGGCGTCCAGACTTGTATATCACAGCAAAGGTGTATTCTTGCAGTCGCAGAGCCCAGCGACCAAGTCGACCTGTAGGATCTCTTAAGGATGAAAGCCAGCAGAGCGCGTGGTGGTCGGTGACGACGGAAAAGTGAGTGCCATATAAATATGGACGGAATTTTGAGACCGCCCAGACAAGAGCAAGGCATTCTCGCTCCGTGATCGAATAGTTACGCTCTGCAGGTGTAAGGAGGCGGCTAGCATACGCGATAACGCGGTCGTGTCCCTGTTGGCATTGGGCGAGAACGGCTCCGATACCGTGACCACTGGCATCAGTTCGGACCTCAGTTCGGGCAGATGGGTCAAAGTGGGCCAGGATAGGGGGCGTCGTCAAAAGTGTTATGAGGTGAGAGAAGGCGGCAGCTTGAGTGGACCCCCACGAAAATGGAACGCCTTTCTTCAAAAGATCGGTAAGTGGTTGGGCGATTGCCGCAAAATCTTTCACGAACCGCCTAAAGTAGGAGCAAAGTCCCACAAAGCTCCGGACATCTTTGGCGGATTGGGGTACTGGGAAACTCGTGACGGCACGAATTTTCTCAGGGTCCGGTCTCACACCAGAAGCATCGACAAGGTGGCCCAGCACGGTAATCTGTCGGCGGCCGAAGTGACACTTCGAGGAGTTCAACTGGAGGCCAGCTTTGCGGAAGACGTCGAGAATGGCCGACAGACGCTCAAGGTGGGTCTCAAATGTAGGTGCAAATACGAGGACGTCGTCTAGGTAACACAGGCATGTTGACCATTTGAACCCGTGTAGCAGAGAGTCCATCATACGTTCGAACGTGGCGGGGGCATTGCATAGACCGAAGGGCATAACCTTGAATTGGTATAGGCCATCTGGAGTGATGAAGGCGGTCTTTTCTTGGTCTTTCTCGTCTACGGCAATCTGCCAATAACCAGAACGAAGGTCGATGGATGAAAAGTAGCGTGCGCCGTGGAGACAATCAAGGGCGTCATCAATACGTGGTAAAGGATACACGTCCTTTTTGGTGATTCGATTTAGATGCCGGTAATCGATGCAAAAACGCCATGTGTTGTCCTTCTTTTTAACCAGGACGACGGGTGACGCCCATGGGCTTGATGAGGGCTCAATAATGCCTTTAGTTAACATCTTATTCACTTCAGCTTGAATAATCTGGCGCTCCGACGCGGACACGCGATACGGTCGACGGTGAATGGGAGCAGCATCACCGGTGTTGATGCGGTGCTTTACAAGAGAAGTTTGGCCGAGTGGTCGGTCGTCAAGGTCGAAGATGTCACGGTAGGAAGCTAGAAGGCGTGCGAGAGCGGCTGATTGCGCTGGGGGAAGGTCAGGGTCGATAATGGGACGTATTGACATGTCGAGGCATGTGGCATCGAGTGGGCGACAAGAAAAATTGGTGCATGCGTCGGCTGCGAAAGTGGTGACGTGATCATCGGCTAAGGACCGCAACGTGGCGATTAGGATGCCTTCAGGGAGGACTTGCTTTGTGAAGCCGAAATTTATGACGGGTAGACGGGTCCGGTTGGAGGCTACAGTTACGATGCAGTGAGGGACGGTGACGTCACGTGCCAGTAGGACATCAGGAATCGGCGTGACGATGTAATTCCCATCCAATACGGGTGAGGTCGTGGCGAATTCGGTGAATGTGAGGGCTTTAGGCGGTAAGCGGAGGAAGTCTGTGGCAGAAAGGCCGTGTTGAGGTTCAGGGTGAATATCCGGCTGAAGAGGAAGGTCTAAGCAAAGAGTACCAGCGGAACAGTCGATCAGAGCAGAATGGGTCGACAGGAAGTCCATCCCTAAGATGAGGTCATGAGGACAGTTCTGGAGCACCGTGAATAGAACAGGAATGTAACGGTCGGCGATGCTTATGCGAGCCGTACACATGCCAATGACAGGAACAGTGCCGCCATCGGCCACACGTACAGCTTCGGTAGCAGGAGGCGTGAGTACTTTTCTTAAGCGGCGACAAAGATGAACGCTGATTATGGACACATGAGCGCCAGTATCGACTAGTGCCGACAGAGAAATACCGTCCACGTGTACATCGACAAGATTTTTGTTCGTATGAAGCGTCAATGGAGGGTTTGGTTCAGACAGGGATGATGCAGCACTACCTCCAGGGGCTGCACTGTCTAGTTTTCCGTCGGGTACGATGAAAAGTTAGGCGGCGAGTGATGGCGGCGTGGCTGGGGCGACGGGGAACGACGGCGTTGAGGGGACGGAGAACGAGCAGGAAGGCGGCTGTTAGACGTGTCGAAAGCAGGGGCGGTACGGCTGGACGAATACCGGCGAAGATCTTCATATGGGCTATAAGGTGCGAAAAACTGGCTCCTATGTGGCGGCGTCCAGGAGGCACGGCAGTAGCGGGAGACATGTCCAACGCGGTGGCACCGGAAGCAGATCGGTTTGTCGTCAGGAGTTCGCCATTCCGCCGGGTTGCGAGATCGTGGAGCAACAAATGGGTCACGTCGAGGTGCATTAATGGGAATTGGTCTGGAGGAGGGGCAAGAGATGGGGCAAGCATCAGGGAACCCGCGGTTGGCGAATTCTTGTCGTACGACCGCCTGAATAACGGAGATCGCGGGGGTTGTCGGTATCGTATGTTCGAAAGAAGTGGGCTGAAGCGGCGCTGGACTTGCTGCTTCAAGTTCCCGTCGAACGATACGCGTTACACTCTGCTCAAAGGGCGGTGTGACGGTAGAATCGGAGCAGGTGGACGTAGCCGCCGTGTTTGGCAACCGAGAAAAAGGAGGGCGCACCCGACGGCTTTTTGCTGTTTCGAAACGGCGGCATTCTTGAATTACACGGTCGATGGTCGAGACGTTAGTGTACACCAGCAAATTGAAGGCGTCGTCCGCGATCCCCTTCAAAACGTGTCCAACCTTTTCAGCCTCAGACATCGCCTCGTCCACTTTTCGGCAAAGAGCGAGAACTTCTTGGATGTATGACACATACGATTCAGTTGGCGACTGGACACGGGTAGCCAGCTCCTGTCGTGCAGCTGCGTGGCGACCGGTCGGGTCCCCAAAGATGTCACGTAGCTTCTCCTTGAACGTGTCCCAGCTGGTGAGTTCGGACTCATTTGTCTCGTACCAGACACGCGGGGTTCCGTCCAAGTAGAAGAGAACATTAGCGAGCATCATGGTAGGGTCCCAGCGGTGAGTTTGACTGACCCGTTCATAAAGGCGAAGCCATTTGTCGACGTCGAGGCCAGGTTGCGCAGAAAATGTCCCGGGATCACGGGGTGTTTGGACGGCGACAAAGGTTGTCGGAGAAGCCGCAGATGGTGAAGCGGACGCGTTGTCACTGAAAGCCATGGCGGGAAGCTGGAGGATGCGGCCACTGCGGAGCTGCGTGGTGAGGACGGGGATCGTTCCACCTCCACCAAATATGTTACGTGAGTAACGAGACAAAGTATTGCGAATATATTCGAAAAATATATTTGCAAGAGCGGTTGCAGCACTGGCCAGTCTGGCTCCGAGCTCGAGCAGCCAGCGACCCTCATCTTCTTCGTCGGGCGCACACGCGCATTCGCACTATGGTTTGTGGCAGCCTACAGGTAGCAATATTATCAAATACTGCGGGCACGTAGTCCAAGCAGAGAGGGCGAAAAAAATGGTACAACAGTGAACATGTTAAAACAAAAACAATAAACGAAACATGCACACTAATACAGAAATAGAATCAATACGTTTGGCGAAACGCTATACAAGCAAATTAATAATAATCAGCATTGTGGTGTCGATTCGATTACACAATTCCATTCAGTTATTGTACGAGGGACAAAAATAAATTCTTAAATGTGTTCGTACTTCCGAAGTAGGGTGTTAATGCATCTTGTCTACGTTGACGAGTGGTTTGAGTTAATAGGGGTGACAGATATAGAGATGAGTCTAGTGGTGAATTGTTCATCTAAACTAGTTTAAGTATACGTAGTTTTAGTATACGGATCCCAAACGATACATGCATATTCTAGTTTAGTTCTGATTAAGGTGTTGTACGTAGCAGTTTTACGTCAGATGGTGCTCTTTAGGGGCGAAGCTCCTTAAGGCATGGGTCGATCGTCACCTATATATATGTATATGTAGTAACCACCTTACAGCCGTACAGCATACCCACGGAGTGAATGCTGATGAGTGGGGCGAAGCTTCGGAGGGTTTTATCGGCAAACCGTGAATCATCCCTCGCCCGCGTCCGTCCGCCGTCTGTCTGACGCACGGACGGGAGGACCGACGGAGGCACGGATGGACTGACGGATGGTTGGCCACACTCTTCATCATTGACTCCATGAACATGCTGTACTTTTTTTTTAAGTTTGTGCCTCAGCAGGCATAATTTCCTGAGGGCCGAAGTGCAGGTATTACTAATGTGGTCGTTCCATGTTAACTCGTTGTTAAAGTGACTCCTAAATAATTGTATTGGGTTACTTCATGCAGGGGGATCATTTTAGTTTATACGTATGAAGCAAAGGCGATTTCTTGTGTGTCATTCGAATTAGTGCGTTTTTGTCTGTGTTTGGTGTCATTCCCCAGTGCATGTACCATTCAAGAATGCTATTCGAATTACTGTGTAAGCAAAGTTTGTGCTTGATAGAATTATTGTCTCATAGAAATAGGTTCTGCATACTCTATGCGGACGATACCACTAAACAAATGCAGATAAAGAGGTTGAATCAACGTTGTTTAAACTAAACACCCTGAAAAATATTGTCAAATGGTTCAAAAAGAATACATAAATACAAATTGAAAAAAGTCAAATTTTGTGGTATTTTCGTCACCTAATCGAATTATTACAGGAAGCCCCCTGTCTAAGCAAGCGATACTAAAATTCACTCTACCTCTAGTACAATGTTTCTCGGGGTCGAACTTGATGAGCATTTAAAATTTAATTCACATATATCACAGCTTACGTGGAAAGCCGCGCATGCCATTCCAATCTTGCTTAAAGTTCACCCTTTGTTTTTCGTTTTGAAATATTGTTGCCACTTTACTACGTTTTATTTAACCGCAAATTAATTCATTGCATTTCATCATGAAATACGTATGCCCCTCATTTATCAGCCACTCAACATCTTCAAAAATAAGCACGAAGAATAATATCCTTCAGTAGCTTCATGTCCGATGCATTATCCTTACTCTGCTAACAGAGATCTATCAGTTCAGAATCTGGTAAAATATCATCTCGGCATTCTTATCTACAAATGTGTGAATGGGAAACTACCAATTCCTTTACTCTAACCAAGTGAGTTTTCTCAGGTGTCATCTACTCATTTTGCAAAGGCTTACTTTTACCCAAACTCCAAACTAATTATCACAAAGTTACCATAAAATTGTAGTCTATATCTTTGTGGAATTCCTTACCTTTGGATATCAAAAATATATCCCTCGATATGTTTAAAACCACTTACGTTAGCACTTAAGTGTTATTAATTTGATAGTGCTCAATACTATACAAGGCGTGTTATTGCAGTTTGTGTGTCTTTTTGCTGATATTCAATATGTATAACTTATAGTTCCAGTATAACCCTTATCTATATCTTGTATACCTCATTTTTTCTTTACCGTCACAATGCTTGGTATTATACTGAGTGAGTGTTACTGTATTGTTGTATCAGTTTTTTGTGCTTATCTGCACATTTCTTAAAACCCATATACGCTATTTCGTGCTTATGTAAAGATTTTATGTTTCATTATTTTTGTATCCTTACCACTGTTTACTATTACAATGTATCTCTGATGAATGATTTTTTAGGAGGCCTCACGCACAGTTTTGTGACGTTGAGACCTCCTTCCGTATTTGTATACAACATATGCAATGTATCACTTGCATTCCAAATAAAATTCAAATAAATAAGCACGCAATAATCAGTAAATAATAGAATCCGGACACCAACTTTGACCATGTTAACAATGTTGTTAATAGATAAAACAAAAAGGACACGGCCGAGGACACCACCCTGCCGCACATCTGATGTGACTGGATTGATTGATTGATTTGTGGGGTTTAGCGTCCCAAAACCACCATATGATTATGAGAGACGCCATAGTGGAGGGCTCCGGAAATTTAGACCACCTGGGGTTCTTTAACGTGCACCCAAATCTGAGTGCACGGTGATGTGACTGGAAGAGAGCGCGATTTATCATCATTAATTTCTACGAATTGATGCCGGTTTGTCAGATATTCAGCAACCCAAGAAATTAACAATCCTGGAATTCTCGCGTTGTCCAGTTTCAGAATTATATTTATCGTAAGGGAGAGTATCAAAAGCTTTTCGGGAGTATAAAAAATTATATCAATTTGCCCGTTTTAAATGCGAAGCATTTCTTAGCGAAGTTCTGTGACTTTGAGCATATCTCTCTATTTAGCCACCTAAATTTTGGTGCTCTCGTGGTCACCCCTTAACTTGGCGTAAACCAAAATTAGTATGGGAGTGTGAGCTGATTTGACGAATATGACGTGTTGGTCAAAACATGATTAATGTCACAATGCCATCGAATATGACGTCAAACACTTCCCGCCAGACAGTGGAACATACCCATGCGCGGGTATGTGCCAAGGTGTGCCACTTAGTATGTGCCCAAGAATGACGAGAGCACACATGGGCAATTCAACGCGCGAGCGTTAAGAAATACCCGACATCGGTAGCGTCAACTCGACGAATGCAAAGAATAAATTTCAAGGTCCAAGCTGGAATCAAACCCAAGCATTCTGCGTAGCAATGAAGCATTTTACCAGAGAGCTACGCCAGGTCACGGAACTACCTTTCCAATAGACGCTAATCTTCGTGAATTGTAAACAGTAGTTACTGTGCTGCCTACCCAATTTTATAAACATTACGTATGTACTCCTTTGATACAGCCGTCACGTCGGGTTAACGTCAATTGTGGTTAGTTACCGTGCGCTGAAGTTGATTTATGTAGCAGTGTCCTGGGCCAGCATCTTCGCGAGCATCAGCACTTAATATCAGCTTCTGGTGTTGCTAATACGCATGTTCCAGTTTGCATCGTTGCGCAAGTGCAAACAACTGATTTTATAAACATCTGCAACTCTTCGATACATGTCTGTGCGTGCAACATTTGTACATATATATAGCTTCATTGCATGACGTGTCGCTCAATAAAAAATTGCAACACGTTCACCTTCCTTCTGCATGCTTCGTAATATGTCGATTCCCAGGTACGTGGGATCTGCTGATATCCTTTTTTTTTGTCATGAGTTGACGCAAAAGAATGAACAACACTGATCAGCTATGTGAAAGCCGTATGTACCCTCCAAAACACATGCTGACAATTAGATAAAGCATAATGCTTTTCTAAATATGGAGTTATGATGTTTGCAAATATGTGTTCAATTAGCTTGCAGCATGACGAGGTTAAAGAAATAGGACGGTAATTTTCAACGGGAAGACAATCTCTTTTCTTATGAATTCGTGTAATGCGGGCTGTTCTCCCATCACTGGGTAATTCTGACAATAACAATGACATATGAAGTATTATAACGAGAACTTTTGATAAATTTGCCGCATATTTTCGCCATGCCACACGCGCGAGCTCCAAAAAGAAGAAAGCGACGTCCAGAGAGCAGTGCATCGCAATGTGTGGCATCGCGGTGAAAGGATGACAACGTATCGTTCTATCACTTCCCAAAGGATGCAGACGACGCGCGACGGAGAACGGCGCAGATCAGAAACGTACGCATGGGAAAGAAGGTGACGGATACTACGGTAATTTGTTCTGATCAATTCACTCGCAACGACTTAATTCTCCTGAGTACACGATTATTCAGCTTGTGCGCATTCTTATAAATATTCGGGCTTCACTAAGCGCATCCATACAAGCAAGCGCTTCAGGAAATTCGTTGCGTTACGTGCGAGACTGTATTTTTTGCACATGCTTGTTTTGAGTGCAAGTCCTAGTTGTCCAATTAGGCTGCAGTAATCATTCTCCCCGGATATTTTTTTATGTATGCATATACACGCACACACGAGCGGAGCGTGCATGCATGTATGTGTAAATATACATCATGTCCGTGAATTCGTAGCGTGCGTATATATATCTGCTTTGAATAGCTTTGATTAACTACTACTGCCAACACGAACAAGCGACTGTTCGCAAGTACACGACCTTATTTATGAGAAACCTAACAACATAGATCGGCAAACAGAACGAAAGGAGCACTGTTATTACAATATTAGCTATGGTTTGCTTTACTTCAAGATTCCCTGGCCCGCGCATTCTTATTCGGCTTCTGAGGGGAGAATGGAAATAAATGGGATAGATGCAATCGGTAGCACAAATCGCAGCGTAGATACCACAAAAACTGTTCTAACCTTGCCTGTAGCAGAGCAGCGGCGCAGCGCAAAAGTGCTAGCACCTCTCGAAGAGCCCCGGTGTTCATGTTCGCTAGACAACCCTGTGTTCGCTAGACAGGTTCTTCAACATGAAGTAAAGCTACTGTTCGCCGAACAAGCTCGATGTTTGCGCGCACTGGCAACTGTTCCCGCTGTTTCTCCAGTGAAATCATTTATGCCGATAAGAATGAAACGGTCCGCGGCCAGCAACTTTTCGCCTTTGGCAAAGCAACGCAATCCAACGCCACAATCAAGAAACTTCAGCACAGCCCCAAGCAAAACCTCGTTAAGCGCAGCCATCTTTGTTCTTTCAAATAGTGTTTCCAAAACACGAAGCGTTGTATGGAGTTGCAAAGAGCTAAAACATCCTTTTAAGTTTTCATTTTCTTTTTTTAAAGTTCATAGAAGCCCTGAACTATATGTGACTTGAGCTCTTTATTCACATGCCTATCCCGCATACTGCTGAGTGCACTGGCCCAGCAAGACACCTAATGAAGCGTTTAGTTCACCTGTACACCAAGAGTACGCGGCAAAAGAGCAATACATCCACTTTTGCACCAACGTTCTAGTTACGCAACGCGCGATGCCTTCACTGACGATGAAGCCATGCTCAGTGAATGCCTGCAGCCACTTCGACGCGTAATCCTTGCCATAACACTGGAAGGAGACGAACAACGCTTTCACATGTTTTACCGAGAGAACGCTGTCGTCGTATGACTCAGTAAGGCCGGGCCAAACGGATAAAAACGTTTGCTGCGCAGCAGCACTTATTATCGTGCTCAACAGCTGACCCCAAGGTCACACGTTTGATCACTTGCGCGGCAGCCGCATGTCGGCGAAAACGAAATGCTGTAGGACTGTGTCCTTGCGCGACGTCAGTGGACGTCTAAAAACACCAGATGGCCGAAATTCGCGTAGCCCTCAGATACGGCATGTCCCATAATCATACCGCGGTTGTGGGACATAAAACTGCAGATATCCTCAGTACTAGACTGATAAAAAATGCATACGGTAAAGAACAACAAACTGATCGCGTGGACGCAACCTAGGAGAAAGATCGAGCGTTGTGTGGTACGGACGCGTCGAGAGCGAGGTTTGAGAGCGCTGCGGAACCGTTAATGATTGGGCGACTGTTTGCGGTAGCACAATAGAAGCAACGCCATGAAGCCTCTCTGCCTTCATGATGAGCAATGACAAAAACTCCTTCCTGAAACATTGAATGGCTACATGTTCCTTTTGTTATCCAGGTACATCACAGGATTCTATGGGAACAATATGTACAGGAGGTAATTCCACTAACGAAGCCAGATTTTTTTTTTCGGATGGGTTGGTGGTGGGGAGTTGAAGTAAGCTTTAAATACACAGTCTGCCCGTGTTTTTATGTGTGCGTGAGTATGCATGCAAGTTTGAAAAAAAAATCAATCTCGGGGTTGAACTCCCGAAGCCAGCACTAGTCCCTTGGCTGCAGCACTGAAAAGTAAACGCAGCTTCGCGCCAATCGCTTGAAGGAACTGCATGGGTGCCACGGCCTCACTTGTTGCTAATAATTTTTGTTTCGATCTCCTTTGCATATTCTGTATTTATATCTTTATCTCAGTTTGTTCCCTCTCTCTCTCGATGTCTGTCTTTTTTTCTTTCGATGATGGGCCTCACTCTCTCCACCCTTCGCCCTCAGTTCCCTTTTTAGCCTGCTGCTTCCTATGCTATTGCCGCTTTCCTTCCTTAAGTTTTGTAATCGCCCGTGCTAATTAACTGCGCCTGTAGTGTTCAAGAAGCTTCGAACTGTCGTAGATCGTTTTGTTAAGATTACGCCCACTTCGTGAACAATAAAGCTCATTCCAGAACTTATGCGGCCCCTAACGATAACGCTAGAATATTCGATGGCACGTGTATAAATGCCGACACGCTTCACCGCTTGTCAGTTGATCGACAGTCGACGCTCTGTTCATCGCTACCAGTGCCGGTGTAGTGCTGTAATTTGACTTCGCCTTTGTGAGGCCGCACATTCGGCCAAATAAACAGTTTTATCTGACCATCCCTTCGTCCGCGTCACGACCCCGTGACACTATAATACAGGGTTCTGTTTCCCAATTCAGCGGCGGCTGCATTTCCGATGGAGGCGGAAATGTTGTAGGCCCGTGTGCTCAGATTTGGGTGCACGCTAAAGAGCCCCAGGCGGTCGAAATTTCCGGAGCCCTCTACTACTACGGCGTCTCTCATCATCATATGGTGGTTTTGAAACCCCACACATCAATCAATCCGTTTCCCGATTGCGTGCCTGGGTAGCGGTGGTCACAGCGCTCGCCTTCGGATCACGGCTTCACACCCCACTTCGTCAAAAAGTTTTTCCGCCATGAATGCGTCCCTCTCTGTTTTATTCTATCTCTTTTTGTTACTCTTTGCACTCATTCACTGAGGCACCAGCGTTATCCGAATCGTGCGCCGCATCATGTCGAAGCAGAAGACTGCTGGTTCGTTTTATGATGAGCGTATCAAACGCTGTTAATATTTTTTACGAGGGTCTAAAAGAACGTAATGGTAAATGTTGCTAATTCGAGTTGTTTTACGCACATGTGGTTTTTGTGCGTTTTTATATGTTACTTTTATAACGTTTTATATGTTACTTTTATATGTTACTGATATCCTACAAGGTTAAATGACCAGCTGTAATGCCTAATGAATTGAACCTTTTTCATAAAGAAGTGAATTAGTTCAATGAGCGAAGCACCGTCTGATTGATGCCACTGGAGTGGATTGGGCCAAGCTGTCGAGGGACTTTCTGGGGACGAATCACAACCGCAGTTTGGCATAAACAGATACGCTGTACAAAAATTCGAGGCCAAGGATATCATTCAGGGGTATTCATCTCTGGGCGATTTGGTAATCCACAACTACGAGGTTTTACATCTCCTTCTTTACAGCTGTGTTTCTTTCGACGAACTTACAACTGCTGGCCTGCGCTTCAACGCATGTATTCCTTGTCCCTATTCCCTTCGTGCAGTTCCCCGCGACCAAGGATATGGAAAGAAAATTTGCGCGTTTGGAATACAATTAACCAGTACATGATGTACGCAAACAACAGAACTACTTGGTGCAGTGGTCCTGTTTAAATGGTATTGATCAGTGAACTAAAAACGCCGGGCCTGCGTGGATGGCGCAGCACAGACAGTTTCAAGAGCGGGCTTTCAGAGCCTTCTCTAAACACTCATTGCGTAAGTGCTGCAAGCAAACTTGCTTCATGCCCACTATGGCGTTAACAATACAAATTTTAGGGTAGTAGACCGGCATTCGCTATGCTATTTTTAGCCATTTTTCTGAGAACCGTGGTATCCGCTAAACTATTTCAAGGAATTTTGTCCCAATCGTTCACGCAGTGGCGGACGACGATAGTGAAGGAATTATGCCTGAAGTTAGTAGGGGAACAAGCAGAATCTTTTGTAATGGGTTGGAGCATTAGACGACCCACTCGTTACGCTATTCGCATTGTGCGACGACTGGCTGCAGTTCTTTCGCTGCTTTGAAACGTTTTTTCAGTCGTACTAACGCGATTGCTTTCCCGACACCAAGCCTGCCTAAGGCAAGTTTGCCAACAAGTCTCAAGCACCGGTGAAGCTCAGTGATAGAATACTGAACAGGCATCCAGCAGATCTGGGTTTTGGCCCCACCGAGTCATTGGTTACTAGGCTTTTGTTGTTTTCAAAACTTCGCGCGATGTGGTTACGGACACAGGCGGCGGCGCCAGCTGAAAACTACGGCGCTGCGCGAGACCCGAGTTGTGATCTCGTAACTGCTTGCGCTGTAATACACGCAACGACTGTTGATAATTACACACACCCCTCCATTGAATGCGAACACTAAGATCAGAACACCAAAGATGAACTTATAGTCTCCCAAAAAGTTGTTTTACAATCGCTATGTATGTGCTACTGTAAACATGAACAAGAAATTGGAGGCCCTTAACAACACCCTCTTGTCTAGTCGGTGTTGGCCTTAAGCTTCGCCATTATCAGTTCAACGCGATATCTTGTTCGTATATAGTGCATACTTTTAAGTGTGTGATGTTATTGTATGACGCTAATCGTTCATTACTACAATGTAATCAGTTAAGTTGAAAGTAGCTTTTGATATGCCGCATTCTGTGTAATGTGTAGTAAGCTTTAAACCACGACCTGTAATACATGTAGAATCTTTTCGAACTTGCTATGCACACCCACTGCATGATCTTACGGAAATACGCAGTGTGTGTGACTCTTGTAGAGGGCGGCCGGCATGAAGTGTCAAGTGCAGTATGAACGTGAACATTTATTTTGCAAATTACATTTCTGGGCAAAGCGATAATTCAGCTTCATCAGTCACGTACATCCCGTCCCGCAAACTTTTGCTGTTGATAGCACGCTGTATCGCGCATGCGCCGCCATAGCCCGCCGTATGAAAAGATTCCTCGGATAAAAAATGATCTGCAAGATATCATGTTGACGGAGCGCACCCATTTGGCTGCGTACGGTTGTGAGCCACCCAGGTCACGAAGATTTCTCTGCTAGATTGGCCTTCGAAGACCCCTTCATCAAAAACGTCACCGACAAGTGCCTCACGTGAATTCGAGCGCATCTTCGTGTTGGCTAACTGCGCTTTCCGCAAGGGATCGGCAACGCCAGCATTGTCGTGAATATGATTTCATGCAGAGCACATCTGAAGTATGCAACGTGGATTTCGGCGAAGTTTACGTGATGTGTCGCGATCTTTCAGTGGTTACGGTGCTTGACCAAAGGTCGTGGGTTCGATCCCACGAGCATTTTCAATGGAGGCGAAAATACCTGTGTACAGAGTGCACGCTAAAAAACACCAGGTGGTCGCCATTACCGGCACCTCTCCTACTCAAATCCTAGCTTTGGTACTTCAAACCCCAAACATCATTATTCGTGACATGTGCGACTGAGTGTATGCATGTCAACTGGCGCGTCTACAATAAACAGTAGCGCATTTTCCTGTCGCCTCATTTTTCCCTTTGTAATGACTCGGTATCTGATTGGGCTACACGGAACGTGAGATACGCATGCCACTGACAGCACTAGCATCGGGCCTACCACATGCGTGTATTCAATAGGCGCACTCATGCGAGGTATTCAGCTAATAATGGTGTAAAAGATACCGAAGCTAACGAACAAGTAAAGAATCGCAGAAGCACATAACCCAGATACGTAGCTCCAAGTTTGGTATTCATTCTCCTAACTATAGAACGTGCGCGCCGACTCGGTAAATTCAAAGTTGGCAGAAATAGACCCTTAATGGCCAAGCTTCTGCATTTTAAGGAAAAGCAAGACGTTCTCCATAACGTTAGTAAACTGAAAGGCTCGACAATTACTGTCTCTGAAGATTTTTTTGAGCAGGCATGTCAGAAAAGAAAAATACTGAGTGAAATATTACACTGATACTGAATGGTAAAAAAATATGGTTACGACACAGAGAAACAGCAAGTTCTAGCACTGCAATGACCCCGTCAATCTGGAGGAGTGAAACTTTCCTTCCTGGTAATTAACTGCAGAAGCATTAAAACTAAGTGGATGAATTTCGTGCATTTCTTCGAATGTCCGAGCCGTCTGTGGTGCTTGGAACTGAATCTATAGATGATGAAACACGTGATGACGAGGTGTTTCCGGTAGACCATACGCGCTACCGCAACGATAGGGATGGTCATGGTGACCGTGTATTTATTTTAGTTAAAAGTGACATAGTGCCTTCCAACCTTGACTCTGCCGTCGGAACATTTGAAGCTGTCTGGTGTCAACTCGAGCTGGCAAATAAGAAGCTATTAACTGTTTGTAGTTGTTATCGTGCACTTGATTCTTCCACAGACGTGGTATCACAGCTTGCAAGTGCCGTTGATGAGGTGCATTCGGACTTCTTGAGTACCGGGGGGGGGGGGGGAGGATTTTAAATTGTCAAACATTTACTGGCATGAGCACTCAACCACAATATCGCCATCTGCTCAAGAGATGATTAATATTGCAAATCTGCATGCACTACACCAAATGGTACTGGAGCCCGCACGGGAAAATAATATCTTTGATTTAATTTTTACATACCAACTGAGTTTCGTAACTGCTACTTACGTCCTGCCCGGGATTAGTGATCACGATGCCGTGCTATGTGAAATGAATGTACATTACGTTAAAACATCAGTGTGCGACCAAAGGTGCGTATACAATTATTCTAAAGCTAATGTTGAAAAATTAAATGAGTCTCTGGATAATTACTTTGTTGTATTTGGGACCCTTGCGGAACAACTGCGCGTTAGTGAGTTGTGGAGTCTTTTGAAAAACAAAATGACTGAATTACGTGATGCGCTCGTTCCAAGGTGGCACTTAACGGCTAGGAAAGCGAAAAGTAAGCCGTGGTTCACGAAATAACTGCGCAGACTTACAGAAAAACGGTTGAGATGTTACCGTACTTTTTGTGATACCCCGACCGATATCAATAAGTCACAACTTAAAAATGTAACACTTGAAGTTTAGACGTGCACCTTTAAAGCAAAACGTGATTACACTGAATCTTTGCATTCCCTTCTCAAAGATAAACCAAAAGAGTTCTGGAAACATGTCAAAAGAAATTGTAAAGACAATGTGTCGATACCAACGCTTATTTCTGGTCATGACGTGTTCCATGACGACATTGATAAAGCTGAATCCCTCAATCATTACTTCAGTTCTGTTTTTACGCCGCTGATGGCACCCGGAGATGGTGATCACCACTCAAATCAAATACGAACTGATAATATGGAGGATATTTACATCAGCAGGCACGGCATTCAAGTGTTCTTGCAAAGATTAGACATCTCAAAAGGATGCGGTCCAGATGGCCTCACAAACGCGTTTCTTAAGCTTTGTGCGCCAACACTAGCACAGTTTTTCAAGGTGCTATTTGATAAATCACTTCTAGATGCCCACCTTCCTTCAGACTAGGAAAAAGCAATGATTGTCCCAATACATAAGTCTGGTTCACGGAGTGACGTCCCTAATTACCGACCAATATCGCTGACTAGTATGGCATGTCAAATTCTTGAACACCTAATATATACCTCCATTGTTGAACACATGAATGCGTATTCACTATTTACGCCACAGCAACACGAGTTTCGAAGAGGTTTTTTATGTACTACCCAATTGACAGAACTTCCACACGACATAGCATACGCGCTGACAAAAGAAAAACAATTGACTGCATTTTTTTAGACTTCAAGAAGGACTTTGATACTGTCCCACTTTGTTTACTTCTTGAGAAAAGGACTATGTACGGCATTAATTCACAAGTCGTCGCATGGGTCGCTTATTATGTGACATTACACCAGCAGACTGTAGTCGTTAATGGTGCCAGTTCGTGCGCATTGCAGGTATCATTGGACGTCCCCCAAGGGTTGGTACTGGGACCACTTTTATTTCTGATTTACGTCAACGACATAACTGAGAGCGTAGAATCCCACATACGGTTGTTCGCAGACGACTGTGTTTTTTATAGGGAAATTACGGATTCGTGGGACAAAAGCATTCATTCACACAGACTTGGCCAAACTCAGTGATTGGTGTACACGATGGCACATGCAGTTGAACTTCAATAAGACAGTTTATATGGAGTTCACTCGTAAGAAATTACAGTCTCAGACATCTTACACAATAAAAAATGTCATTATAAGTAAGGTCAATGAATACAAATACTTAGGAGTGTACTTATCGTCTAACTTAAATTGGCAGCGACATGTTGACTACGTAACAGGCAAGGCCGGGAGAGCGCTTGGGTTCTTTCGCCGTAACGCGAAGAACTTCAATATGTCGACTAAGGAATTACTTTATAAAACATATGTGCGTTCCGTTCTTGAATATGCGTGTGTCGTTTGGGACCGCTCTACGGTGTGTGACACAGAAAAACTTGAAAGGGTGCAGAACTTGGCCCCTCGATTTGTTTGTGGACGTTACGACAGAGAGTTCAGTCCATCGCTCGCGAAAGAATTATTGCAATGGGATACATTAGATTGGCGAAGACGCAGATTTCGCTTGAAGTTTTTTCACAACATCTTTTATTGAAAAGATTGAATTGATAGGCATCTTCACATAAAGGCACCTAAATACTATTCCCATAGGGTTGACCATGAGAATAAGGTTATGAAATTTCCCTGCAAAACACATTCCTTTAGCAAGTCTTTTTTTTCCTAGAACAATACGGGGCTGGAATCAATTAGACAAGTCTGTTGCAACTATATCGGCCAATGACGTATTTTTTGCACTGCTAAAATAATTCTTCTTGTATTAGAGTTGCTGTTCACCCATGTTACTGCTAGTGATGACTGCCATATGCTTGTTTTTGTAATTTCCTTTATTGTGCATTCTTGTTCATGTAAATATGCTTTTATTACTATAACACACTTCATTGTTAAATTAATTATTGCATTCTTGTTTACTTGCAATCTTGTTTTTTTTATTTCGTTTGCACAATGATTCACTATGGTGCACATTAGTGTACACTCCTGATCTTCTTGCATGTGTATTTATTTGTGTTCCTGATGCTGCTAGCGATTGCTACCAACAGTAAGCTTTGAATTTTTCTTTGCTCCCCCTCCACTGTCATGGCATGTGGCGCTGTGGGTATGACATAAATAAATAAATAAATAAAATAAATTGTATACTCCAAAAACACAACATTTTTACTCGCCGGCAACGAGGCAGCAACTTTTAGAAAGTGTCTGAGTAAATGTCCATGTAAAAAATGTGAATACCGAAGAGACTAGCTTTTTGAAAACCACGTGCGGCCGTGTGATGCCAATTTTCCAATCGTTGAGAGGCTGCGGGGATGAATTCAGCGATATTGCGTGCGGCTTCCAGGATGACGATCGAGACGATATGCAAAAGCTGTCGACATGCTTAGAATGAATAACTTTTTGGCCACTATGTTTTCGTCTGCTGCTGTCAAAACTTACGTTCAAGTGCTCATCGCCTAGCGTGTCTTTTTTTTTTTTTCAGGAAAACTTGCCATGTCGCCGTCCGCGATGTGTCTTCAATGGTCCCGGGAGGTCTCGCGTAGCATTAGCAAACTTAGTACCAACGCGTATTCCGGTGCTTAGACTCACCATATGAAGGAGGCTGCCCCTCTGCGCGTAGTCCACAGCACTGTCATGGGCCGCAAATCTGCACAGAAAGCATTGCGCGGGCCGCGTGTGCACACCGACCGTTCTTCACGAAAGGCGTAATCCTCCCGAGCCCCGGCACACAGGTTCTCACGAGTCACCGCTTCACACAAGGGCGAAATTTGCACACATACACGCACGCGCGCACACACACACGCACACACACAACGGCGGCTGAGATCACAGGCGCGTCGCTTTGCGACAACCAGTTGCACAGACGTTCTGCGCCGTTTGAGGTCACATCCCCGACAGTAGCACGGAGGCCCGGGTCGTTGACAGACGCACGCAGATACACACCAGCGTGCGCGTTGCAACCAAGCCGGAGCGCTTGTGCGCCGCCAACCGCATTCCTGAGCGTCTGAAAGGAGCGCGGCCCAGGAGACCGTCGCCCATTGGCCGAACGCGTTGCCGCCTTTTACCCTCGCCAGGGGGCTGGCACCACTACTTGGGGCGCCATCTATCGAGTGCGAGTGAAGCTTTCACGGTTGTCGGGTGTTCACTGTATATATTTTGTCCTCAGGTGAGTGCGCAGAACCATTCACGGGGTGTGGGGGGGAGGGGGGAGCCTGAAGAGGAAGCCTGTCTTTCACTGCCTGGACCTGAATCGGCAAGACCAGTCAATAGAATGTAACGAGCAAAGTTGGCTGGCAATACTGAGGGCCTTTTCACGTGGATATGAGGCGTGGGCTAACAAAGCTTTTTTTATTAGATTGCTACTTCATAGAGAAAACGTTATTGCAAACTTTAAGAAGGCTCAATCACCCCCTCCCTCTCCCTTTGCATCCTCCTCCGGATGCCCGTGCTTCTCTTTGCAAACAAAACTTACCAATGGAAGCTTTTTATTCAATATTTGTTTCTTGCGGCACTTGTCTTAACCCTGCGGTTAAATCCTCCTTTCTAAATGAGAACTAACTGGTTCTCACCGAGCTCTTTGTAAACGTTTCTTGTAGTAACAAGAGACAAGTCAATCTTTGTGTAGAAAAAAAAATCTGGCGTTTGAAAAGCCGCAGCGACGGCGTGATTATGCGATGCGCTGTCGTGGAGAGCTCCAGATTAATCTCAACAGCTAGAGTTCTTTAAAGTGGACCTACATAGAAGTCGAAAACTTATTCAGCGCCAGCAAACAGGGCCGTAACAGAAAGTCCGCAATTTTATTTCCAGAAAACATCAGACTACTTATCCGCGCAGTGGCGCTACCACTCCACATACTAGCCAACCAGAAAAGTTCTCTCTGCCTAAAAGGTCACTTTATGGAACGCTCACACACATGTCACTATTAAGAGAGATAGCTTGGGCTTCTATTATCGTTCACGTCTTTACCTGTGTGCTTCGCCAGAACCGCGCAAGAACCGTACAACGGTGCGAAACCACACACCAAACAATGCATCGTGGTGTCGGCTCTATTATACGTCCTTGTCTGCTGGCGCTGACTATGTTTTCGTGTTCCATTTACCAACACGACCAAAAAATTGCAAACGTACATTAAAGTACATGGCTTTTTCTAATGTTTCGTCCCATCTGAATGAGGCCACCGTAGCCGGAAATTGAGCTTAGCACTATGATAGCTTGGCCGCTATTCTACCCGGGCTTTTCGGTGTAGCATTACGCACGACCTTCAATATGACCCCCCCCCCCCCCCCCGTTCCTGCAGTTCCAGCTCGTTGGGTTAAAGCAACGTAGCACGAGAAATTTTGGAGGCCTTTTGCGTTAGCAAAATTTCCTTCATCCTTAGGGTTGCCTGTGGTGGCTATACTTTTCGCTGGATTGGTGAATTTGAGAGGCCCGCGGCGACCTAACATTATGAATGGCGACATGGCTAGATTTCGGAGATTTTCAGCTTATGAATTGACTGAGTTATGCACTGTGTATTTAGTGTATCCAAAGCAAATGCGCTATAGATCAAATTTTTTTCTATATTTCTTGGTTTTACACCTACCGTAGAAGGCGCTCTTTACGCACAATTCAGTACGTCTGCGCTGTTTCTGGCATATATCTCCTAATTCAGTTATATTTTGGAAGCCCTGGCACGTTTGTATAAGGAGCTATAAACCCAGAAAAATTGCACCCAGTACTTGTAAATGCATGAAATTTTAAGTGTACCCCTTTCTGTTATAGCGTCTTATTTTGGTTGTCTTTTTCCCAATTATTGTTTGTTTGTAAACACCCAAGTGTGCATCTATTCTGTACTTCATAAACAACCACTAGAATGTTATTTTCTTTTCTTTTTTCTTTCAATCATACGTGAGCACCGTATGGAGTTTGGTGTGCCATTGTTTCTGTTGCCTTGTACAAATGGGAGGTGGGGCTAGTCAAGCTGCTATAGCGCAGCTTTTTTCCTACTTTCCATGCCACAATTGTTTCTTGTTTGTGTAAATCACGGTGTATCGTTGTGGTGAAATAAAAATTTCAACTTCAACTTCAACGTTGGTGCGTCCACCAGCAACTTACGAGCAATAGGGGTCAGCGGACTGCTTCGCATGTCATGAAGCATTGGTGTTATACTACGTTTAGGTGCTTTAAAAAAAAGATTTAGGCATCGCGTTTGAAATGGCTAAGGGGCAGTCAGGCCACGTGTTTCTCGCGCAGCTCCAATTGTCGTGAATAGCTTGTCGACTTTTGCAGTACTACAGTACCCCCTAATTTGGTATCTTGAGTTTAAATTTTTTATTAACATACTTTTCGTGTGGGATAAGAGGTCGGGGTTTTAAGGGCAGCATACAGAAACTACAGTGAGGCAAATGCATAGCGTAAGCATGACCATACCCAAAGCGAAGTGCGGGCCGGTTACGCAGTACTTTCAAATGCATTTCTGTTGCTTTGTAATTAGATTCTTCGATTGTCGCACCACTGCAGCAAAGTTCTTTAAATATTGTCGCGGGTTATAAATTACAGAGGGTTTACTTCAAAACACGGACAGTGGAACTTGTAGAGACGCTCTCAGAGAAGGCCGCTAAGATTGTCGTCTTCTTCACTCGCCAGCGCTGCGCCTCTCGAGCAAAACCGCGTTCTTCATTGTCGTTGCTATCACGCCCGTAATTGCAGCTATGCACGCGGCATTACCCTCCCGCCAGAGTGAGCGTCTTCCCGATGCTCAACAGGTAGAGAAGCAGCCAGCGGGTGTTTACATCACTGAGAGTGGTAAAGTTTCATGCGGACCACGTGCACTGTCTCAGGCAGATGCTGGCGACGTTTCGAACAGGAGGAGGCATCGGGCACGACTTGGTACGTCACGTCGCTAAGACGGCGCAAGACCTTGTAGGGTCCGAAGTATCGGCGTAGGAGTTTCTCTGAGAGGCCTCTTCGTCGTACAGGAAACCAAACCCAGACTCTATCTCCTGGTTGATAAATGACGAATCGATGGCGAAGGTTGTACCCTTGGGCGTCAAGTTGCTGCTGGTTCACTGTTCTGACGCGGGCAAGCTGCCTTGCTTCCTCGGTGCGCTCAGTGAAGTCTGCGGCGTCTGTCTCTAAATCATTGCAATTGTAAGGCAGCATGGCGTCAAGCATTGTCGTAACTTCTCTGCCATGAATTAGCGCGAACGGCGTCATTTTTGTTGTTTCCTGGCGCGCCGTAGTATACGCGAATGTGATGTACGGCAATATTCGGTTACAATTCTTGTGTTCCACGTCGACGTACATGCAAAGCATGTCAGCGATTGTCCTGTTAAGTCGTTCTGTAAGCCCATTCGTTTGTGGGTGGTAAGCAGTCGTCTTCCTATGCGCTGTGCCACTGAGCGTAAGCACAGTACGCAAAAGCTCGACTGTAAACGTGGTGCCTTTGTCTGTTATGACGACAGCTGGAGCACCATTTCTCAGGTAGAGAAGCAGCCTCTCCCGGACTTTGCGTCATGCGCTCAATGTTACATAAGAACCTGTTGCTCAGCCATCATCCCATTGTGAACAAGGGATCCGTACGGATCCCGAAACGTCTTTGTTTTTATTTGACATTGGTCAGTGACCTGTTTTTTCAACAATTTCTTAGAACAATGTTCTCAATGAAGAACTGGGCCGCTTCAGCTGCAGTGCCACTCGCGATTTCCTTGGTCTCCACGTATCGGGTGAGGTAGTCCGTCCCCACTATAACCCATTTGTTGCCGCTGTCCGATGTTTGGAATGGGCCCAGCAGATCCATTCCGATTTGAGAAAACGGCGTTTCAGGCATGGGCACAGGATGCAATAGCCCCGCGGGTTTGACAGGTGGTACCTTGCGCCGCTGACAGTCAATGCATGTTCGGACGTAATTTTTAACCTCCGCTGCGATTCTTGGCCAGTAATATTTTTCTTTGATGCGTGTCAGTGTTTTTGTGAAACCGAGGTGGCCCGCAGTGGCTTCGTCCTGGCAGACTTGTAAAATTTCGCTGCGGAGAGCTCCAGGAACTACCAGCAGATAGCTTCTACCTGTTGATGAAAAGTTCTTTTTATACAGAATTCTGTCCCGTAAACAGAAAAACGATAAGTTCTTTGAAAACACTCTTGGTGCATTGGCGGCTCGTCCGTTCAAGAATTCTATAAGCGAGTTGAGCTCCCGATCATCTTGTTGTTGCCGAGAAGTGATAGCTGCATCAACAACTCCCAAAAAACCTGGGAAATCATCATCCTCTATAGCCGGTGATTCAATCGGTGACCTTGACAAACAGTCGGCGTCTAAGTGTTGCCTTCCGGACTTGTAAACTACGGCCATGTCGTACTCTTGGAGCCGTTAGCTCCATCGTGCTAAACGTCCAAATGGGTCTTTCATGTTGGTCAACCAAGAAAGAGAGTGATGGTCGCTTACGACTTGGAAGGCGCGGCCATATAAGTACGGGCGGAACTTCGCAACTGCCCAAACGATGGCCAGACACTCCGTTGTTGAGTAGTTGGACTCGGCGCGTGTCAACGTTCTGCTAGCGTAGGCGACCACTCCCTCCATAGCATTTTGACATTGGACAAGAACAGCACCTAGGCCCACATTGCTGGCGTCTGTATGGATGGCTGTTGGTGCATTCTCGTCGAAGTGAGCTAGGACAGGTGGAGCTCGTAGACGCTGTCGCACCTCATTGAACAAAGCTTCTTGTTGCTCTTCACCCCATACAAATGCAATGTCTTCCCTTGTAAGGCGAGTGAGTGGAGAGGTGATGTGAGCAAAGCCTGCTATAAATCACCGGTAGTAGGCGCAGAGACCCAGAAAACGCCTAACCGCTTTCTTATCAACAGGCCTTGCGAACTTTGCGACGGCTGCCGTTTTATCTGGGTCAGGCTTCACACCTTCGCGACTGATCACGTGTCCCAGGAACTGAAGTTCTTCGAAGCCGAAGTGGCATTTTCCGGTTTGAGTGCGAGTCCAGTGGACCGTATGGCTTGAAGGACTGACAGTAGCCGCTTTAGATGCTCTCCAAACGTGGCCGAAAAAAATGATCACGTCGTCGAGGTACACAAGGCATGTTTTCCATTTCAGACCGGACAGAATGGTATCCATTAGTCTCTGAAACGTGGCTGGGGCTGAGCATAGACCGAAAGGGAGGACTTTGAATTCATAAAGCCCGTCTGGCGTCACGAAGGCGGTCTTTTCTCGGTCGCACTCATCTACTTCTATTTGCCAGTATCCACTTTTAAGGTCCATTGACGAGAAGTAGCGCGCATGCCGTAGCCTGTCCAAAGAGTCATTGATCCGTGGTATGAATAAACGTCTTTTTTTGTAACATGGTTCAGCTTACGATAATCGATGGAGAAACGCAAGCTTCCATCTTTCTTTTTCACGAGTACCACTGGCGATGCCCAAGGACTCTTTGATGGTTGGATTACATCATCCTCTAGCATCTTTTTGATTGCTGCTGGATTACCTCACGTTCTGTCTGAGCGACGCGATATGGGTTCTGTCGGATCGGTCTTGCTGTGTCTTCCGTAATGATGCGATGCTTAGTCAGAGGCGTTCGACCCCCTCGTGATGTCGATGAGAAGCAGTCCTTGAACTGGTCGAGCAGCTCCATAAGACGGCATCTTTCAGTCGGTGTTAGACTTGGACCGATATCAACTGGCGTTGTATGTGGAGGTGACTGAGCTGAGGCTTCCCCTTGCATTAGAAGACAGTCGTGAGAGTAGTCGAGCTCTTCGAGGTACGCCACAGCCGTGCCTTTAGCGATGTGCCGGCGCTCATTCGTGAAGTTGGTCAGAAGCACGTCTGCGCGCCTACCCACTGAGCTGACGATGCCGCGAGCGATGGCAATGCCTTGGCGAAAAAGAAGGGCAGTGATGCGTTCAGCTATGGCGTCTTCATTACAGTGCACGTCACAACACACGGAAACAAGGCTACATGACAGTGGTGGCACGCAGACGTCGTCGTCAACCACACGTAACACCCCGGGTTCTTGGTCTGGATCTCGGGTCACAGACTTGTCAGCGGCGAATGTGATCACACCATCGCGTATGTTGAACACAGCACCGTACTCTCTTAAGAAGTCCATTCCCAGTATCACAGGTTTGCAGCACTCCGGCAGGATCAGAAATGTGGCTACTCCCACATTTCCACATTCTCAATAGTGAGTCTTGCTGTACATTTTCCCGTGGGAGTCATTATCTGGCCTCCAGCATTTCGGATATAAGGGCCCGTCCATTCCATCCTGACTTTCTTAAGTTCGTCTGCCAATCGTTCACTCATTATGGAGAAGTCTGCACCCGTATTGACTAAGGCCGTCACTTCAACGCCGTCAATCGTCACGGCGAGGTCGGCAGTCACAGTTTTCTCGGCGGAGTCTTCATCGTCATCTCTCACGTGTTTTGGCAGCAGTGGGGGATTTTCGGCAATTCGACGGCTTGCAACCTTCCCCCCAGACGTTGCTGCTTTCAGTTTCCCCGCCGTGGGCTGGGACAGCGACCTCTGACGGCGTCAGCAAAACTACGGCGGCTTGGTGAACCAAAGCGAGCCGGGGATGGTGAGCGCGTCCGGAAGGTAGAAGAGCCTTCCCGCCTGCCAGCCTGGTCGTCGTCGATGGGGGCATGGCTTTCGTCGAACTGTCGGCGCGTAGCTGTAGGTGCGCGACCGCGGTGTTCAGCTCGGCGATGTGGGCAAAAACGGTAAATGTGCCCTGGATCTCCACAGTTGTAGCAGAGTGGTTGGCGATCCGCAGTGCACCATATGTCAGTCTTCCGCATATAGGGTCGCCTGACAGAATCCTGCTGAGCCCAGGCTGCCACAGGATACGGTTCGAGGTACTGCGGCGCTGGCATGGGCGTGAGTCGACGAACAGCGTCTGCATAGCTTTATCGGTTCGGCTGGTAGGATACTTCTGGGGCCAGTGGACGACGCACAGTGTCTGCGTAGGTGCACGAGTTTAGATGGTGCGGTGGAGCGGAATACTGCTGAGGAGAGACAAACGCTTGTCGAAGTTCATGGCGAATGACTTCAGCGACGGAGGCTACCGTGGACTCCTGCTGCGGGGGCGCCTGTGACTGCAATGTGTATTTTGCGTTCTCCTTCGCGATCTCCTCACGCACGATCTGTCTAATCAGGTGGCGTAGAGAAAACTCGTCGTTTGCGGTAAGTGCAGCGGCGCCTGCAGCTGCGCCGGTGGCTGGGCAATCAGACTGTCGGTACCGTTGCTGCAGCGCACGCTCTATTGCGGTGGCCTCCCTGGTGAACTCGTCCACTGTTGCCGGCGGATTGCGCACAAGACCAACAAATAGCTGCTCTTTGACGCCCCTCATGAGATGGCTTAGCTTTCGAGCCTCGGGCATGTTGGGGTCCGCGCGGTGGCACAAGCGCACCATATCCTCAGCAAACATGGCGACGCTTTCATGCAGCTGTTGGGTGCGTCCTTCAAGAAGGCGTTGTGCGTTTTCGCGTCAGTCCGCGTTATCGAAGGTGTCAAGAAACCGACGACAAAACTCCTCCCATGTCGTCAATGTTGCCTCCCGGTTTATAAACCACGTCTTCGCGCCGTCTTCAAGGGCGAAGTATAAGTGGAAGAGCTTTCCCTCGAGGCTCCAGTAGTTCGATTAGCTACCCGTTCAAACTGCTCAAGCCAGTCCTGCGCATCTTCGTTCGGCCGGCCATGAAATGGTTCAGGAATGCGCATATTCTGGACCGTCATTTGTGCAGGACTCCTTGCCATTTCCTGAGTAGGGGTGGCTGTCGAAAGTGTTGCTCCACTTAAAAGGCCAAATTCCAGTTGGAGACCTTCAAGGCAACGGCTTGAGCGGTCACAGGCGTCTCCACGCGCGGCTGTCTCGTAGGGCTGGACTCGGGGCTTCTCACAGGTGTGCTGACCATGAGGTGGTAGTACCCAGCACCTCCACCAGTGTCGCGAGTTATAAATTACAAAGGTTTATTTAAAAACACGGACAGTGGAACTTGTAGAGACGCTCTCAGAGAAGGCCGCTAAGATTGTCGTCTTCTTCACTCGCCTGCGCTGCGCCTCTCGAGCAAAACCGCCTTCTTCGTTGCCGTTGCTATCTCGCCGCTAAGTGCAGCTATGCACGCGGCAATATGCAGGAACGCTGCATAGTACAGACTTTTATCACTATATAGGCAGGACACAAGTATCATACAGTGACCACTCTTTGCCGAAATCTGAAGAAAAATGGTGACGCTTGGCATCAAGTTGTCTTTTGGCGAATTTCACCCGAAAGTCAGTGGCATCCCTGCTCATCCCGTACTAGTCGGAGGCACAATATCTATGGAATACATGTGTCCTATTGCGTTATTAGGTAAACAGTGGCCCGAGCACGTTGCGATAGAGTTGACGAGAAGTGGGTTTATATTACTTAGTTCATCAATGAATAAACAGTTGCAAGTGAGCATCCGTCTTGTGTATGTGTTTTTCTTTGTTGTTGCGGTCGTGATCTATCTATCTATCTATCTATCTATCTATCTATCTATCTATCTATCTATCTATCTATCTATCTATCTATCTATCTATCTATCTATCTATCTATCTATCTATCTATCTATCTATCTATCTATCTATCTATCTATCTATCTATCTATCTATCTATCTATCTATCTATCTATCTATCTATCTATCTATCTATCTATCTATCTATCTATCTATCTATCTATCTATCTATCTATCTATCTATCTATCTATCTATCTATCTATCTATCTATCTATCTATCTATCTATCTATCTATCTATCTATCTATCTATCCGCCTACAACTTTCAGCTCTCCTTGCCGTTTCCATAGCGGTATCAATACCAAAATTGGTATGGCGTAACATGACTGCATGACGAGCATAACGGACTAGTCATATTATGAAAATCGTGATACGTATCTCATAAATGTCATGATTTACATTTTATGCTCTTACTGCTCTTGTGTTGATTTCATTGACAGAAAATATTGCAAAACTGGTATGGTATGACATGAATACATGGCGAGCATAAGTGAAAAACCCCAAATTGCAAAATATCACACGCACGTCATGTAAGTCATGACTACACGTCACGCTAATGGTGCACTTGTGGTCGTTTCGTTAGGTTCACATATACAGAATTTAGTATTACTGGACGTGAATGCATGAAGAAGGTATTTGACTGGTGCAAACACGATAATCGTGAGACACGTATCATGTAAGAACATGTCTAGATGGCTCACTCAACATAATTGCTTTTATACCACGACTGCCATAAGTTGTGGTACTTTAAATATATGTTGTCAATATTTGTGCTGGATTGCAATTCACCTGTTTAATTACTTCTCTTTCGTGATTCGAAGTAGTGGTTGCATAAACAATATAATCAATAATAGATATTATTATCTATAAGTGTTTAAATAATGCTTTAATTTCAAGAAGTATGAAATGTTTTGCCATTTTTTTCAAAAAGCACCACTCTTCTGCTCCGAAATCAATGTCACTTTTATACTAGTTGTCATTATGATCTTGTATTTCCAAAATTGTAAACAGCTGCGTGTGTAGAGATACTGCCTTAACTTATGGTGTTGGTTGCATTTTCAATTCATATATTGTATAAAAACATGTTTTAGCGTTCAGTTTTCAGGGTATGCGTATAAAACTGTATGGAAAGTTCCATTCTTTCAGTACTTTTATGGAAGTGCTTGCATTTGTACTTCTTTAGCATTTCAATATAGCAAGCAGCCCTTGAAAAAATGCTGTTACAGTTTTGTCTGCTGGTTACTCCAAAGATGCAAATAGTAGTGTGTTTGTAATATGCATTGACTATAAGTAAACCACATTTGAGAAAATGTGTAGGATGCACTAAGAGCTTGTTTTGAAAATGTGAAGTATGGTTACCTACACAGTACAACAATTTTATCAGGATTACTTCAACCGCTGTGACTGGTACAAGAGGCTGAGCAAACTGGCCATTTTTGAAAACAGTTCATAAACAACCCGATTTAATGAAATACTTTAGGTATACATACTGATACTACCAAATTGGGGGAACTGTTTAATTATTCACACTAAAAGCTTTTTCTTTTTTAATGGCATCCTAAGGTATTGGGATATAAAATGGGGTTGCATAATGAACAGGCAGGCACAAGAAAAAAAGCGACACATTATCCATTAGCTATTATTTTCCAAGTAAGGTCTCCAACATGCCCTTTCAGTATCGTTAAACAGCAATGCTGAGCTGCCTAGTTTTTACCCGTTATGTTATCGAAATATCCAATGTATGGTGGTGTCAGTCGTGAGTATGCTGTACACTACGTAGCCGTTCCATAGTAAAAAGGAAAGTCTTGTGAGTTCTCTTCTTTGTGCCTAGTAGGTTCATATACTTTTTTTCTTGTGGTCATACTTCGGCCAGTTTTTGGCACTTCAATCTCGTATCTTGAATCCTCATCTTGAATTCTCGTATGCTTCCTTCAGCCAGTTAGTGGTGCTTGAGACTTCTAAACTAAATATAAAACATTATTACTGCTAGTTTCACATACACTCCAAAAACGCGCACAGGCCTTCTGCAACACGATGCGGCTTTGGCAAGTACAAAAAAGAAGTAGCATACTTCTATACACCATCTTTGGATTGTAAGGGTGCCCCGCCGCGGTGGTCTAGTGGCTAAGGTACTCGGCTGCTGACCCGCAGGGCGCGGGTTCGAATCCCGGCTGCGGCGGCTGCATTTCCGATGGAGGCGGAAATGTTGTAGGCCCGTGTGCTCAGATTTGGGTGCACGTTAAAGAACCCCAGGTGGTCGAAACTTCAGGAACCCCTCCACTACGGGTTCTCTCATAATCATATAGTGGTTTTGGGACGTTAAACCCCACATATCAATCAATCAATGGATTGTAAGGGTGCGGGATATCTGCACGAGACTGCAACGTTTGCAAGCGCATAACCATGTGATATACCGGATCCTTTTTTTCTCTAGAGTCTTTCTATAGCGATCCGTTCCAAATATGTAGACTTTGTCGGTTTCCTTCACAACTCGAAACGGCACATTGTCCAGAGAGATTCTACAGCTGGAGTGAATCATGCAGAAGACAATGGCTGAAAAAAACAACACATACCATTTCAATGACGGTGCTTATTTTTATGCATGGCAAATGGCAATGTGATATCTAGTTGTTCTCCAATGGCAGCAAAAAAAAACAACAACAACAACCTAAAAATGCCCTGCCTCCACCAAGAAAGTATGGCTTCCCTCAAGGAAAATAATTATGATTATATTTACGAATCATGCAGACTTTGTTGTGTGGTTTTATGACGGAAGATCTTGAGAGCAGCACCAATAAGTTACAGTTTGGCTGGGCCTTTGAACTTTAATATAATACGACGAAAAGCTTGCTGGTGACACGTACATCAGCATCTCATATACAGTCATCAGGCCTATGCCTCGCTCTCGACCCCTCATTCACACTTCTAGGAGGACGACGGATGGAACACACGGCCATGTCCCGATATGAAGTTCAGCCCAACTGCGCATAGTGTGTCATGTCTCGCTCGATTGCTTTTTCAATGCACAAAGAAAAAAACGCACAGGTGCATATACAAAACAAACGACCCCAATTCGCAGAATTCAAAGCATTTATGTAAACATCACATGGGTAGACTCGTAGTTTCTTTGAAGTCTCCATTTGCGTGTATGCGCTCATCTAACGATTAATGAAATCGAAAACTAACAGCCAAGTTCCAATTATGTTTACTATAACTTTTGAACTTAAGGTCATGACCCGGTAACCCGAACAACGATCCACTAAAACAAAAATAAATAGGTGCCAGAAAACCTCTGAACTCGTAACCCGAACAACGATAACCCGATCTTCCAAAACACCATAATATTTCTATAATGTTGCACTAAACGTAACTAAAAACTTGTGCCAGGTTGAAATTACTACTGCGCTTTGCAATGCTGAATCAAAGCACATAGTGACACATTCAGAAGCAATCGTTATATCCTTACATTTGCAAGGCTTGGTAAGGTCTCTTGACGTCCGCACAGCACACCCCTCGTTGACGGCAGCCAATGAATTAAAAAAAAAAACTTAAGCTCATCATCTGGAAGGGACACCGCTAAGGGGCCATGGAGTGCAGACGTGTTTCGCATCGGCTGCGTAACTTTCGTATGTTTTTGGTAGTTTGTCTAACTCATCATAGAAACCATTCTCGCCATCTATCAGCGGAAGTTTCAAGGACTCCTCTAACACCTAGTTTGCCAGGTGGGCTCACTTTTTGGCCGCTTATCGGAGCCTTTTCCTCCGCTACGCTGGCACGAACGCCAAGTCCAGCGTCTCTACGTACTGTGCCATATAGCCCGGCCGCTGCGGCGGTTGGGCTAGCCAGCCTGAAGTGTCACCGGACCTCCTCGGAGCTTCATATTTCCGACGAAAACGCACCAGGCTTTTCCAAGCGATAAATGGATGTCGTCGTGGTAGATGGAGAAGAGATTTGGCCGGAACATTTGGGCGAGGGAACAGGATGGTGCAGCGTCCGGAAAACAAAACAGGCCGATGGCGCGTCTAAGTCGGCGCAAAAGCAGCAGGCGAAGACGCAGCAAGCGACGGCTGGCGCGTCGACTACAGGAATAGCCCCAGATGCGGCCACGGCTGCGTATTACAAGAAAAGGTGGGCCCGTCAATTGCGGCACCTCGCTAAGGCAAGTCGAATGCCAGAGCTACCACCCGATGATTTCAAGATCATCGTACGCCCTAGAGGTGGCTTTAACGGGGCCGAATACGGAATAGATCGCTTTCTTGCTGCCTACGTAACGTGGCGGGTATGGGCAGAAAAGCAGCTAGAAAAGATAGCATCTGCCTCAATGTGATGCAAACCGTTCTTGTACTCAGCACACCGTCAGTAGACAGAGCCACACGCTATGGAGCCATCAGCAAGCTTTGCATCTGTGGCAAAGAGTTAGCTGCTAATGCTTATCAAGCCGCCCCGGAAAACACTTCCAAAGGCCTGATTAGGAACATTTCTAAGGATGGGAGCCCGGCGGACATTTTTAATAACTTAGTGACGCAACGCAACCCCGGAGTGCAGCACGCTAAGCGCATGGGCATCACGGACAACATAATCATATTGTTTGACAGCTTCCACGTACCCAGACGCGTTTATTATGGACCTATGCTTGTCAGATGCTCCCTGTACAGGAAGCACATCGACGTGTGCGATGAGTGTGGCAGGCTGGGACATCGCTCGGACGTGTGCCCCAACCCGCAGGACAAGATATGCCGGGGCTGTGGCAGCAACAACCCGCCGTCTGACTATCGATGTGAGCCGCGGTGTCAACTGTGCGGCAAAGGCCACCTTACAGGAGACCGCAGCTGCAGAGCGAGATACAAGGCTCCGTACATAGTCAAGCGTCGCCAACTAGAGTGAAGACGACGAGAAGAAGAGGAAGCGGCCGAGGTGTATGGCAGCACATACAACAGCAGCATCGGCCCAGGAGGCAACGCAGGTCACTACGGTCATTATCCATCGTTTGACATTATTTCATCCAACGCCAGCCCAACAAGACGTTCGACTAGCCGAGATGCGAGAGGCGGCTGCGGGAAACGCCAGTCCCGTTCTCGCAGCCGGACACCGACGCCGAGAACACGTCGAAGACGCGTGTTGGTGCCGATCCAGGCACTGCAGCTTTTAACCAAGGCACACAAAGTCTGCAGCACCGGACGCGGCGGCCGCCGCAACAAGGACACATGAGCACTGGGCAACAAATGAGATGGGCGGATGTCGCCGCTTTTCCCGCCACTGGCTTCACTTCCGCGGGTCGTTCTCTTGGTCCCGCCGTCGGTGGCGGTGGTGGGAGCGAGCTCGAGCAAGCAATAGAGCGAGCACTAGAACAACGCCTAGGACCGTTACAATCGATAATTTCTGAGCTTAAACGCGAAAACGCTATCCTCAAAGCAGAAAATTCCATGTTAAAAGGCGAGGCTCCACAATCGCAACCTTTGCAGCAACAGGTGACGTCGCTGCCACCTTCGTCGCTTAGGTCCTCAACTTCAACGCAACACGAGGCGGCGGAGATGGACACGAACGTTGAGAGTGGTTCGGGGGAAGAGGCAGATGGCCGAGACGGCCGCCCGTGTAACGCGAAAAGAACTGCACCAGATCCTGCGAGACCCGACCCCCCCCCCCCCCCCCGGCAAAGTGAAAGTTATGAGCAACTACAACAACGCATCGATATTATAGAAAACAGCCTTGATGAGCGTTTTTCAAACCATGTGGCGCCGATGAATGACGTGTTATACAGTGCGGTAACTAAACTGTCTGAGCAAATGACTCAAATGCTCACCGCGCATGTGGCACACATAGAAAACATAGAAGCCCGACTTCCGCTAGCTGGGGGCAGACCGATTAGAACGATAAACAAGCCATACGCTAGACAGCAACCAAGTCAACAACAGCAAAACACGCTGACAGACGCAGAGACACCAACTCAACCGAACCCAAGTCGGCTTGACGGTGATGGGTTAAATTAATGTGACGGTCACCATGGCTAGACACGCACATAATCGCACTAACACTAGCCAACAACAGTATAAGAGCTGGCAGAGGAACTGCCGGAGTTATAGGAGGAAGCGGGGTAAGCTAGAGCAATATATTCGCGGCCGCGCAACGAAACCTGATGTTATCATTTTACAGGAGACAAACTATCCGGCAAAACTTGCTGGTTACAAAACCATAAACGCGGCAGCGACTGACAGCAGACAGAGAAAACAACGGGTGACATCCCGCTCGGCACATGGCGGGTCTCCAGGGGTGGCCGCGGGACGCCGGCGGGGGTCGTCGCATCTGTTTTCGAAGACTAGTCAATTCAATGATGCGACGAGAGGCCGTTCCTTTAAATGACCGCTGCAACTGTCGTTTCACGTCGTCGGTGTGCCCGCGGTCGCCACCATCGCGCTCGCCGCCTCCGGCACCGGTCGTCGCCGTGCTTGTTAGACGTAACGTCACAGTGGCGCAGCGTGAACTTCAGTGTGCAAATATACCACACGTTTTTGTAGAATTATTTGTAGCCATGGGCAAGGACTGTTTGTCCTTAACGTATACAGTAAACCCACGTTGCAGCACCCATTTGGGGAGCTGCTGCGGATGGCTAGAACGGCCGCCAACGGGGAACCTCTGCTAGTCGCGGGTAATTTTATTGCGCCGCACGGGGTCTGGGGATATATGCGTGAAACGCATAAAGGCAAACACCTTTGGAAAGACTCGCAAGACCTAAGGCTTGAACTCGTCGTGAACCCCACCGATCCAACACGCAGGGTCCATAGCGTGAATGCAGACACGCTGCCAGATCTTGCGTTGGTATCGAATGTAACCGCAGCGTCTTGGCAAAACATGCAAGAAGACTTGGGGAGTGACCACTCGCTTATAGAGATTATAATTGACACGGGCCCGATTGATCGTGGAGCATGATCAAAAGGCAAACGGCCGTAAATTTAAACTAGTAAAGTGGGACGCATTCCGGAAGAAACGAGAAGAAGGAGGGCGCTGCGACGAGCCGATCACGAATATAGACGAATGGACTGCGACGCTCAATACGGACGTGTAGATGCGGCGACGTGTGACATTCCGCCCGAGGCGAAACTTGAAGTAATCGACAGCTGGCTGCTACATATGTGGGAAGCAAAGCAAGCCCTACTTAAAAGGTGAAAACGCCAAAGACACTACCGGGCATTGCGAAAACGCATGGCACAGTTAGACAGGCAGATCGAGGAACACGCGTTCAAAGTATGTATGGCACAGGGGGAAGACATGTGTAATGGTTTGGAGAAGCAGCTGCGTGGGGCGGGTGCTTGGCGTCTCTTTCGGCGTCTGTTGGATCCGGAGGAGACTCTGGTCGCCCAAAGCCATAAAACTCGGAGACTTGTTAAAGATTATGAAAGTGCGAATATCCTCGCCGCAATACGAGACCGTTACTTTGAGACGGAAGACAGCGTCCACCACCCTGATCCCTGATTACGATAGAGTTGCTAATGATAAATTAGACGCAGCCTTTAGCGAGGCAGAAATTCGGGCAGTCCTTTTCAAACTGAACTCCCGGTCGGCGCCAGGACCAGACGGGGTTACCAGCAAGGCTCTCCGAAACTTAGATGATGAGTCAATCTCCCGATTGGTAACTTACGTCAACGAGTGCTGGAGAGACGGCTCCCTTCCCGTAGCGTGGAAAACAGCTCGAGTTGTCATGATACCTAAACCAGGCAAGCAAATTGCGCTCGATAATCTGAGGGCAATTTCGCTTTCGTCCTGTGTAGCAAAAGTCATGGAGCACGCAATTCTCATTAGGGAAACCGACTTTCTCGAAAACCGTGACGCATTCCCGCACACCATGCTGAGATTCCGCCGCAATCTCTCCGCACAGGATGCCCTACTTCAGCTAAAGCACCACATTGTTGACGACAGTACGAGCTCCACCAAGGCGATTATTGGCCTGGATATTAAAAAGGCATTTGATACCGTCAAACACCAATCGATACTGAAACAAGTTGAGGCATTAGGTCTAGGTCGAAAATGTACAAATATATACGTGATTTTCTTGCAAGCAGGTGCGCAAGTGTCGTGATCGCCGACCAAAAGTCACAAGATTTTAAAATAGGCTCGACGGGCACGCCACAAGGCTTCGTAATATCACCATTACTTTTTAATTTAGTGCTATTGGGGCTACCAGAGAAATTAATGGAAATACCCGAACTGTATCACAGTATATACGCGGACGACATCACCCTCTGGGTTTTCGGAGGAGGTTGTGACGGTCACGTCGAGAGAACGCTACAGGCGGAGGTTGACAAAGTTCAGGAGTACTTTCAGGAGAACGGGCTTCGAGTGCTCAGCAACCAAGTCCTAACTTTTAATCTACAATCCCACAAGCAGAGGCCGCGAAACCCAACGTGGTGAGGAAAGGGAATTCTTCAAAATACGCGTTCTGTTGGCAGACGGCACTCCCATACCACACGTAGACAAAATTTGAATTCTGGGTTTACACATACAGGCAAATGGCCATAATTGTGACTGTGCGCCGACTCCGTCGTTCAGTAGACGACGCGATCAGACTTTTGCGTCGTATCACAAATAGACGTAACGGTCTGCGCGAACAGTGCGCGATCCGTCTCGTGCAGGCCTACGCGAAAAGCCGAATAACATACGTCGCCCCTTACCTCAAGTGGATAGGCTCAGAAAAAAAAACAAAATTAACTGCATGATACAAAAGGCTTTTAAGAGAGCTATCGGCCTCCCGATCAACGCGAGTACCAAGAGATTTCTAGAGCTCGGACTTCACAACTCACTTGACGAGTTAATTGAGGCCCATGACGGTGCGCAATACGAACGCTTAACCAAATCAAAGAGGGGTCGACACATCCTTGAGTCGCTGGGCATCAGATATCACGCTCAGCAAGGAGAAAAGGTGGAAGTCCCTACCTCAGTCCGCGACTGCTTGATCGTTCCGCCGATTCATAGGAATATGCACCCGACGCACCACATCGGACGGCGTAACGAGCGTGCTAGACAGCTTCAAAAGAAGTTTGGTAACAGTACGGACGTGGTATACGTAGACGCCGCGAGATATGGAGAAGGGAGAAGAGCCCACGCAACTGCGGTCGTTGACCATCAAGGGAAAATGCCTCGCGAGCGCCACGGTGACGACGGGACACACAGAGGCGGCCGAAGAAGCCGCGATAGCCTTAGCACTCGCCGGAGCGCCGCATGCAGAGATTGTGACAAGCGACTCGCAGGCGGCAGTCCACAGTTTCGCGCGCGGCCGTGTCTCGCGGGAAGCGGCGCGCAACCTTCACATGTGTGAAGATGGCGACTCGACGTCGCGCTCACAACCCCCAATTCCCACGGTTTTCCTCCTATGGACCCCGGCACCCACCAGCGTTCCGCTCGCGGTGAATGAGGCGGCCCACGCCGCGGCTCAAGGTCTCACTCGCCGAGCCACGGCTCACTATGTGGCCGCCGCCTCTGACTCCGAGAGCGGGGCGATGCATCTGCTGGATCAAGGCACTTTGATACGCACGCAGCAACAAGATTCAGAATGGTCATGGGGTGATCGTCTTACAACGTTCCGTGACATCACCCAACACTACAGACTCGAAAGGCGTAGGTTCCCGCCACCGCACGAGAAATTAAACAGGCGAGATGCCGTAAGCTTTCGCTTACTCCAAACCCATTCCTACCCTAGCCCGGTCGTTCTACGCCACCTCTACCCGAATATATACCCCACCGATTTATGTAAAGCATGCGGGCACAGAGCAACGCTAAGCCACATGCTCTGGGTATGTGCCGGCGACGACAGTCGTGAAAACGCCACCAATCGCGATGTGCCTGTAGCGACGAGAGAAGAGGAGCCGTCAATACCAAATCACAGGAAGCCTCGAGCTCACTCGTTCCTGCCGCCGCCCCGGCTGCGAGAGCCGCGGGGGACCTTCTTCGTCGGCGACGCCGCCGCTGGGAGGCGGCTCTCCAAAGCCCAGAGCTGAACGACCAACTCTGGGCCGTCTGGCAGGCTGAGGAGGCCGCCCGCGTCCAGGGACTACGAGCCGCCACCTAAAGCCACCGAGACCAAATTGCCGGCCCATTGCGTCCAATAAAGTCTTTTCTCTCTCTCTCTCTCTCATCATCTGATTTCAGGTAGCCATGGCAGTAACACTCTTCATGATGATGGAACCCTTGGAGGTACTTGTTCTTGTTCACTTTTTGTCCGTGGCGTATACCCGGTCACATTCTTCTTTCTGGTCAGAAGGCTCGAGCTTCGTCTTACCGCAACTCCGGCCAGAAGAAAAACAGCACAATGCACGTTGCAAAAGAACGGCGCTCGCGCCGCCAGCAATAGAGGCAGTGAAAAACGAAGCAAAAAAAGCGGACCGCAGCCACAACGCTGCAAGAAAGAAAAAATTAATAAATGAAATGGAGCTACGTCATCGAGGCAAGGCCCACCCATTGGTAATCTACGTCATCGAGGCGAGGCCCCGCCCTGAAAGGATTTGTTGTGAAAACAGTCTCTCCCATGGGTTTACGCACGCGAGGGATGCGTACATCATATATCTCGGCTTTTACGTTACGCCAGCACCTCCTCTATTTTTTTCTGTACCTGTTGCGTCGCGCCCGTTCCCATTGCTCTACGATTGGCGCTTTATTTTTCCGAGTGACCGCTTAGTGGCGTCGGTTATTACCCTCTCGCGTGGCCTTTTTTTGTTTTACTGCAAAGGGTGGATGCAGCACAGCCACTGGCTTTTTCCTGTTTTATGCGATTACTTTCCTTCGTATTCGGTCATTTCGCATTCGTGCGTTTGTGTTGGTAACGTGTTACAAAAAAAATGCGCCGTAAGGTGTCTTTTTCTTTGAGTGCAAGCGCTCGAAGGCGTGCAAATAAAGTTTATCCGATCCAATCCAAGCGCTCGAAGGCGTGCTTTGCCAAGTATCGATCCCAATCAAAATATAAGTGGAACTCACAGGTTGGCGTAATGAAACAAGACATAACACTTTTATATGCTCAAAAGACAAAACTAATAAGAAATTAGTCAGTACAAGTTAAGAAACAACCGGTTGAACTGAAACCACTTGTCAGACCAGCGTTCAAGGTGCACTGGAATGACATGCAAGCCTGTCGTGGAAGCTTTTTAGAGCTTCAAAAACTTCTGTGACAATGGCTTCTTTTATAAAGCATAGCCACAGTTTTTTTTATCGCTGAAGTCGGCAGCATAGTTTGTGAACAGCGTCTTCATGAACTTCTGCACACAAGTTCTATTAATTTGCGCCTTTAGATTCGGTCACACAGCAGTACTGGCAGCCCAACAATTACATGCGCACTCTTCACGATGCACGTCTGTAGAGGCTATGCAGAAGCATCACGTCCACAAATCTTTTCAGGGCATGCAGCACGCACACGAGCTCCGCAGTGGAGTAGCACAAGCCACCTCTGTCCTGGTGGGAAATCAAGCCGTCCGTAGCACTGTTGCTCCTCCCTTTTGCCTTCAAGACTAACGACACGCAGCGCTCACAGTCAGTCTTTTCACGACGCTAGATATGTATCCTGTGGTGAGAGAAACTACTGCAGTATCTGGCGTGGGCATAAACGGCTTCGTCGAAGTGCAGAGTTCCTGCAGTAGGTGCTTGGCCGGTTGCAGCAGTTAATGCTGCGACCGCGCTTGTTGATGTGCTGCTTGACTCGCCGCTTCTAATAATACTACCCGAGGAAGCGAACGAAGCTGAGCTCTGCACAGTGCCTGTGAGGGAAGCCGCAACGATGCCCGTCTTTAGCATCTTCTCAAGGCCCGAAAGAGCACTTCTGGCATCAAGCATATCATTGAAGCCAGCGCTGCGTTGAAGCGTTCCAAATAGGGATTCGATGGGGTCGATTGAAAACTTTCTAGTGCTGCGACTGCCACCAGAGCTGACGAGGAAGCGGCGCTCTTCGAATCCTCAAACAAGTAGCTGACCAGCCGTGCACCTAGGACCACCAGGCATTGTCCCTCCTAGCTGGAGGGTGAGACGTTGTGTCGCCACGACGCCGTAAGCCGTTCGAGAGAGGACAACAAATACATCTTCCTTGGAAGATACCGCGGCGGCCGCCGGAAATCGCCCCGCTAATTAAGTGAGCAGTTCGGCGGAACCTTTGAAGTATGCTGTCATGAGCTTGGGACCCCTCGACCATTGGCACACACACGGCGAGGAAGAGCCCCACACTCTAAGGCAAAATTACCCGAATAAGGAATAACGGAACCCGATAGGCGCGCGCGATTAACGGATATACCATTGAGGAGCAACCACAGAGGGAAGCGTGGCGCGCGAAATCAAGAATTGAACCGCTCGGGCATTGCAGGCAGCGCGAAAAGTGTTGCCAGGGTGACCAGGCCTCCCTATCCTCCTCTGCTGGCTCAGTCTTTCCCCGTATTGCCCAGTCTTTCCCCGTACACCGACGGTTCGCGTTGCGTCGCGCTCGGTGTACTTGACCACGGCCGCCTGGATTCGACTATCTGAGAATTACGACGTGGTGCTTGTGTGTACGCTTGGATGAGCGTGGGCTGCTGCTTTTGCGTTTCGCTGCAGCCATGCAGTCTGGAGCAAGTCTCGACACGTAACCACGCTGCGCTGTATATCTCTGACTTCAAGACAGTCACGACCAACACACGACAGCAACAGTAGGGAAGGCCAATATGGCGGCCGAGAAAACAACAGGCCTATCGGATATATACTTCAGTACGACTCAGGATAGAAAACTGGGCTGGATTCTAAGGCAAGTAGGTTATCATTCTTCATTCTACTCTACTTGTCGCGTGTGCGATACGGATCGCGTTTGCCGGCAACGGGCTCGGTCATGTTGTATATCGCACGCACGAAATGCATCATGAAGGTCAGTTTCGGCGTCTGCAGTTCGCCTGTGCTTTGCGAGCGCCTGAAAATTGGCCGCCATTGCCGTCGGCCTCCCGTACGCTCGCTCGTCGAGTGCTCGCCTGCATGTCTTCACCACCGCGATGAGCGCCGGGCTGACGATATTGGGCTGAGACCTCATCACTGTGTTGGGAGTTGTCGAAAACACGTTGAGGGCTCGCGTAAAGAGCTTGGTTGTAGTATGTCGAGCGCTGTAAGCGCACTTGCACGGGCATGCGGGGCTTTCGCTAGCGTCGGAACTCACTGAAAACTGGTCGCCATTACAGTTCGCTTTCCCGTCAGTCGGTCGCAAGCAGCTCGACGCGATCCGTTGGCCGCGGTGGCGGACTCGCATTTGCGCGCTGCACTCGCTCGAGTTTGTGGAAAAGGGCTGCATTACCATCGATTTCTTCGGCGCTAGCTCCAAACAAACTCGGCGCACTTCGTGGCGGCGGTAAAGCGTAGGCTCGCTCTCCTCTTCGAAGTTCGCTAACGGCAGACATTCCACGTGCAGCGCCGTGCGTGGTCTCGCATTTGCTCGCTCGAGCTGAACGACATCGCTCGCTTAGGACTCGCCGACTTGTTGGCGGCACGGTGGTTCGCGGAGTTGTAGCTTCGGCCGCCACTCCTAAGCTGTAGCGCTACGGGGATCGAAATGAGTCTTTGACGATGTGTGACATCACGGTGAAATTTTTAGCGTGTCATATCTCACCTATGTTTTCATTTCACCTTGCGCGTATTGCTCATATGCATTTGTATTCATCCTCTGTCACGTGGGACTCACTGTTTTACATAATTATTGTGCAGCTGTGGGCATACACCGTGCTGAAGACTGTGTCGCTCGCGTCTGCGATGCCTGTCATCCATCTCATTCGTCAGAGCAGCTTCAGAAGGACTGTGCGAGATGTGAAGGTGAAGTTATTTGTGTGTCATATTTTAACGCCTGTTTTTATATTAACGTGCACGTACTTGTCATTTGCCTGCTTCTACATCTCCTTTGACTTGTACCTAACTATTTTTACTATATTATTGTACGTGCAGCCGCAGGAACACAACAGGCAAAAGGCTGCGTGCGCTGGCGTCTGCAATGCCTGTCATCTATCGCTTTCGTTGGAGGAGCTCCCCAAGGAGTGAACAAGATTTGACAACAAGACTGGACTTGTACACTTCCCCATGAATTCACTTAAAAGTATGGAGAAACTTCATGTGTATGTACAAAAATAAAAGATTTCGATGTCTCACTTTTGTCTGTCGTTGTTGCCGTGACTGCGAAAGCAGTTACACATAGGTGGCTAACTACTTTTTCGCGTGTTCTTTTCTGCGCACTTTGTTGCTCACTGCGCAGAAAAACAGGTGAAAAAAGTATTAGGCCTGGCGGAAAATAAACGAAAAACAATGTGTGAACTGGGGACAAAAAGTCCATCCGATGGACTTTTTGGAGGTCCCGCCTGCGGTTTACTACCTTGGGACCTCCTCCTGCATACTTACTCACAATGTACACTTCTGATGCTAATAAACAAATGTTGATTGAATGATTGATTTATTGATCGGAATATTTGAGTGGATCAACCATTCTGCCAGCAAGGTGCAACTGTGAGGACTAACGGTTGCCTGGTAAGGTGTAAATGTGGGGATTAACAGTTGCTATATAGGGTGCAATTGTGAGGACTAAATGTTAGAGCTTTGAGGTGAATTGTGGAACAAACGGTTACTCACTAAGATGTAAATGTGATGACTAAATGTTAGTCCCTTGAGTTTGTGTGGACTAACTGTTAGACCCGCTGCCATTAGTCCCTAAATGGTTTAATGGTTGTGGCAGCCCCATTAGTTTCCAAAAGGACGAACCACACACCCTTTTAACACTCTTTTGCCTTAGAGTGCACTGGCACCACATTAGACTGCAGAGTCACGCCTTAATATTTGACGTTCACGTGGGCCGTGCATGCTCGTCCCCCTCGCCAGTTGTGTGTGATATGCGATTGAACAGTACCATCTACACGTGTTCCCTGATCTAGAGATTTGGGGAGCACATACCCTGTCTATAATGTGAATAAACCCTCTTCAAGTCTCTCTTCCTCCTACCTCGGCAACTTGATCCCGGACCTCCGGGGCCTGCAAACCCCGGTCACAACAACTGGTTGGCAGCGTTGGTATACGACTCAGTGACGGAGAATGACATGGACCGCAGGTCAGCCGAAAGCCCTGGAATTCGGCAGGATCGGCGCAGCGTACCACAACCGCATGTAATGAGGTGAGTGCCTGGCTTTGTGCTTGAGATGCATCGAGTCTTTTGGCCTAGGCCTTGTTATGACCGCCATCGGTAGGCGCCATGCTGTCGCTGAGAAGCGTAGCCGGGCAGCGTTCCCACGCCTGGAACCCCGGTTTTCTTGGAACCAGCGTCGAGAGATGACGGGGGAGCGGCGCTCTTTTAATCTTCAAAGAAGTAGCCGACTCGCCGCTTGCCTATGCCCGCCAGGTATTGTCCCGGCTAGCCGGCGGATGAGACGTCCTGTCGCCACGAAGCTGTAAGCCGTTCCAGAGGGGACAACAAAGACAGCGTCTGCCTTTGAAGAAACGCCAACCGCCACCACAAAGTGCCCTGCTAATTGAACGGACCGATTGGCGGACCGTTTGATGTCTGCTGTCCGAAGCTTGGGACCCCTCGACCAGCGACATACACGACGAGCAAGAGCCTCTCTGGCGCCACCTTTAAGTGCAGTGTTCTTGACTCGAAATTGGATGTTCACGTGCGCCGTGCCTGCTCGTACCCCTCACCTGTTGTGTGTGTGTGTGATTGGTGTTCCACTGAAAAAGGAGGAGCCCGACCGGGCATATAACGGCGCCGCAGGGTGCAGGACGTCGCTCTGAACCAAGTAAAGGTTCAACCACCACGTTCGTAGTTTGTGAAGGCTCTGAACTGTGTAGCGGTTCAACCACCACGTTCGTGGTTTGCGAACTCTTAACCTCATGCTGTAAATACTTGTAAATAGTGCCATAAACCTGTTTGTTTTTCGTATCCCCATCTCGTAAGCGTTCGTTTCCTCAACCCGAAGCTACACCACGCTACCACAGCACCCCGGGATCACAACAACTGGTGATCAGCGGTGGGATTCCCAACAACTGGTGGCAGTGGTGGGATTCCCAGCAACTGGTTGGCAACGGTCGGATTCGAAGCTACAAGTGACAACAACAGTCGGCCCAAGAGAAGCAGTTGGCTCGAGACATGGATCACGTATGGGTGAGTGCTTGGCTTTTCCTTTAAGTGAACCAGGTTCTAAAAGAGGATTAAATTTTAGAACTGGTAGTTAACTTTGCCGAAAGACTCAGTTTCGCCGTTTCGGAAAGTTTTTTTTTTTGGAAGTAGCGAGCACTCAGTACGATCATGAACTTACGGGAGCTGCATAAGCCGGACTTGTTGCTGTTGTGTGAGGAATTGGGGATCAATACAAAGGGTTTGGCACGAAAACCCATAATCATACAAGTCATTAATGATTTGGGGGCTGAGGATGAGGAGCTCAGTGAAGCATGGGACCTCATCAGTCAGAGAAAGAGACAGCAGAAGGAGGAGGAGGAGAGGCGTGAGCGCGAAAGAGAGCGTGAAACAAAAAGACGGGAATCTGAGAGAGAGGAACGTCGCATAGAACGAGAGCGTGCGCATGAAATCGAGATGCGTAAACTAGAACTCGAGTTGGGAAAGAGGTCGGGTAGCAGTCCTCAGGAAATGATAGCTCTTCCCAACAGGGAGGCAGAGTTCAAGATGTCTAAGTACATCCAGCCATACGTGGTGTCAGGGGATATTGGTCTGTACCTGGCGAATTTCGAACGGATGTGCGAGAAAATGTCGTTTGAGCAGGACACCTGGTCCCAAAGGCTACTCACGGTTCTGCCCTGCGAGGCAGCAGAGGTTGTTGCGCGACTCAGCAAGGAGGACGCAGACAACTATGAGAAGGTCAAGGCTTGCCTTCTAAGAAAGTATAGACTTTGCGCAGAGGCCTTTAGACAAAGATTTAGGGGCGCTAGAAAGTCTAAAAGCGAGAGCTATCCCGACTTTTTGTACAAAATGAGAGCGAATTTGACGGAATGGCTTAAGAGCACAGAGTCATACAGTGACAAGAACGCTGTAGTAGAGAGAATTCTATTAGAACAGTTTTTGAATTGTCTCCCAGAGCAGGAAAAAAACTGGTTACTGGACCGGGGTCACATAAGTTCTGCGACGAAAGCTGCTGAACTCGTGGAGGAGTATGCGTCGCGACGATATTTTAGCAATAACCTGGGTGCAGATGGAGCCCACAATTCCAAGCCAAATTCAAGTAAAGGTTACGTAAAACATTTTTCGAGCTCTCGACATGAAAAAGGGGAAAGAAGTGTTTCTTCTAACAAATTTCAAAAGAAGGACGATGGTGAACCTGGCGAAAAAGGGCAAAACGCGGGAAAAGCGAAAAATGCTTTTGAGATTAAGAAACCGTTCGCTTGCTTCAAGTGTAATGAGACTGGTCACATAGCCGCGAACTGCCGAAAGGAAAGGATGGCATTTTCATTTGTCAGTGACTGCGAAGAAAACATGAGGTTACTGGAGCCTTACATGCATGACCTGGTGGTGAATGGAAAGCCATGCAAAGTGCTGCGTGACTCGGCAGCAACAATGGATGTTGTCCACCCGTCGTATGTGTCACCATCCGACTACACAGGACAGTGCTCGTGGATCCGCCAGGTGGTGGAAGAGCAGAGCGTATGCTTGCCTGTCGCAACCGTTGTAATTGAGGGCCCCTTTGGTAAACTAACAACTGAGGCAGCAGTATCAGAAAAACTCCCTAAATTTTATCCGTACTTGTTCTCAAACAAGTCGGATATGTTATTGCGAGAGAAGGGCATTCTCTTCGGTGACAGGGTAGTTCAAGCATTAACCCGTTCTAAGGTGCGAAAATTAGCAACTCAGCTATCCTCGGAGCCAAATAACACTGAGGAAGCGCATGACGTAACAGTGGTGCAAACAGAGGAAGACATTTCAGGCAACCGTGGCAGCGAGGCACCAGAGATCGGTCAGCCGGAGAAGGAATCTCGTGATAATGAACTTGAGTGTGCGTTACTGCCACCAGCATCAAATAGCTTTACTTTACTTCTGAGTGCGAACAGGGATAACTTGGCCACTGAGCAGTTAGAAGATGCCACCATTCAGGAGATTAGAGAGCGCCAAAGAACGAGTAAACAGGCCAGGAAAAATATTTCTTTCCATCTGAAGAATGACGTGTTGTATCGCTCATACAGGGATAAGCGCGGAGTGGAACGAGACCAACTAGTCGTTCCCCAGAAATATCGCGCAGATCTGCTGAAACTTTCACATGACAGTTCGTGGTCGTGTCACCTAGGACACAGAAAAACTAAGCGGAGGCTATTACAAGAGTATTACTGGCCTGGCTGTTTCAAAGACGTGGAAAATTTTGTGCGGTCGTGCGACACATTCCAGCGAGTTGGAAAGGCACAGGATAAGTGTAAAGCACCTATGGTGTTAGTGCCGATCATTACCGAGCCGTTTCAACGGTTAGTGATCGATATAGTAGGACCACTCCCTGTGACAAAGACAGGATGTCGTTACATTCTAACTATGTTATGCCCAGCCACTAAATTTCCTGAGGCAGTGGCACTGCGTGAGGTTACGTCACAGAGTGTTGTGGATTCCCTGTTGTCCGTCTTTTCGCGAGTAGGGTTTCCTACAGAGATACAGAGTGACCAGGGCAGCGTATTCACTAGTGTCCTCACGACTTCTTTTTTCGAAAGATGTGGCATAAAAATAGTGCACAGCTCCATTCATCACCCTCAGAGCAATAGCGTAGAAAGATGGCATTCCGTCCTGAAGCGCGTCCTTCGAGGATTGTGTTACGAGAACAAACGAGACTGGGATGCATGCCTCCCAGCGGCACTTTTTGCTTTGCGGACGGTACCCCACGGATCCACTGGTTTTAGCCCCGCCGAGCTGGTGTATGGTGAGTCATTGCGCTCACCTTTGAGAATGGTGCGCGAAGCGTGGGAAGGACACGGAGAAGATCCGACCGTGGTAGAGTTCATTCTCAATCTACTGGAGCGGCTATATAAGGCCAAAGAACTTGTGGAGGTCAGCATGAAGTCAGCCCTGGCCCGATCAAAAGTTTACTATGATAGAACAGCTCGTCAACGAACTTTCAATATAGGGGACCGGGTCATGTTGTTAAAAGCGTCAAGGCAGAACAGGCTCGAAGTACAGTGGGAAGGGCCTGCGGAAGTAGTTGCAAAGCTATCTATGACCAACTACGCAGTGAAAATTCCAGGTAGACGTAAAGAGGTACGCATTTATCATTGCAACCTAATGAAGCCTTATGTGCAAAGAGGGGCTGTGGTGAATATGACCCTGAATCTTCCTGAAGAGATGGAGGACAACTTTGTTTGTCTAAACGGAGGGAAAGGCAGCGCTAAAGAACTCCTTAGTAAAACTAAGCAAAGAAAGGAACTAAAAGAATCTCAGCTTTCGGATCTTTGCGAGCTGATAGGAGAGTTTGACGACTGCTTTGTTGACAAGCCGGGTCGGACTGATTTGACTGAGCACGACATTGAGTTGACTTCCGAGGAACCCGTGAAGTCCAATTGTTATCGTTTATCTCCACGACAGAAAGATATTCTCGATAAAGAAGTAAAGCGCATGCTGGAATTAGGAGTAATTAAACCCTCAGAGAGCGAATATGCTTCCCCAATGATCTTGGTAGAAGCTCCGGGCAAAGACCCGAGACCTGTAGTTGACTATCGAAAGTTAAATGCTCTCACAAAGGATCAGGTGTATCCGATTCCGAACATTGAAGAGAGAGTGGAACAGGTTAGTCGAGCAGCTTACGTGACTACGTTGGACCTTACTCGAGGTTACTGGCAAGTGCCGCTCACTGAGCGAGCCAGCCGATATGCGGCTTTCGTTACTCCCGCGGGCAGCTATCAACCCACTATGATGAGCTTCGGTCTCAAAAATGCTCCGTTTTGTTTTTCCCGCCTTATGGACAAGGTTTTAAAGGGCTGCGAGGCTTTTGCAGTACCTTACTTGGATGACATCGCTGTATTCTCCGATGCCTGGGTGGATCATTTGATGTATTTAAGGGAGGTGCTCGGCCGGTTGCGTCAAGCAGGGCTTACCGTAAAGGCTGAGAAGTGTTGTCTTGCGAGAGCAACCGTCGACTACTTAGGTCACAACGTAGGACAAGGTTTCAGGAAACCCTGCGAGCTAAAGATCTCAGCAGTAGCTGACTATCCCCGGCCAATAACAAAGACCGACGTCAGGGCGTTTCTAGGACTCACAGGCTACTACAATCATTACATCCGAGATTATTCCACGTTGGCAAGCCCTTTGACCGATGCTCTCCGCGGGACAGAGCCTACGAAGGTGGCCTGGGATGAAAAGAAAGAAACTGCCTTCTTAAAACTGAAGGCAGCATTGATCGGCCGTCCGGTCTTGAAAGCTCCTGATTACGACCGCGAATTCACGGTCCAATGTGATGCTAGCGATCGAGGTCTAGGAGCCGTTCTATGTCGGAAGGATGACGATGGTAAAGAACATCCCGTGCTCTATTTGAGCCGGAAATTGAGTTCTCGTGAGATGGCGTACTGCGCTTCAGAAAAGGAGTGCGCTTGCATTGTGTGGGCCATTCATAAGTTGCAGTGTTACCTCGGAGGTGCTAAATTTACAGTAGAAACAGACCATTGTCCCCTTACCTGGCTGAAAACTGCGACATCAAAGAACAGTCGCCTTTTGAGGTGGAGCTTGATTCTTCAGCAATATCATTTTGATATTAAGTATAAAAAAGGCAAATTGAATGGAAACGCGGACGCGCTCAGCCGCTCTTTCTAAACCATTCTGGAGTGCTCTTGGTGTATCAAAATTGATATTTTAGTTTTTTTTGTCGTGCATCTTATTATGTAAATTTGTAAGGTAGCACGTCTGGTTTTTCAGCTCAAGTGAGTCCTGAGAGTTCTGAGAGTGAGCTTTTGTTAAAGCTAGTAATTAAAATTGGTTTGTCATCCCTCTTTTGGCTTGGTTTGTTCGAAGGGGGCCGAGTGCTTGCTTGTGCATGTGGTCCAGTTTCAGAAACGGTGTCGGAGATTCGGCATTTACTCAGACCATGCCACAAGCGAAGGCGAGTTCTAGGGATTCGACTACGGAACCTTTCGTCGTCCCTGCGAGCAGCAGTGTTGACCGCTGCCCTCCGTGACTCATCTGGCGAGGGGGAAGCTGTTATGACCGCCATCGGTAGGCGCCATGCTGTCGCTGAGAAGCGTAGCCGGGCAGCGTTCCCACGCCTGGAACCCCGGTTTTCTTGGAACCAGCGTCGAGAGATGACGGGGGAGCGGCGCTCTTTTAATCCTCAAAGAAGTAGCCGACTCGCCGCTTGCCTATGCCCACCAGGTATTGTCCCGGCTAGCCGGCGGATGAGACGTCCTGTCGCCACGAAGCTGTAAGCCGTTCCAGAGGGGACAACAAAGACAGCGTCTGCCTTTGAAGAAACGGCAACCGCCGCCACAAAGTGCCCTGCTAATTGAGCGGACCGATTGGCGGACCGTTTGATGTCTGCTGTCCGAAGCTTGGGACCCCTCGACCAGCGACATACACGACGAGCAAGAGCCTCTCTGGCGCCACCTTTAAGTGCAGTGTTCTTGACTCGAAATTGGATGTTCACGTGCGCCGTGCCTGCTCGTACCCCTCACCTGTTGTGTGTGTGTGTGTGATTGGTGTTCCACTGAAGAAGGAGGAGCCCGACCGGGCATATAACGGCGCCGCAGAGTGCAGGACGTCGCTCTGAACCAAGTAAAGGTTCAACCACCACGTTCGTAGTTTGTGAAGGCTCTGAACTGTGTAGCGGTTCAACCACCACGTTCGTGGTTTGCGAACTCTTAACCTCATGCTGTAAATACTTGTAAATAGTGCCATAAACCTGTTTGTTTTTCGTATCCCCATCTCGTAAGCGTTCGTTTCCTCAACCCGAAGCTACACCACGCTACCACAGCACCCCGGGATCACAACAACTGGTGATCAGCGGTGGGATTCCCAACAGCCTGTTGAAAGATAGATATAACCAACAACTGCCTGGTCACTGTGGTTGTTATCTCGACACAAAGCAGCACTGGATGTTTATCTAAGCAAGTAGCTTAAGGAAAAGAAGCTTAGGTAATTCGTTAGAAACAAGTGTTAAATTTTGCGGGAGTTTTAAGGGTACGTTGCGGGAAAATTTGGGATGTTGTAAAATCAGTAGAGTGAGAATGAAACAGGAAACAGGTTAGATAGGGAGGTTGGCCACGTAGTGCTACTTGTGTGCTTAAGCTTGTAGTCTCCGCTGTTGGATTTGCCAGGCTTCGATTTCTCCAGACCCAAAATTGAAACGCTGATGTGTTTGTGTTTCGTCACAACTGAACCAAAGCAAGGTAGTGGTCATGGACCTCAGGAAACTGACGAGAGAGAACCTGCTGAACCTGTGTTGGAATCTTGACCTAAATTTTGATGACAATATGCCAGCATCTCAACTCCGTGAAGTAATTCTTGAAAGTAAAATTGAAAAGGTGGAAATCGAGAAGTTCAGGAATATGTATTTATGGATCACAAAGAGGAAGAGAAGCGCAGGCGGAACAAAGAGGAAATCGAGCACATGAATAAAGAATATAGGAAGAAGATGCAGGAATCGGATGCGGATCGAAATAGAAAGGATACATCGTAAAGTGGGGGCATTGCAGCAAAGAGGCCAGACATCCGTAGATGTAACGCACGAACAGCGTGATGTAGCGGCGGTGCCGTTTAAAGCCGAAGAGAAGGCTTCAGACCAGACATTTGCAGATGTAGCACACGAATGGTGCGATGTAGCGGCAGTGCTATTCGAGGTCAAAGAGAACGCTAGTACCTGTAAGGACATGGTTGAGATTCGAACCCATCCGAAGAAAAAGAGCTCGCGGTCGAAGCAGGGTGTGAGGGTTCCGTGGTTGTGGAAATGAAGTTAATATTAACAAAGTGCTCTAAAAGGATTGAGTCTTGCAGTCCTATAGACGATATTGATGAGCATCAGAGGCGGCCGAAATGCTCCAAAGTTGGCACCAAGGAGTTTTCCAAACGGAGAAAGCGTCAGAAAAACCGAAGCGCGGCAAAGCTCGCGATCAGCGCGGCGTGTTTGGCGAGTAACTTCAAACGGCGTGGTGGATTCGTGAGAAAAGGCCCGTTGTCTTCTCTGACTGGCCTAAATCGCATGCGTCTGAGCGACCAGAGAGTAAGGAAAAAAAATTGCCCGCAGCTTCCCTCGGGGGAACACTGAGGAGGATGCGGACCATATAATTGGTTAACGGGGTGTTAAAGTGCGACTTACTTGGGTCGATGGCTAAATTGGTTAACGTGGTTGTGAAATGGGGTGTTAAATTGCGACTTACTTGGGTCGATGGCTAAATTGGTTAACGTGGTTGTAGGAGGGGGGTGTTAAATGAGTGAACACGTACACACGTATGCGAAAGGGCGGCGCTGGTCGAAGGGACGTCGATCATTGTGTTTGTGGATTCGTTGGAATTCATTTCACCGCGACCTTGGACGTCGACGCGCCGTACAAACCAACCGACGAGCGGCAACTGAGCGAGCGAGCGCCGACCTTGAGTATATATACAGCACGACGGCGCATGCACTGTGAGCTGTTGAATGTTCTCGAAGCGCGACGCCACATGCGCGTCCACTGGAGAATCAGGAGAATTGTAGATGTCGAACGCGGTGTGTAGAGGAGGAAGGGTGCACAGATGGTGGAGGAGTGAAGCGGGCGCGGTGTGTAGAGGAGGAAGGGATGCACAGATGGTGGAAGAGTGGGCGACGGCGCGACGGCGCATGCGCGCGCGTCAGCTGTCGAATGTTCGAGAAGCGGTGTGGACGACGCGGACGGCGCACTACAAGGCGCGAGTATAAGATGCTCCGCATCTAAAAAGCGCAATCTAAGTGGTCGCGGTCTAACGATTAACTGATAGGCAATCATCCGGACTGTGCGCGAGACAGCGTAGGAGCATATCGATGATGAAGAACGAAAGGCTCGCAGGTCTGTGCAAAGAAGCGTGCACATGAGAGAAAGCGTCCGAAGGGCAACAGTAAGGCAAGGCTCGCGATGAGCACAACTCTTTTGAGTAAGGGCTTCAAACGTAGGAGTGAAATCGCGAGAACAGTGCCGTTGTCATCTCTGACGGGCCTGTATCGTATGCGTCCGAGCCGCCGGAAAAAAAAAGCGCATCGCACGTGGCAGTGTTCGCATAATAAATTGCTAGGCAATCATCAGGACAGTTCGCGTGAAAGAGCTAACAAGCTTGTGGGTGCTGATGAGCATCAGAAGTAGGCGAAAGGCTCCGTAGACGGCACCAAGAAGCGTGCAAAACGGAGAAAGCGTCCTAAAAACAGGCAGGCGAAAACTGCGATGCGTTTGAGGAATGTATTCAGATGGCGGGGCGAAAGTGCGAGAAAGTTGCCGTATCGCAAGCGTCCGAACAGCTGGAAAGCAAAGAAAAGAGAAAAGCATTGTGCGCTGTTGCGGATGGGAAGGAAAGTCGCTGATGAAGGCATCCCACCGCTGCCAACCAGTTGTTGCGAGTCGCGGCGACCGCAGTCTGCGGGTAGCGGGGCCGATCGCCGTCGCTCCGTCGAGCCAAGGACTAGGGGAGAGCTTTGAGCAAACTTAACGGATTTATTTACATCTTTACAGGGAGTTGTCGAGATGACAGAAGAGAAGAGAAGAGCTAGTGGTTTCACAAACCACGAACGTGGTGGTTGAACTTTACTTAGTTCAGAGCGACGTCCAGCACTCTGCCGCGTCGTTTTATGCCCTGTCGGGCTCCTCCTCTACGAGTCGACCACCAATCACGCACACACAGGTGAGGGGGGGGAGCATGCAAGGTCCCCGTGAACACTGCACTTTGGTGGCACCAGCAGGGCTCTTCCTCGTCGTGTGTGAGCCTTTAGTCGAGAGTGCCCGGTTCGTGGATTCCTCTGGGGAGAGCCCTTTGATCAGCGCCGTCGTCGTCTGCCGGTTAACGCGCTAACGATGCGTGGCTGGCACAGGCGGGAGATAGAGCGGCGGCTCCAAAACCCTCTTTGGCGACATTCCACTCCGTTGGCGCCGCTGTCAATCAGTAGGCGACGTCTCGTGGGGCCGGCCTCTGTTGCTTCCTCCGTCCAGACATGGCGAGACTGTCCTTTTTGCACTAATCCGGCGTGGCAAATGACTCGCTGGGTCAAGGCATAGCCCGATCGCTACAGCTCCTCCGCCGACGGGAAGATCTCGGACGTCGGGTAGTACCAGCTGCTCGACGGGAGAGATCACAGTAACCGCAGTCTCCCAACACCATTTAAACCACAAAGACCCACCGCTAGAACCAGCAAGCGCCGGCAATGAGTTTTCGGCAACCAGGCTGGTCTTTCAAATGTGCCACAATGCACCTACGCTTTTTTTGTTCTTTTAAATGGCAACCACACTAATACGCTTGCCCATAGCTAAAAATTTCGATTACTCCAAATACCCCTTAAAATCATTACGGAAAACGTCCCTCAACGTTCCGTATAACACGACGCTCAGCTAAAGAATTCAACTGATCCCTCAGCACATACTAAAATACAAAGGGTAATGCAATTTCGTATACTAACACGCTTATTTGCTGAATGTAGTTTCATGTCAGCCCCTGTTTTTAAAGAACGCACAAGACTTTGCTGTGCGCTCTAGCACGACATCTTACTCTCATCCAAAGAGCGCTAGCATACCCACACGCACCTAACCATAGGCGATATCTCTCTCACCTAGGTATGCTTAAACCATCATCTGAAGGTGAATTTTCTCGAGGAACAAACGCAAGGAACAATCACACTTGAGGTACACGTCAGGAGTGCGTAACAAAACAGGCGTTAATTTTGCGCCAAAACCCCTGTACCGAATGTTTCTCCCCCTGAGCATTTCGAAAATTGCTTTGTTTGGTTTTATTCTAAAACCTTCCCAAACATTGCTCATTTACTCTATTGAAGACGGCATGCGATGCCGCGCTTAACTAAAGGGCACGAAGCATAGAAACTCCGGCGCCGCTCGACTATGCTACCGCGCTTTCAAAACTAGCGGGCGTACCAAATCTTCATTTGCGACTTGCGTGCTCGTATCTTAAAAAACTCCTTTCACGCAGTCGGTTGACTGATGCGGGCCACTGCTTCCGCATAACGCTGAACAATTCAACTCTAAATTTTGACAAAGCTTACACCCAAACAAAATCTAGAGGGAAGAAAAAATGTCCAAGCAAACTAGCTGTGGAGATGACACAGGAACACCACTTTAAAACCAATTATAACTAAACAAGTATGTTTCCAAAAAAAAACTCCTGTGTCCAACTCTCCCTCCTACAACTGTCGATCCCCCTTCAGCCGTACACGCGGCGGTCGTGGTCTTCGACTCTGAAAACGCGCGAGACGACAACGTGCACGAGCAACAAGCTTAACTGCAGCGTTCCGCCTCATTCGCGATTTTGGCGGTCTTCTATCAGTTCGGCGTAGGAGACCGGAGCGATGCGTGGGACAGAGTGGCCATGCTTTCTTTGGGCTAGCTCGCGTACGCTTACCTCTTTTACGGCGACGTTTGCGACTGACCTGTCCCGCACTGCCTTGAAATTTGTCACGGGTTGAGTCGTCGGCAGTATTACAGTTCAAAGGCAACTCATAAGACTTGCTCTTTCCCCGTGATTGCATTCCCGCTTTCTTTTTACTTTTCTTTCGGTGTCTGCAAGCCGAGTTCGACGCCGATGCAGAACACCTAGTTCTGTTCACTACGCTCAGAGATGTCGAGCTTTTCTTTACACCCTTAGTGTCTTTTGTCTGGCTCGCAGCTCTCCGACGTCGCTTTCGTCTGCGCCGCTTTTTGCGGTTCGTTTCTGAGCCTACTGCTCGCAGCTCAAGGTCGCTAACACTCTCACTACACTTGTCAGCTGTCGACGCCGCTCCGTCTAGATGATTTTCGAAAAAAACCATTTATTTCACACTCTAGATCGGCGGACAGCTTGACGCTCTTAGGAACAGTGCAGCTGCTTTCCTGCAAACACTCTAGCTCGCATTGCTGAGAGCTGTCTGCGACTGCACTGATATCCCCGCTACCTACTTTCGCTGCTTGTGAGCTTTCTTCGGTGTCCTTGCATACTTCCACACTGTCTGCAAGATCCACCGTCGCGACAAACACAGGTGAGGTCTGTACCAGTTTTTCTACAGCTATCCTAGCTGTTCCGCTAACAGTTGACTGGCACAGCACCTCGTCGCACTCGCTCTGGCCTCCTTCGTCGACCTCGCTACGCAGCGCAGCATCTGTAGCAGCACTCAAATTTGGTTCCTCATTGAACCTGCTGCTGTCTTCACACGTGCTAGCCTTATCTACGGCTATCAACTGCACCTCACTTAGGTTTTTCTCGCACTTTTCCTGTGCTACACTTACGCATGGCTGAATTTTCAGTCTCCTTGCCTCGACTTTTTCTTCCGACAGTTCAACCACTAGGCTGAGTGCTCGCTCACGCTCGTCACCCTCGCTCCCGTTTTTCTATCTCCCCTTTTCGCTCACTATCTACCTTGGTGCTATAAGAGACACGCGGACCTCTCTCAGGCTTGGTTTTACTACCAGCACAACATCGCGCGTTCTTCACGGGAGCGTTCGTGAGCTTGTACTCTATTCGCTTTCTGTCAACTCTGATGCCGAAGCACCGCAGTAAAGCTGCCTTAGCTACATCGTACCTCTTGAACTGTTCCTCGGAAAGGTATAGTAACCTACCCATCAAGCTGCACGGAAGGACACTCGATAAGGCGAAAGACCAATAGTCCTCGTCGAGCTCTAGTTCCCTGCAAACTTTTTCGTAAGAGGTTAGATAACTCTCTATATCCTCGCCCTCTTCGAATGGATGGATCCTCGAATTTACTTGAGACCATCTAAGGCACTGTATTGATCTTCTTGTCTCTTCCAGTTTTACCTTTAGGGTTTCCTTCCACTGCTCTCTCTCTTGCTCTCGCCTTTCCTGACGCTTTTTCTCGCGCTTTTGAATCTCGCTCCATGTTTTCTTTACTTTCTTCACTGGTCAGATTCAAGCCCTCGATAGCGCCAACAATTGCGTGTTTCTTCATCCCCGCATCTACTTCTGCTCCCAGCTCCTCCCCAAGAATCAGGAGCTGACTCTTCAACAAACGCTTCCAATCCATGACAGAGAACTAGTGTGGTGCAGCTCACTCTCTACCCAGAAGTTCCGTAAACAACTGCTTCTGTGGTAGCCTCTACCAGCGAAAAGATTGCACTTCTATCTTATCAGCCTGGCAACCAAAAAACCAAAGCCAGCACTCACCAGTCCACAGCTGCCAGTCTCCATGATCTCGGCGTGTTGTTCATTCTCCGTCCTCCAGGCTCACATCCAACCGCTTGCCATCCAGTTGTTATGGATGGGAAGGAAGGTGGCTGATGGCATCCCACCGCTGCCACCAGTTGTTGCGGATGGGAAGGAAAGTCGCTGATGAAGGCATCCCACCGCTGCCAACCAGTTGTTGCGAGTCGCGGCGACCGCAGTCTGCGGGTAGCGGGGGCCGATCGCCGTCGCTCCGTCGAGCCAAGGACTAGGGGAGAGCTTTGAGCAAACTTAACGGATTTATTTACATCTTTACAGGGAGTTGTCGAGATGACAGAAGAGAAGAGAAGAGCTAGTGGTTTCACAAACCACGAACGTGGTGGTTGAACTTTACTTAGTTCAGAGCGACGTCCAGCACTCTGCCGCGTCGTTTTATGCCCTGTCGGGCTCCTCCTCTACGAGTCGACCACCAATCACGCACACACAGGTGAGGGGGGGGAGCATGCAAGGTCCCCGTGAACACTGCACTTTGGTGGCACCAGCAGGGCTCTTCCTCGTCGTGTGTGAGCCTTTAGTCGAGAGTGCCCGGTTCGTGGATTCCTCTGGGGAGAGCCCTTTGATCAGCGCCGTCGTCGTCTGCCGGTTAACGCGCTAACGATGCGTGGCTGGCACAGGCGGGAGATAGAGCGGCGGCTCCAAAACCCTCTTTGGCGACATTCCACTCCGTTGGCGCCGCTGTCAATCAGTAGGCGACGTCTCGTGGGGCCGGCCTCTGTTTGCTTCCTCCGTCCAGACATGGCGAGACTGTCCTTTTTGCACTAATCCGGCGTGGCAAATGACTCGCTGGGTCAAGGCATAGCCCGATCGCTACAGCGCGTAAGCGGCGGAAGGGCAGGGGACCCTTCTGTGGTTTTCGCGGCGCATTGGACTGGGTGCGCAACACAGAGGTCGGTGGTTTTCGCGAAAGTGGCGGGAAGGAACGACAGTAAGTCTGTTTCGAAGAACGTCGCGGGGTTCGCTAGCAAAGGGATTTACCTTTTCGCGTGCTCTACACCCCGCTTGACGAGAAACGCCTTCCGAGCGCGACCACCACGAGTTCGACTCAAAGTTGTTGAGAACAGCCGTTAGTTTATCAAAAATGTTGACGCAGGACTGTTGAAACGAATGTATTGTTTGTTTTACTTTAGTGATTTTGTAAATTACTAGGTTGAACTTTGTTTTCGTTAGTGCTCTATCGTTTTGGTGACCTGTATGCGTTGTATATATATCTATCGTAAGGATAGCGACACGCATTTGAGCGAGTCGCACTGCTTGAGACATGAGCTCCTTGGAAGGAAGGGGATGGTCAGCCTTTCGTCGCTCTATCGACAGCATGTTTGATGGCCGCGGGAGTGCGAGATTCGTGGCTCGCTAATAGTCACTGAGTGAGAGTAAGAACTCTGGTTGCCAGCGAGGAGCTTTGCGGGGCTCGGAGGCGAAGCGATTGGGTTTCGCCATTGTTCCAGTTCCCGTTCGCCAAGAAATACCCACACGATGTGATACCGCGCCTTTGTCTGAAAAGGGAGTAGACAGCCCTACACGCTTTCGACGGTGGTCACTAGTGAATTTGTTTTGTTTTGAAGTTTGTTTTGACGGTTTAAGTTTGTTTTGGGTTTTAAAATGTGTTCTCTAGGTATGTCGGCTAGTAGATAGTGTTTAGGTAACACATTTTTTGGTTTCGTTAATTTCTTTAGGTGTTGTACGTTCTCTAAGGTAAGCGTTGTGCGATTTCATAAACGACACGCATAGGAGCCTGCGTCAAGGTAGATACATGTAAATGATCAGGGGCGACGTTATGATTCAAGTACGACTGAGCGCAGCGACGCAGAGATATTGCTTGCGAGTTTTTTTCAGGGATCATGTGAAAGTTTCTTTTGTTCATTCAATGATTTATTCGCATGTTTCCGGTGTGGAAGAAAAGCTAGTTCGTAGGTTTATGCGCATGCTTTCTGAGAGTAGTGACCACAAGGGGAAGTAAATTTGTAATTTATCCACGTAGAAGCACGAGCGTTTGTGGTGAACAATGTGGAAGTTCCTGATGCCGGTTCAGCATGACAGTTGTCTCTTCGTCAGCTCTAAGGAAACTGACGACTAGCTTTGGCGGCACAAAATTTTGGGACCTAAAAGATAGCGTGAAGCAAAAGGCTTTATTTTATGTGTATGATGCCTGGTAGGTTACAGCGGATTACTCACGCTAGCACACATGTATGCCACGAGGAGCGCATCACTAGACAGTTAGTTTTTTTTGAAAGCAGTTAATGGCAAAATAATTTTTGAATTGGGATTGGGAATTTTAGCGAAAGTTCAGAGAAACGTTCCAATTCCTGCTTTGTGCTTGGTAATACTACCTAAGAAAGCTTGTTTTGGAGAATAGACCTCTCCTTGTTTGTAAACATTGGGACGTCACGAAGTGCGTTGGCATCGACACTGCGCTGAGCTCGTTTGGTTGTTTCGCGCTGGTTGGCAAAAAGCTGCCATTTCGGTAAGGCATCTGTAGGGAAACGCGATGGAGCTTTCCGAGTACGTGCAGTCTCTCCATGAAAATGCGCGCCAGCGATACGTTGAGAAAATACGTGCTAATGGTACCCTGATGGTACCATCAGGGTACCCTGATGGTACCCTGATAGTACGTGCTAATGGTACCTGAACAGTACCCTGATCTCTACACCATTTCGGCGTGGATAAATGATCCGAAGCGATGGCCCAACGTTCGGTTTGGCGCCATTTATGTATAACTCGTCAACACACGTGGGCTGTAAAGTGCGGAGAACATCAAATGTTACAGATATCTAATCGCTTACGATCTCGCTATGGAAGGGCATGTGCGGCAAGTGCTCATTTCCGGCATGACTAGCAGCATGAACTGCTGCTTCCTCAGAGCAAATGTGACGCCGTCGCAAAGAACTACAGCCAAGCCCTACGAAGCCTGGGTGTTCGTTGAAGAAGACGGCAGCCTCAGCACGGCGCACTGCAGTTGCATGGCTGGGTAATTTATCGTAGACTCCATTTCTATTGTTTTTGTTTTTTGCATTCAGACATAAATGTATTTTCCTACCACCTTGTGAAGCTTGTGCATGCAGGCTTGCAAACCAGTCTTTGCAATGTAAGCGTACAGCGTGTTCCTCGCTGCCGCAACTCGCGCTATCTAATGCTAAATATTTCATAGTCGTCGCAGCACCACTCGGCCATTTTAGATTTACGGTGAACGATTGCCATGTTTTTTTTTTGCTATGTGATCGCTAACAACTGTGTCGTGTTTCTTGAAGCTTCGTATGTTTCACGGAATGTATACATAGTGAAACGCGGACTGGCGACGTTAGCATTGCTGTACGCAAATACGTGTGCGCTCTCTCCGTTGCATGCAGGTTGGTTACGCGAAGCTATAGTATACGTTTCTTCGTTTCCGTTCTGAAAAAAAAATTGCACGGTGTTTTATGGAACCCTTGCTATGAAATTGATACTATATGATGTGAGCTTCAGTACATTAACGACGGTAGGGCCCTTGCCGTTTTTTCTTTGAAGCCTGCTGGCAGCACTGTTGAAAGTTTATTTTCAACAAATGATAGTTTTGGCAAAACTTGCATCACATAATTTGCGTTTTCTTGCAGATTAGGAGAGGTGTGTACACATGTGGCCGCATTGCTGTTCAAAGTGGAGCTGTTGGTGTCGTCTGGGTTTGCGAGGTCCACAACATCCCAACTTTGAGAATATGACAAACAATTTCAAGAGAGCGTGAGCATAAATTTTCGTGAATTTCTTGATTCGAGAAACTGCAGTTTGTGTATACAGTTCTCTCATTAATTTGAACTAAAAATCATAACTGGGCCAAGTATAAATTCCTTTCAGGCAATGCTGAATGTGCTTAACCGCAAATGCAATTTTCAACAATGTAGGCATTGATGTATTACTGTAAGTGACCATAGGAATGTCGGAAAGTGAAAGCACAGGATGAAGTTGCACGGGTATGTTACACCATTTACTACATGATTCGCATCATACAAGTGAAGTTAAACTCAATGTATTCATTATGACTGTGCCGAACAAAAGGGAGGGCAACATAGACAAAGCCACTTTCAACTAAACTTATTGTGCTACTGAATATGTTCATATATGGATGCAATATAAATGGCACAAGTGCGTACATTTAATAAAATAGCATTTAGGAGTTGGGAGATCTCACCGCCATAAAGATAAGTTCTTTTTCCATGACAGCCAGTGTGACTGGGTGACACGTGTGTTAGTTCACCTTCACTGGCTCTCACCAACGAAGAACTTGTCTTCGTGGTGACAGCACCATTCATCTCTTACTGTTGTTTTATACAGTGTACGTACTTGTGCCGCCCATGTTACATGAATATACAACTATGTAAAAAACTGGGGGTGTCCAGGGGAGCGTGTGGGTGGGGCCGCTATTTCAGGCCTCCACTGGTTTCAGTGGCGTTCTGCGCTTGTTCGAGAAGCGCTAGTTGCACCCTCGATCCTCATTAGTGAGCAGTCTCCCAGTTCTCCTTTCAGGAAAGTTTGCCAACTATTTGCAGTGAGTTAATTTTCGGTGGCCTGTTTTGACAATCTCACGTTATGTGGGCGAGTGGGCCTGCCTTCACACCACGGACAGCTACTGCTGTACATTGTGGGGTGAATGGCATGTTGCAAATAAAGGTTTGGATGGGTATGCGTTTGTATATACACATGCAAAACTGAAATCTTCCAAAGGGTTTGACCCCCCCCCCCCTCCGGCCACGCCCATGCCAGTGCCTTAGCAGTATTTTGTAACTAGGTTGAAATATGGCTGTGACTACAGTAATCAAGGTGAGATCTTGTCGCCTGCTTTGGCATAAAACTGAGTCGTAAAAACTGATACTGTTGAACCGAACGCCACAAATACTGCTAAAATAAAATGAACTAGATAAACCTTTTATCACAATCTGAGTGTCGCCGCCAAAAGCGTGTAAAAATTAGTGTTCAACGCTGTATCTGCAAGAACTATTCAAGCAAACACTACATTCGCGTCTGTTATCCCTGAAGCAGAATGCAATCGTATTCCCCACCTTCAGTTAAGGAGGCAGCTGTAGCATTGTGAAAACTGTGAGTTAAAAAAAAACTCCTTCATTTTGTAATGACTGCAGCATCTGTAGGCTCATAAAAGTTTAACGTGAAGTTTACACTTGATGCATTTTCTTCTGCATCGTCAGTACTTTTTCTTGCTAAGTCATACCCTTTATATGTCTGATCGGCGCGATGAAATTGACCAGCTGAAACGTGGAAATAAAATCGTGACGAAGAATGCTGATATTGCAGATAGTCTTAACATTTTTTTCAGTCAGTTTTTACAAGGCGCAGATGTGACACTGAAACAGAGGATGCAATATGCCACTTACCTGAGACAATGGGTGAGGTTACTATCAGTCGAGAAGGAGTATTGAATAGTCTATTGTCTCTTGATTCCAAAAAAGCACGTGGACCTGATGAAATACCCACCCCTTTTTTGCAGCGTTATGCGGAGTGGATATCTTACTCTTTAGAAGTTAATTTTCAAAAATCTATTTGTACTAGTTCAGTGCCATCGGATTGGCGCACAGCTGTGGTTGTCCCTGTGTTTAAGAGTGGTGATCGGTGGCCCGCCAATAAATACCGTCCCGTATCGCTCACATCTATCTGCTGCAAAATATTGGAACATGTCATTGTCAAGCATATCATCACATTCATAAAAAATAAAAATTACTTTTATCCTTATCAGCATGGCTTTAGGAGTAAAGTTTCGACTACAACACAGCTTATTGAAACTGTTCATGACTTTGCGACAGCTTTAGATACGAATGAACAAATTGATGTCATGCGCATGGATTTCGCTAAGGCCTTCAATAAGGTACCTCATGACAGATTACTGTATAAGCTTCACTGCGCTAGGCTAAGTCAACGTTTACTTAATTGGATTAAAGCCTACATAAATGACAGGAAGCAATTGATAACTCTATGTCTAGCTCACTAGAAGTGTTTTCTGGGGTTCCACAAGGCTCGGTTCTTTTTGGCAGCAGCACCTGCGGCTGGAGGAACGCAAGCTAAACGAACTTACTTGCCTTTGCAGACCATACAGCGTTGGTTCACCTGGGCTTTCTGCGACGTTCCCAACTTGGTTACGTAGCTGACCACACGACGCTGGTTCGCCTGGGCTTCGCTGGGTGCCCGTGCTCACTGTTCAACGGGTGCGCACGCTTTCTACCTGGTCATCTGATTTGGTCTGTCGGTGGCTAACGCGCCTGCGTGACCAGTGTCAACCGTGGAAACATCGCCTGGTGATAAAGACTGCTGATACCAACAGACTACAAAAGTAGTGCGGGAGGCTACCCGGCTTCATTTGGCAGCAGCACCTGCGGCTGGAGGAACGCAAGCTAAACGAACTTACTTGCCTTTGCAGACCATACAGCGTTGGTTCACCTGGGCTTTCTGCGACGTTCCCAACTTGGTTACGTAGCTGACCACACGACGCTGGTTCGCCTGGGCTTCGCTGGGTGCCCGTGCTCACTGTTCAACGGGTGCGCACGCTTTCTACCTGGTCATCTGATTTGGTCTGTCGGTGGCTAACGCGCCTGCGTGACCAGTGTCAACCGTGGAAACATCGCCTGGTGATAAAGACTGCTGATACCAACAGACTACAAAAGTAGTGCGGGAGGCTACCCGGCTTCATTTGGCAGCAGCACCTGCGGCTGGAGGAACGCAAGCTAAACGAACTTACTTGCCTTTGCAGGTTGGTGGGTTTTCTTATTGCATCGTGCTCATAAACATATTACCGCATTTGCTGCTGCCAGTGTATTGTAGCTTGTAGTGTATAGCTTGTAGCTTGTCTTATTATGCCAACTGTAGCTGAACTAACGAAAAGAATCCAGTCGCTTGAGGCCTGGTCCGAAGGTAAACTGGATGATGTAGTGGAAAAGCTGGTTGCGAAGATGAACCAAAAAGCTTCCGCAACGCAACCTGAAATTGACGCATTGAAGGCCGAAGTCAACAGTTTGGTCTCCAGTGTCGAAATGCTGAATTCTATTGTCGAAGAAGTGAGGTCAGAAAGCGACCGTTTACGCACAGTCAATCAAGCTCTGCAGTCACAGAATGATGCCTTGACAACCAGAGTAGCTGAACTTGAGCAATACTCTCGGCTAAATAACATTGAATTGAAGAATGTTCCGTGTACACAGGGAGAAGACTGTACGGCAATTTTGAAGGCTGTAGGGGCAAAAATTGATTGCGTTATTACAGATGGGGACATAGACGTCGTTCATCGCGTTCGAGGGAAAGTTGGAACGGGGGACAAGAATCTCATCGCGCGGTTCTGCTCACGTACTAAGAAACAAGATTTCATTACTAAGGCACGAAAAGCTAAACTGAACACCAATGAACTAGGCTTTGGGGGCTCGCAAAGTCGTCCTGTTTATGTAAATGATCATCTAACGTTGGAAAAGAAAGGACTTTTCGCTAAGGCACTGAAGCTTAAGAGGGAACATGGCTGGAAGTTCCTATGGACCGACAATTGTCAGATCAAAGCACGAAAATCAGTTGACAGTCGGGTATACCGCATTACGAAGGATGCAGACCTTTCTGTGTTTCATTCTGCCTCCTAGTTGGTGTCTGGCAATCAACTGAATTGCTGAGTAACCTTCAAAACGCCTCAAAATGTATTACTCCGCTAACCAGCTTCGACGTTTTTTCGAAAGCCCAGGATTATCGGCCATCCACTTCAACACGCGTAGTCTCAGAAAACATTATGATGACATCTGTGTTTATCTAGCATCCCTTGCACATCACTTTTCCTTCATCTGTATGTCTGAAACGTGGCTATCGTCTGACGACCGAAACTTATATTGCTTACCACACTACACTCCAGAATATTGTCACCGCCAATCGAACAGTCATGGTGGATCAGCTATATTCATATCATCTTCAGTAAGATATAAGCGTCGTAACGATCTCGTCATTCTAGCTGATAACACGGAATCTGTATGGATTGAAATCGATGACAATCTTGAACAGCCCCATTCAGAAAAAACTATTCTAGCATGCGTCTACCGCTCACCGTCATCATCCGTGCCAGAGTTTTGTTCGGCACTGCATGAAACCCTGGATCGAATTTCACGAGAAAGGAAAAACGTTGTTATTATGGGAGATATAAACATCAATCTATTAGAAGATTCCAATCAAGGTTCGGTTGAATATTCAAATTGTTTTACAGGCTTTGGTTATGAAAAGCTTCTTACGTTGCCGACAAGATGTATTACGGGTGGCTCAAACACGCTTATTGACCACATTCTATCTAACCACTTATCAAGTAATGAATGTGGCATAATACCCCTCGATATCACCGATCACTATGCCATTTTTTGTCGCTTGTCGTCGGCCTTGTCACGAACGAAGCATTCTTTTCGAAAAGCCCTCTTTGACAAAGTTTCATTTATAGATTCCATATCATCATTTGACTGGTCGAGAATTAAATCCGAAACAAATGCAGAGCTAGCTTTTGAAGCATTCTCATCAGTATTGAGGCAATGTATTCGCGAAGCAACCACTTTTGTTAGATGCCACAAAAGGTATCCTGCACCCCATAACCCATGGCTCACTGATGGTTTACTGAAGTGTATGCGTAAGAAAGACAATATGTACAAAAAGACGAAACGTTGTCCATTTAACTACAAATTGCAGCAGCGATATTCTTGTTACAAAAATATCCTAAATAAATTATTGAGAGACGCCAAAAAAAGGTATTATGAAGCTAAATTTCATGAAGCCACTGGTATCACTGAACAATGGAAGCTCATCAACTCTTTTCTGAACAGGAACTCAAAAGAAACACTAATAAATGAGATTTCTAGCATTAATGGCACCTACAAAGAACCAACAGCCATTGCGAATGAATTTAATAATTATTTTACAGTTAATAACACACCCGTTTCCGACAGCTTTGAAGGTACGCTTGAAAGGCAACCACAGTCCTTTTTTCTATATCCTACCATACCAGAAGAAATTCACAATGTGATCAAGAAATTAAAATTAACAAGCGCGGGTCTTGATGAAATTCAACCAGTTCACTTGAAATATGTCGCTGATATCGTCGCTGATCCCCTCTCACATGTAATTAACCTTTTGTTTAAAAATGGCACATTTCCATCTGATTTAAAGAGAGCCAAAATAGTTCCTGTCTTTAAAAAAGGCGATAAGGGTTTGGTTTCTAACTATCGCCCCATTGCAATACTGTCTGTGCTCAGCAAAGTTATAGAGAAGTGCTTTGAAAAGCGACTAACAAATTACTTAACTAAATTTAGCATTCTGTCTGCCTCGCAGTTTGGCTTTCGTGCAGGCTACTCTACCAACCTCGCGCTTCTTTCATTCACGGATACGATTAAACACTATATTGACTCAGGTAAATATGCTGGAGCAGTGTTTATTGACCTCACGAAAGCGTTCGATTCAATCCTTCATAAAATTTTAATTACCAAGCTAAACGCGGCCGGTGTTGTAGGACCTGCCCTGAACTTCATTCACAGCTACTTAACTGACAGGGAACAGGCTGTTAGCATATCCAATCATCTTTCTAATTTTAAAATAATCAATCGGGGAGTACCTCAAGGATCAATTCTAGGCCCAATACTCTTCACCATCTACATTAATGATCTAACTTCTCACCTATCGCACTGTCTACCTTATCTGTATGCGGATGACACTACGATTTTAACTGCTTGCACCTCGATCGATACTGTTACTTTTAAACTAAACAGTGATCTTGAAAATATAATTCGCTGGTGTCGTCATAATTCACTGGAAATTAACCCTAGTAAAACAGTTTTTGTGCTATTTCACCCCACTCAAAAAAAGGTCACTGAATATCCGTCTATAACGGTCAATAATTATCCTATCAAAGCCTCCAGTCAGTGTAGATTTCTAGGAGTGATTCTTGATGCAAATTTAAAGTATACTTCCCATGTCTCACACCTAAAGCAAAAAGCAGCTTATGGCATCCGGATTCTCATCAAAGCACGTCCATACTTTGGTCTAAATACCTTGCTTTCTCTTTACTATGCCTTCGTTCACAGTCACTTCACTTACTGCATTGCATCCTGGTGCAATACATATAGCACTCATCTTGCTCCTTTGCAATATGTTCAAAACCAGGCCATTCGCATTATCACATATCAACCATCACGATGTAGCGCATCTGCTATTTTACAAGGGCTTCGTATTCTAACAATTCATAAACTTTTTCTTTTCAACATGGCAACCCTTACATACAATTCTCTTCACTCAAACATGCCTTTCATGGTCTTCCATAAAGAACAACTCATTAATCAAAATATAACTCGATTTGCATCAAATAATAACCTCCTGTTACCGAAAGTTAGAACTAACTATGGCAGATTCACTTCTACCTTCACAGCTATTTCCGTTTGGAACGGTATTCCAAGTGACGTAAAAATGTCTCCAAACATAGGTAGTTTTAAAAAAACGCTTAATTTCCTATTTACTTAATGTTTAAATAATTTTGTTGTTTATGCTGCTCAATCGGAACTAATCGTTCATTATGTTTGCTCTGTTTTGTACCAAATTAGATGAATAACATGTGTCTGGCATTGTTGCCGCTTTGAGACATACCACTTTTAACTTTTCTTTTTTTTACCTATTACTACTCAGCACATGTGATATTTGTATCGATCATTTATTATCTAACATGCACTTATGTGTATATACAATTCAAGTTTCATTTCTTCTGCTGCCAGGTGTTATTGATCATTTGCTGATGGATTTCATCTGCTATCAAGTGTTTCGATTTTTCAATAATTGACTGTTTGTTTCTTTTGCAATGAAATGTACTTGATTCCTTTAAACTTATTCTATTGTTTGCCGAGTTGCTTTACATGTTTTGTTTTCTTTATGTAACCAGCACAGGAGGTCCCCTTGCAGCCTAGAGCTTTGGGACCTCCTTCTGTATAACATTTTTCCTATGTATTATCTTTTATTGAATAATAAAAATATTATCTATTATCTATCTATCTATCTATCTATCTTGGGTCCTTATTGTTTCTGATATATGTCGATGATATCGCAGATATTGCGAAACCCCATGTTAAGCTCAAACTGTTTGCTGATGATTGTTTATTTATGCGCGAGTGACTGGTAGGAAGGACCAATTGAACATTGCCGAAGGTCTAAAGGAATTACACTCATGGTGTGAAGCTTCGGGAATGAAAATCAATTATTCGAAATCTACCGTCACCCACATTTCTAGAAAAAAAAACGATTATTCCATTTGAATACTGTATCGGGAATCACACCTTGTTGACAGTTAATGCGTTTAAGTACCTAGGTCTCACAATAACGCATAACCTAAAGTTGGACACACATATTGATTATGTTTGCTCTAGGGCCTCACAAAAATTGTACATATTAAGAAAAAACTTCAGGGTGCTAGTATGGACGTAAAACTTTTTGCTCTTAAAACTTTTATACGGCCGATACTGGAATATGCCAGTATTGCCTGGAGTCCCCACAAAAAAGTGCTTATAAATAAACTTGAACGCATACAACGGCTTGTAGTTCGCTTTATATGCTCGAGATATAAGCAGAACGACTCAGTCACAAAAATGCTACAAATATGTGATCTGGAGACTCTCCACAAGCGCAGACGCAAAAACAGATCAAAGTTTCTCTTTCAATTTTAGAAGGCGAGTTTAAAATTAACAAATATGACTACATAGAACAATTTGGGAAACGAAGCGAGAGGGCAAACCATACACGAGTACTGCACCCTTATTTTGCACGAACGAACGCGTACCGTCATACTTTTTTCCCCGATGTCATTGAAGATTGGAATGGGTTACCGAGTAACATAGTCAAGGCGGGTGATGTGAATGAATTTGGGCATTTACTTGATTTACATTTATGTGATTTATTGTAAATATTATTGCGACTGTTATTTGTTGGATTGTGAATCAGGGTGTGTGTTTTTCGTTTGAAATGAAAAGCTTTCAGGGATTTGTATATATGTATACCTGGTTTATCATTGGGAGATGTATAGTTATATCCTCAATTTCTTTGTAGAGCGTGTCGTACCTTTCCTGTAATGATCCTTAATAGAGGGTTGACAGTATTTCTAAATAAATAAATAAATGAAAGTGACAGATTACCAACTTTCCCAGAATGATGCTCTCGTTGAGTTCAATTTCTTAACCTGACGTTTTGCACTTTCAGCACACAGAGCTGTATATAATGCGCCGATGCATACGCCTTAGAATCATTTCGTGTGACTTCAGATAGAATAAGCATATTGTTTGCTCTGTGAATAGTAAACCTTGTCTGTGGTAAACGTTCTCTCATCTCTGGTTCTCCAATCTATACCCTTTGTGCTTGCATTAAATATGTTGTGGCACAGACACACTGCATGAATTTGTAAAAAGACAGAAGAATGTGGAATGTAAAGCGTGTTCTTTTTTAATAGCATTCTTGTCGCGGATTGCCTATCTATCTTGCATGTACCAATGAATCAAATTTTTCCAGGCCCTTAGATATCAGGATCACTATATTTACAGAAATCACTCATGCATTCGACAACAAAACTATTGTCAAGTCTAAGACCGTTTTTGTGCCTGCACAAGATGTACATAAGTTGTGCGGCTTCACAGTTATATTTTATAGTTCCCAGATATATCCCGAAAATTCCTCCCAGTGTTCGTGATGGTTGCTGTTTCTTTTGTGGGAATCCGTGTTTTTGTTAATGCTTCTACTGGTACTTCACTTGTGCTGCAGTGCCGTTAATGAATAATTTCTCATAAAATGTGTAAGTGTAGCCTGTAAGGACCTGCAGATCGGATCAAGGGCCTGCAGGTCGCAAAGCACCAGCGTGGGAAAGTGTCAAAATGATTTAAAAAGAAGGGCAGTTTAGCCCAAGCTACACGGGCAAAGTTCCCTGATGCGCTTGAACCTTTTCGGATATGCTGCCCAATGCAGCGATGTTTACAGCTTATACAAGGTTTGCTGCAATGAATGAAGACATGGACAGCGCTGATGAATGCGAGGGCCTTACTTTGTTGCCAAAGAGTATTTATGAGATCTTTGACAGCACGTGGGAACAGCTAAGCGCAAGTGACCAAGAAAAAAATAGATTCATCACTGATGTCGACCCTGAGCCATATCGAAGTAATAATAATCAAGAAAAAAACAAGATTGCAAGGAAAATGTCTTCCTTGGTTTCAGCAAAGATGTGCCCGCATCACAGGATCGATGATCAGCAAAGTTGTCAAATGCAAGAGCACGAGTGCTGCTGAACGACTCTCGACCGAAATCGCAGAGTCTCCTCTGGTGCTTTTTGAGAGTCGGCACGGGACGGCGGCTGCCGTGAGGTGTGGGACAGAGCATGAGGAGGTGGCAAGGAGGCAGTATGTTCAACATCAGAAGTTACAGCACACTAACTTTCAGTGCAGAGATGCTGGTTTATTTATATACGAGAAGTTTCCGTATGTCGCTCTCAGTCCAGATGGCATCATTGAATGTAGTTGCTGCGGCCGTGGGATGGCTGAAATGAAGTGTCCTTGTAAGTATAGAGATGTGCAAGTTGATTACATCAATGGCAAAGTCTTTTATCTTGACGAGAATCATTGTTTAAGAGGAAATCATGAATATATGTTCCAGGTTCAGGCAGAAATAACTGCTGCTCAAATGAATTATTGTAATTTCATGTGCTGGATCCAGAAATCTTTTGTTGTTGTGCGTGTTACAAGAGATCCAGACTTTATGGAGAAGCACATATCAGCGCTGAAAGCGTTTTTAAAGTTCTCATTGCTTCCACCGCTCCTTTCTAGAAAGGCCCTCTCCGGTGTACAGAACAATAGCTCCTGAGCTCTTTGGCAGATATTTACAGTAAATCCTCACTGATATGAGTATCCTGGGGTAACCAAAGATATTCGTATCATTAAAAATTCATATCACCAAAAAAAGTGAAAAATTGGCGTGCGAGATAAGAAAACGGACGTGTTTTCATTTCTTGTTTTCCAGGGCCACAGCAAAGTCACGAGCAGCTCTAAATGATTGCCAGTGAAGTTCTTACAAGTCGACCACTATGCTATCTCTCTTGAAATACGGCCTGTGCGTGCATGTGCAATTAATGAACCAGGTGACCCATACCAGCCGGTAGACCCTTCTAGTCTTTGCACGCTTTCCCCATCACACTGGAATGTCGCAGCTAAAGTAACCTAAAGGTGTACTGACACCTTTTTTTAAAGGAGGGTTTACTCTGCCATACAAATATCCTTCACATGGAGACGGCTCTGAGCTGGTGCAAAGCTCAGCAAATGCTGATATTTTATTTCAACATTAAAGTGAATAATTCTTGGAGAGCCTACTGACATCAATACCAGCTTGACGTCAGGCTACAGTACTAATTTCAATGATTTCACGCATTAGTCTCGCCAGTTGTGATGACATCAGGTACGAAAACTTCCAAGATGGCCCCTTCTATCACAAAAATATTAAATATGGCCGCTTGTGCGCCTCCAATGGAGCCGTTATGTGGAGCTGCCATGGAAACGTCACCAGATGTGGCGCGAAGACGTGATGAAAAGGCGCATGCCACATAGTGCTCTTGGTACAGTAGGAACTGAAACTAAATTGTAAAAACGTGCTGTAATTACTTTTAAAGCGAAAGCTGTTATAAGATCAGAACTCTGGTCTCGCGCAGTTGTTGATAACCACATCGCACGAAATAAAAAAAAAACCTAGCACCAAAGACATAGTGGGGCTGAAACCCGGGTCTGCTGGGTGCCAGCCCAGTATTCTACCACTGAGCTACGCCAGTGCTTGTGAGTTGTTGGCAAACTTGCCTCATGCAGGCTTGATGTCAGGAAAGCAATCAAAATAATATGGCTTATAAAGCTGCTTTATTGATAGTATGCACCATCAGCTATTGGTGTAGTGCCAAAAAACACAGCATGAAATTGTCGGGCTTGATCTGTTATACGGCGAGATTATCCTTGTTTCACTAGGAACTAATAATCTAGCAGCGAAGATTGCATCATGTGTCAAGCAAGTCTGTGTTCCCTGAGCCTTGTGCCTGGCATTTAGTTTTATGTGGCACTACACTAATGACAGCTCTTTTGATTGTCAAAGTAGTGGTTATATCTGTGGCGATGTATCAGCAATGAAACTGCAAAATTAGTGCAGGATTGGTGCCACTGGTTCAGTAGTCTTTCACGTTAAACTGCATGTAATTGGAGAATGGTGGCGCAGACTTGAGCAAAATGCTTTGCAATGTGTCTGAACAACTGTGTTTACTTGTGTATCAGCAAGCAGCATGATATAGTATCACTCTGTGTGGTGTGATATGCAAAGTACTGCCAAGCTTCTAGCAAGTACTCGAGTCGTTTGACAAATCGTTTAAATTTGGTCGATTTATTTGCATGTTATATATGCGAACTGTTTTATACGGCACATTTTGTCTGTGAGGATGGTGCTTGTATATGTGGTTATTTGTAGTATCTGCTGTGTATTTGTGTAGTGAAACGTAATTTTGCCATGAATGTTTGATGCTTTTTAACAAACGAAGAATAGAACATGAATTTTTCAGAAAGCATAAAAAAGTGGACAGGGAAAGTCCTGATCGAGGAACCGAAAATGAAGTTTGAAGTTTGAAGTTTATTTTAATTCTTTCTGATACAGAAAGAGGAGTAAGAGCTAAAGGCCGTATTGCCTGACAGAGGCTCCTACTCCCATGTGCATTCGGCATGCGTGTACATGTTTGCATGCGATGCGAGTATACAAAGAATAGAGCAACCAGAAAAATCAAAACATGCATGTACATAATTGTCACAGCAAAGAAAGCATTACAGGTAGACTTAATACATGAAAATTCTTCATGAAAACAAACATATCATACAGACACTCCAAGAATATATACCTATACGCATTATATTGTAGCACAAACTGTATATGCGGTACCCGTAGAAACTAGACAGATATATTTTATTGATAAGTTATCGTAGAATGTAACAGAAAGTTCTTTATACATTTTTTAAAGCGGGGTGCATGAAAATCTATATGATGTTCAACAATGTTCAATAGTCGGGGTACTTGATACTCAAGGTCCTGACGCCCGTAGTTAGTTCGCATAAGTGGTGGAATTCTCGTTTGATGGCGTAATTGTTATCGAGGGGGAGAAACGGGCAGGCTCCATTTTTTATGTGCAAAAGTAATCTATAATAGTAGATTTATTTGCTCTTATTAACGAGTGTTTCTCAAAAAGATGGTGTGTGGGTTAATCTCGCGGTCTACCGTGATAGTTTTCAAAAATTCGCATTGCCCTTTTTTGCAGTTTTATTAATTTGTTGTAATGTTTTGCAGTTGTTGTTCCCCATATTAATGCACAATAGCTAAGTTTTGAGTGAAAGAGGGCGTAGTACATTGCCTTTTTTAGTGTTAGTGGTATAAGATTACTAATTTTATACATAGAGCCTACTACCTTACTGAGGTCACTGCTGAGTTTATTAATATGATTGTCCCAAGAGAGGTTTTCTTGGAACCATACCCCCAAAAACGTTTGCGTTGTTACCTGTTCTATCTGCTCTCCTTTAAATAAAACAGAATCTTGACAGGCATTGACTTATTTATTGGTTTAAATATTATATACTTAGTTTTGCTGACATTTATTTGAAGTTTGTTTAACTTCAGCCAGTCAGATAATAAATCTGAATAATGATTAATTTCTTTTTCAATCTGTTGTAGGGATGAATTTGAAAAAAAAAAGATTAGTGTCATCCGCATACATGACTATGTTCGGTGTAGGTGAAATGCTTGGGAGGTCATTGATGTATATGTTAAATAATACCGGGCCTAGTATAGATCCTTGCGGTAAACCAGTCTGTACTCTGAGATATGGAGAGGTGACCTAATTAAGTGAAACATACTGAAAACGATCCGTTAAGTTGCTTCGCATGAGATCTAACGTTGTACCGCGTATCCCATAGCTATGAAGTTTAGATAACAGTATTTCATGATTCACACTGTCGAATGCTTTACGGAGGTCAAGGAATAAACCGACCATGTATAAACGATTTTCAATGTTTTGTAGTATTTGATGTTTTATTTTGAGGAGTGCATTGTCACAAGATTTATCTTTCCGAAATCCATGCTGAGATGTACTAATTAGAGCATACTTATTTAAAAAACCTTCAAGTCGTGTATTACTAGCAACCTCAAAAAGTTGTGAGAACAGTGGTACTATTGAAATAGGTCGGAAAGAGTTTACACAATTGTCTGCACCCTCTTTGTGAATTGGAGAGACACGGGCTATTTTAAGTTTGTATGGAAAAATTCCGCATTTGAACATTTTATTGATAACATGGGCTAGGACTGTAGATATGATATCCGATACATATTTCATGGGATATGCCAGTATACCGTCAAATCCTGCAGCTGCATTGCATTTAAAACTACTGATTACTTTTTCAACTTCACCTGCAGTCGTAAGAAATAATACAAAAGAATTTGGCACAGATTGTTTAGTTACAGCGAGTCTTACATACTCGGGATTCTCAAAAGAATTGCTGTTACAGCATTCAAAAAGTGAGTATTTAGGGCACTGGCAGCTTCACCGTCTGTAACAGCACCATTTACCGAAGATATTCGTACGTTTTCACAAGTAGCATTCGCTTCAGACAACTTCTTAATTTCTTGCCAAATTTTTCTTGGATTCGTATATATACGCGAGAAAACCCTTTCGTAATATTTTACCTTCGCTTTTCTTACCTCTAAATGAACTTGGTTACAATAAGTATTGAATTCGGCTAATTGATTATTAATTCTTCCGTGTTTTAATGAATGTGTGGTACATTTGATTTTTTCTTTTAAATTTTGTGAGAAGCGCAGCATCAACCCATGGTTTCCAAACGTTTTTAGGTCGTTTTGTAACACTATATTGCGGAAAGGCTTTATCGTAACCAGGAATCATTTTATCGAAAAATGAATTGTATGCCTTATTTGGGTCACTTTCAAGCAGTTCAGATTCCCAGCTTATTTCGCTAATAAGTGAGCGAAATAGGGCTATCGTCGTTTCATCAATGAGATCATAGGAAAAGGTGCTACGCTTGAATTTCTTGGAGCAGGGCAGAAAACAGAAAATTGGAAGATGATCACTTATGTCGACGGACATGACACCAGCAGTCACAGTAGGAGCATGTACATTGGTGATAAAAACACCCAACAGGGTGGCACTAGAAGCGGTCATTCGTGTTGGCAGGGTTATGATATTCGAGCATGCGTAAGAGTACATCAACTGCTTATATTCTCTTGTTGTTGCATTTTCGGCCATCATATCTATGTTCATATCACCTAGTACGGCGAACATTTTGCCTGTTTCGCTGAGGTAAAATAGATGTTCATACATGTAGGCAAAGAAATCCTTTTTGTTTCCGCAAGGTGGCCTGTAGAGTACTAAAAGTGTTACTGTTTTAAGACCAATAGTGAGGCATTCAAGGTTTTCATTATTCAGCGAGAAATCCGGAATTATCTCCGAATTCAGATCATTTCGTACATAGACAGCCAAGCCGCCACCCCGAGCGTAGGTGTGGTTTAGTCCGTGATATCTGTAGTTATCAAGCCGGAAGGCATATACCTTATCAGAAAGCCACGTTTCAGTAAAAAGAAGCACATCGAGATTGGTTTCGGTCTGTTAAAGCAACTCTTCAACTTTATCTTGCTTATTTTTAAAACTTCGGGCGTTTAAATGAAGGACTGAAATATGTTTTTCAAGCGCGGCAGATATATTTCTAAAGGAAATGTAATCATGATAAAGGCATTTATCGATTGAAGCAATGACTATACTGAAAAAGTAAAAACATGCTTTGAGTGAATAAGATTAGGCAACCATCTTGCTGATGTCATCAATGCTAAAAATATGCAGAACAGGGGATGTTTCATTGCGTCTAGCCATTACTTTCCCACCAGTGGTCCACACGTATTTCCAACCAACCTCATTTTTCTTTTGTTTCGCAGCACTCAGTAACTGTTTGCCTTGCCTTGTGAAGTGCTCTTTGATGAACACTGGACGATTTTCATCAAAACCAAGCATTCTGGTATCAATTTTTTCTTTCGTGCTTTAGAAAGGAAACCGTTCCTCTTGATGCGGCGCACAAATGGAACAATTATGTTATGTTCATTATGCTTAGCTGTTGGCACTTTGTGGCACACATCAATGTCAGACTCTTGTACTTCTTCTGCAACTAGTTCGCCAATCTTTTTAATGATAGCTATCGGCTCTTCATCAACAGGAACACCCTTGATTTTTAAGTTATTGGAGCGTTGGCCCGTATCTCGCTCCTCAAGTTTTCGTGCCAGCTTTGCATTTTGCATTTTAAGTTTCTTGTTTTTTGTTAAAACGGCGTGGATCACTTCTCTTAAGGCTCCAAGGTCTTTAATTTCTTGTTTGAGCTCTTTCAGTTCTACTAGACTCTCTTTTATCTCCTTCAATTCATCAATTATCTCAGCACGCAGTTCGTCCACAGCCTTTTTTTGACATAGCGATATTTCCCTAGCGTAAAAAGCAGAGAAGGTACAAAAGCAGTTTGATGCAGTCCGGCAGCAGTGTATAGAGTGTAGGAAATTGAACGTGTAGTTCTTACCTGCAAAAGCAGATAGCGTTAGTTGAGTGCTTATGATGCACTGCTGCCGAACTGCAAGTCCGGTCGTCGATCCGTCGCCTTTTAAAGCCAGCAGTGTTGTCCTCCTGCCCTCTTGTGGTAGAGAAGGCGCACAGAAACCACGTGATTGTTCGACGAGAGCGTTTCAAGGCCGAAACGAAGTGGTTCCGCAGTCTTGCAGCTATCACCGTGTCCTGTTCCACGTGCGTGACAAATCGAGCGATGAAGTGATCGTCAGCTGCAAAAGCAGAGAGCGTTAGTTGTGTGCTTAAGATGCGCTGCTGCCGAACTGCAAGTCCGGTCGTCGATCCGTCACCGATCGAAACAACTGCACACCATGTAGGGACACAGGCACAGTGCATGAGATGGAATTAGTTGGCAAGGTTCAGTTTAGTGATTTATAGGTTACCATAAAAAGTGAAATTTTACCTTAATGTAAAAAGCAGTACAACTTATACACAAAGAAGCTGCTCAATCTTGAAGCTGTCGGAGTGAAAAGAAAGAAAATGTAGAATTGCATTTGCGAACAAGTACGAGGCTTTAGGAGATGAAGACAATGACGTAGATTATATGAACGGAAACTCAACCAGACAATTTCAAAGCAGCAGTTGAAGTCTGAGAAAAAGTAGAGACAGGAAACCAGCAAACTCTCTTAAACACATTAGAATGAATAATTTACATTGTTTTTAAACAAGAAGTTTTGTTTTGCTTTATGGCACATACTGCATACTGAGGAAGGCTGTTAAAGGTGCTTTTATTACACTAGATGAAGACATTATCTCCCCATGGAAATTGCGACACGGTAGTAGTGCAGCTGTTTTAACAACTTTACAAAGCAGTTGCATCGTAAATTCATTATGCAACACTTCATCAAATGAAATCGCAAGCATTGCGAAAATACAAATATGAATTGTGTGCAGTGTGTTTCTAAATAATGTCTGGTCTCACAAAGTGCCTTCCGGCGCAAACGCAGTACACACCGCGGTACAACAAGCAGTCATTTATTAACAGCTTTTGCATAAACACAAGCTCACCAGCTGATTCTTAGAAATAAGTGTTGCAATATGCCATCAACTGGAATAATGCCAAAATAAAACAAGCAACATTACATACAAAAATATTCCAAAAATGTAGCATCACAGACTCGCCACGGCATCTACGAAACAGAGGTGTGGAGTCATCTCAACAGACAATATTTTATTATAGCATTCAAAACAAATTTTCAAGTACTTGAACTCTCACTGATGAGCTTTTTACAATATGTTCATTAAGGTTCAATTAGGCTAATAGCCACAATAGACTTTAATCCACCAACAGAGAGAGTTGGGTTCAGGAAAGGATACTTGTAATGTACCACCTTCACGTGTTCAACCACAAAATTGAAATACCTGCGAAAGAAAACGAAACATATCGCCTTCGCCGGCTACGAGAAGGATATCGACTCAATGGATACCTACAGTTCTGGATGCATTACGCCGTCGGTGTATACCGTAAGCATACGTAAATGCTTTGAACAGCATCTGGAAAAATTTCACAGTCAACCTACTCCTGCACAATGAAATCAGGAAAATTCAGATAAAAAAGGGGGTTCGGTGGGGAGGAGTAATCTTTACAATTTTGTTCATTGCTCGTTTGTTTGGAAGAGGCATTTAAAAAGCTAGACCGGGACATGGGAATGCAGATTAATGGAGAAAATCACAACAAACTTTTCTTTTCACCATGCTCTTCAGCAATCGTAGCGACGAACTGCCAAACGTGAGGGAGGAATTCAACGGGGAAAATACGTAAGTAGGATTAAGAATGAATATACAGAAAAAAATGACAATATTGGTTGGCGCACAAAAGATGAAGAGTTCAAGATTCTGAACGAGAGTCTATTTAAACAGTACATGTATATACATTGGTAAACTATAAACGATTAAGCCCAATTATGTCGAAGAGGTTCAACCAAGAAAACAGTTGACTTGGTGTGCATATGTTACATTTGGGACTAGTAGTTTCCACTGACCCTGAAAGCAAAAAGTGTAAAGTGACTATCGGCCAGAAATGAGAATAACTAATTAACCTATATTGAGCTAAGTCAATGTAGCAGGCGAGTGAAAGAAAAATGATAGGCAATAAATTACTGTGATGATTATGTCAGCTCGGGTCTCTTAATCACTAGGATGGCCCAACGGCCACACAGAGGCTTTGATCTAAACGTGAGATGGAACTGACAGACGCGTTACAGATACACAAACTTGAACAGCTTCCAGTCTATTGTTTATAGCTGATCATGAACATGTCATTTCGCAGTAAATGTCTATCAGAGCAAAGGTAGTACACTCGCCACGCATTACGCTGCTTCACGATGCTGTCACTGTAGGTCCAGGCATGCATTGGGACGAAGGCCTGGCCTTAGAATGGTCGGTGATTTCGCCCAGCACAGTATAGGTCCAGGACACAACTCGGTCACACCTTAACACACTGAAGCAAAGTGAATACAGGACCCAGCCGCAAACTCAATAGGAGTGTTGGTCCTGCCCAGTCAGCTTCGCCTGGCGGCATGGCCGATTGTCCGGTGCAGTCCCCATTCATCTGAGTCGTTTTCTCTTTTGTGACCATGATACACACGATAGGCCGCATCTTTCAAATCATTACAGTTCCTATAGCAATTATGAAATAGGAATATACCAAAGTGGATCACAATACAGATGAGAATTATTGATATCCTAGACGAAGTGGACATGGGCAGCTTATTTAATGAGAAGGGCAAATGACTGATGGTCGGCTTGAACGATGGAGTGAATACCAAGGGAGGCGAAAAAACGCCATGTATGGCAGAGAATGTAGATTTGATCAATGCAAAAGGTGTAGGAAGTGCAGAGCGGTCATCAAATCGCAGTAAGAACTGTTCATTACTAGCGAAGTATACCCTTTACAGTGCCTCATGCATTTCTTCGAATCAATCACTCTAGACACATCTTTTCTGTTCCCGTCTTCTGTCAACATTAGCGAGCTGCACATTGTCCACGACACGGAACAGTGCTTATCAACGCATTGAGTGCCTTCCTCGGCACTTACTCCTGTCTATAGCCAGGTGTTCATGTCCCATAACGGGGCACGCGGAAGGGCTAGCTCTGCTCACGCCTTCGCAGACTTCGCTACCGTTGTTGCAGAAGACTTCTCTTTGTCGCAATCACGCGCTCACCTCATAGTCGGTATGAGCCAGATAAAAGGTGCTAAGGAGCGTTACGCCAAACAATGACAACATATGATAAGCTAGCCCCCTAAATCGCTTTGCACCTAAAAAACGTTCACACTCATTAAATGCAACCAGTTAGTAAAGGACCGGGCGAGTTGGAAGCCCTCGAGGGCTCTGTCCGGCAGGGAACTTGGGCTGAGGATTTTCATGAGACTTTGCTGGCATGTCAGCAAGAGAACTGTAGACTATTTAAAATGTGGCAACCGACTGGTGAGCGCAGCAATCAGCAACACAATGTCATCTAGGTAATCTTTCATAAAGTATGGCACGATGTTCTTTAGAATGCGGAAGCGCTTCTTCCGTCCGATCACCTGTTCACCTCGGATGCACCGACAAAAAATCTCTCGTGACTCTGTTACTTCCGCGTGTGAAAGTTGGTTCTTAACTATAGTGAAGGCAAGTATAATCAGTCTTACTCCGAGTACTGCCAGCTCCATTGTAACATTGAAGCCCTTGTCGGCCCTCAATTCATCACCACATTGCAGCTTCTTAGTGAAGTCTGTTAGGAGGACCAGCTGCTTGTCGCTAATCTCGCCACCTCAACACTCTGAAATATAAGAGATGAGCCCATTTGGTGTGATCCCTACCAGCACTTTTACAGTGTTGAATTCTTGTACGATGACCATGTACTTTGTGCTGTTGAAGCACTTGCTTTTTCTAGTCGAATTTTTGTGCTGTCGAAGATTGCATGGACACGGCGAAACCGTCTGCACTTGAATATCTTTGGTTGCCAGGCATGATAAGCCTCATCGTCTGGCCACACAACAAGCCCCTTCAACTCTGTCACTAGTGTGGTTAGGAAACTCTGAAATATTGTAGAAGCATGATTTCTCAATATTTTATAGAGGTCCGCCAAGAAACAAAAGAGGATGTCAAGTCGCAGTCTCATTAAAACGAGAAGTACCTGGTCTTCGTGACTTATGGTATCTGCCGAGCAGCAGGATGTTTTGTACAGGGAGACAACCTACTTGATTTTTTTCTCATTAGGTAGGCCTGTAAAATATGCCACCCGGTCTGAGTTGCCCGTTATTTTTGAATACCCCCACGGAGCAATGTCTTCACCTCCAACACTTTCTCTCGCCCAATGCTCTTCAAGTTCCTTCTCTAAGGCTGCCACTTTATCCTGCAGCGCATTGTATTCAAGGCACTTTTCAGATATTTCTCCTGCATGTGCAGCTGTAGGTTGACAGGAAATTCTCTAATGCGATGTTGTCCTGGTGAGGCTGGTGGTGAGGTCAGCACGTCCTCTGGGACATTACATGGCACCACATTGTCTGAAACAGGCAAAATATGTGATCACTAGCTACAAGTCAGGTGCTCCGTTTCTAACAACTTTCATTGAAGGTCAAGTACCGCAATGCATATTCTGCAACACATCATACCTTACTGTCATTGCAGCTGTCAAACACTCAGTTAGGCTAGGTTACAGTCTCCTAAAAGTGAATATGGTGCCCCAAGTAATGTGTAAGCCGTAAAGACAGTTCAATGCTAACTAAAGGACTGTTCATTGTACAGGTTATGTTGGTGCACATGACAGCTTGGAAGATATCTGCTGTGCAACACAGCACGTATTCATTTTTCTGCGAAAAGCACAATCATTCAATCAGACATCTTTCGCAACATTTGCATTATCTCAACCAAATGCTTACACTTGAGATGCACCGCTGTCGCATGGTATTCCAAGTAGCAGTGGTAGGAAGCAACTATAACGGTATTACCTGTTTCAGTCTAACTTGAATGGAGCTAGGCAAATATAGGTTGCCAATAAATTACCTGTAACATATTACCAGCAACTGGTTCCTGCCGAAGTGTGCTGTATGGAAATGATTGAGCAGCAATGGTACGAAGGTTTCAAGTTTAAATAACGCTCTTTGCAAAGGTACGCCAAAGGATCTCAAAATTCTTGGTGTAACGTCTAAAGCCGCCCCCTGCTCAATGCGAGACTGACATTTTTCCATGGATTGCCTGCTTCATTTCTGTCTTGACTTCACTAAAACATTCGATACTGTACCTCACTGCCATGCCACTTCTAGGCTATTTGCTGTTTGTGTAGATTCAATATTGCTATCTCTGTAACATAACTACTTCTCTTCATGTAGTAAGCGACATTTCTTCTAACCTTCGCGACATTTGGTGCCCTAAAGGCGTGTCCTAGGTCCATCAATCTTTTTAATATGCATGAATCAGCTGTCCAGCTGAATCATCTACTGGAATAGTAAACATGACCTAGCACTTAATGTCACTTTAAGATCACTGACCACGTTTTTCTTATGTGTAATTTATAGGTACAATGATGGTGACAAGCTAAACTATTTGCCACTTTATGCTGCTGTTCAAACAACTTCACACTCTCACAAACAATCAGTTTCATATAAATTGACGGTCAGAACAGGCACTTAAGTCATCAACAACACCTCCTATACATCTCATTGTGACAATACCAGTGGTACATTGCTTGTTAATATTGTTTAATGTTGTCGCACTGTAGTATTTGTAACATTTGTTTTGTTTTTCTTTGGACTTGTGCTTGTTTTTTTGTGATGTTACTGATACCTCCCTTACTCATTACCTTTTAATGGGCCTGCAATATATTGTTTTCTGAATAAATAGAATAAACACATTTACTGAAATAATACGTTGAAGCAAAACATTGTATTCATCACGTTGGTTGAACTCTCATAAAAAGCCACAGTGCAACTGTGACAAGACACAGAGAACACATGACCACATCACAAACGGTCAAAGCTAACTATCATTACCTATTCTTTATCTACACTAAACATGTGATTGTGTGTCAGTGTCTAGCCTCAGTCACACTATGCTGTCTGCCAGCATAGCCTCATTTTGTTGGTCTGGAAATGTTCATGATTGAATAAAAGGTGACATGGTCAATTGTCTTCTTGCTTCACAGCTCTATGCAGTTGCAATGCGTAAAGTTACAGGCAAAACTATCATTCTGCGTTACAATGTCCACGAATAAATGAAAAAAAAAACCTCAGTTCTTATATCTTCCTCCACCTGAACAATTTTTAATTACGAGCGGCCAAGTGAGCCCTGCGAAAGGTTTGTGTCTTGATTACAGATATTAAACTAGCGCTTTAAATCAAAAAAAGTCCCTGTTAGCAGGAAGTTGTCTTTTCGTTCACTTTACTTTCTTCCGATCTTACGCCATGATTCTCACGTCAAAGATCTTACTGTATACATATGTATTATTCACTTTCTTGGCTTGAACAGGGAAGATTATTGTGTTTATTGTTCTGCATTTTATATATATTTATATTTATATCAATTGCACAACACATGAAGTATGTATTTTTGATGTCCTTTTTTCTGTTTTGTTCCGTACGTGTGTTATTACAAAATAATTTTCTATGTCGCTCCTTGTGTTCACTGTGAGTGTAGGAAACACTCACCCTACACAATTTTTTATACCACTTATTGTATCAACTATGTCCTCTTGAAAATGCCCACCTGCTTGGACCTAAAGGTCTGCAGTATGTGATAAATAAAAAAAAGAAAAATAATCTCCTCTACCTTTTTTTAGGTTTCTGGTCTGCTAGTTATAATTAATTTGTGTCTAACAAGTGAGAACAAGCCCTTAAAATGTATTTTTCTTTGTGAAAAATATAATAAAAGCATAGCTCACCATCTGAATTTGCTTCAATGTTCCATTGCAGCAATGGAGCTGCGGCTTCTCCATCTGCTTCTGAAAAAAATACGGAACAATTTCAGAAAACTTCTAGAAGAAGGGCGAATTGACAACCATCTGTTTGTAGCCCGAAGCCACAAGGAAATCCCTACTATGGTGGATAGAGGGGGAGGTGTCTGCAACAGCGCGTCTGTCTGGCAACATCAGCAACAACGTTGGGGCTCGCCACTAATGGGTATGACAGTGCATTTGGCTCCCGAAGAAACGTGACATGCATTTATCGCTCGCTAAGAATGAGACATAAGTGTATCAGTCACGGAAAGCTTTACACGCATCTCTCGCTCACAAAAAACGCGATGTATGTTGATCGGTCACGGAAAACGTGACATGCAATTCTCATCTGCGTGATCGCCATCTGTGTAGACAGTGTGCACTAACAGCGCTTGCTGATTAGGCAATTCAGAAATTCGGATTTCCCGCCAAGCACCGGTTGCTATGGCAACGTGCGCTTAACTATCACAGAGGTGACGACGCGCCACTTTTCGGCATCATGAAAAAGTGCTGCACTGAATCGCATGGCCAACCCACGCCAATGCTGACACCACTCCCTCTAGCCACTATATTCCATGCAATTTTTAGAAAGAAAGCTTAATGGCCGAAAAACTTGTCCTGGTCTGGGAATCAAGACTCAAAACAACACCTTCCTGGGCGCAGTCCAGAAAGCTAGCAAGTGGCAGTGCAAGGCCGAATTTATTGGCAACTTGAATCACATAGACACATATTCCAAATCGTTTCAGGGGAATCCGATAACGTGGCGGGTTATCAAAATTTATTTTCAAACTCCCGGAAAGTTCCCTTTGCATAACCTGTGCTGGCAGTGGAACTGAGTGTGCTATTGCGCTCGATATAAGCTACACCGTGAGTGCGTGGTTCAATGCGATGAACAGTTGTGCAGCGATGCCAATCTTGGCATACTTTCAAGTAATCCGGAGAAAGCTGCGCTGTTCCTATTCGCATGCATTACTGCCGACTGCTTGCTTTCACCTTCATGCTCATTTGAAGAAGCGTTTTGCCATTTAATTACTGTACTGGATAAAAATGTGAAGAAAATGCGTCAGGTGCTTGAGAAAGTGGCGGCGATGAGCATTAGAAGGAACATCCAAACTATAACTTGTAATTCCAAACCATGTCCAGATCGGTGCCACTGTAAAACCATACAATGTGCTTGCACATGCACTCCCACGGCGTTGCTCATACTGAGCGAGACAGTACATTCGGCAGGAATGGTTGCTGCTGCAATGTCACTAACCACCATTGCGTCGTTTAAATTGTAGCTGAAAACTTCGAGTACCAGAGCCAATGTATGCAGTGGTTTGCATAATATGCAGCGCAATCCTAGGAAAACATAGAATTTGTTCTTGGCTTACGTACCACACTTGCCTGCCTTCTTTCTTAGCCTTGCAGACAATTTTTAGTGTAGTGAGACGTGAACACAGCAGAAAGCATTCCGCATCCCAAAACATCTTGCCTTTCTTTGCATCAATGTGTAATTTTGTACTTGTACTGTGCACGCACTTTCACAGAGAAAGCAGATCGGCCATATCAACCCTGTATGCTGTCTACCAAGGCCAGGCATAGTACACAAGTGAGACATACACTAAGGATCGCTTAGCTATTGGAGTTGGATCCGGCTCAGTGCTTCCCAACTTTAATAGTGCAGCTACGGCTTCGACGTCTGATGCTGATGAGAAAAATATATGTGTGATAATTTCAAAAAGTGCTTTATAAAAAAGTCACCAAAGGTTCACATTTAAAAAATTATGCTGTACCAGTATCTATGTACACTGCATATTCTAAAGGCTAGAAAAGCCCTCAAGCTTTGCTAATGGGGCTGATTATGCATGTTCGTGGCATAGGTCAGCAAAAAGTGGGGAGTTCACTCATATATTTTGTTCATACGGCTCACTTCGTCGCAAAAACTTTCCTCAACCGGACTCGAACTCAAGCTCATCAAAATATTACGGAGACTCGCAACTCGATCTTAGTCTGAGTGAGTCAACTCACAAGTCTGTTTGTGTGCAAAAAGCGGTTTTTACCATGGTGTCAATGCTCTTGAAAACCATTATCTTGCACAAGTGGTGCTTTACTTGGTACCTTTTGATTTCGTACCTTAAAACATAGCACCCAAATACTCTACTGAAAATACACTTTTCTACAGCCTCTCGTCTCCGTCTCTTTACGTGAACAATAACACTGTGACTGCTAGGTGGAACATGGAGAAAGTGAAGGCATACAGAACAATGTTCGTGTGGCAGCACGGACACTAAAAAGAGGAAATCAGTGCAGACAGGCACTGTAGCCTAAAATCTTTTCTGAGGGTCAGTTTTTTAACATGAAGGTGTTTTATGCTAGGGTCCACCAATATTTCCATGACGTATTTCAGTCACGGAAGTACATTAGCAAAATGAATGTGAGCACATGACAAAAAGACGTGAAGCAAGGTGTTCCACAGCGGCGGGTTGAACCCAAAACCTCTTGGTTCATGACGAAGGCTGGCGGGGGCTTAATCGACTGCACCACCATCAGAGGTTCCTTTATTTTATGAAGGAAGCTGTACGAATCCACCTTTTACAATATACCACTTTCCTCTCGTAGTGCTCTTGTTTGTGGACTGGTGTTAGTGCCTGGTATTATAATAGTGTTGTAATGCATAACTTACGCGACTCGTTCCAGCAACGCATTGCTGCTACGACCATTCCATTCAGCGCGTTTTTAATAGGAGAAATTGAATTGCTTCAACACAACGTGAGGTGGCGGCTTTAACCCAAGCCTTATTCATAACAGTCATCCATATTATTAAAGAATAGTTCTGTGACACTCGCAACGTGGTCGCACTGTGTTTTCCGCCCGCCTTGTGAGAAATCGCAGCCGTGCTAGATAGAAGACACGACGTGGGTGGCACTTCTCTGCATTTCATGGTGCATTGAAGAAGTGCATACTAAGTACCAGCACGTAGTGTCTGCTTCTTGCTGTCGTCTTTGCACAGAATTTCGCACATGTGGTGCCCAGGTATATAATAACAACTTTAGCTACCGCAAGATTAAAATCATTACTTTGTGTGTGTTAGTCTCTAGGAAAGAGTTGCGCCGCTATAGGCTCTATAGGCACTATAGGCACTATAGGCTAAAGCTTTCGTGTTATACCGATTCCTATAACGAAGGGATCAGCTATGCTTTTTGTGTTATTAGCTTTCTATTAGCTTTTTTGACCTATTAGCTTTCTTGACCATGGTGTCGATGGTCTTCATCATGATCTCTCATATCCCCCGCAGGGGCGCCTGCGCAAGCAGGCGTTTGGTGTGTAGCGACACCACGGACCCGAGCTAACGGGGGAGTTTCTACTCCTCCCCACGCCTAGCCGTGCGTGGCTTTGCCGTGTCCGGGGAAAAGGGGATCCTGGGGGTTGAGCCGACGCTGGGTGATTGGACCTTTAAGGACCCCCGGCAGAGGCAACACACCCCTTTGACCCCGGCTTCACGTAGACGGCACCCCTGGGCTGACCCATCCAGGGGAAATCGGCAGTCGCCTTTTCCTATCTCTCTCTGCCTACATCTTCGTCTTTATCTCTCACTATCTATCTGTCCTGTCGTCTACTCTCTTCTGTTTACTTCCATTCTTCCTGGCGACAAGGGTTAACCCTGTGCAAATAGCCTACCTTGGTCTAGGCGCATTGGGTTATGGCAGTGTTGTACGGCTGACGTCTGCAAGCTTTCAGCACCTGCAAACTTGCAGCGTCCCCTTGTTGGGCTCCGCGGTGGGTGGCCGCCAACGCTGCCGAACAAAAATAAGACCGGCATGCATGGAGCATTCCCTCTTCTGTCTGATCGTACCGGCTTAAAGCGAGTACGCACCGATGATATTAACTTTTTTAACCAGCCAACATAAACTTTTCCCCATTTCCACGTCATTCACTGTGAGAAAACTGGAAAGCAAGCCAGAACCGTCTCTCCTTTCCTGGTTTCTAGATGTCTTACCGAAACTCTTGGCACAGGATACAAGGTAACCAAAATGGCTAGTGGAGACCTTCTTCTCGAAATCCGTGATAAAGAACAATTTAAAAAGCTAGACCGTCTTCCAGATTTCGGTGGCATACCAGTAACCATAACACCACATAGATCAATGAACACAACTCGCGGAGTGGTATCTGACATGGACTTACTTGACTTGACTGAGACTGAACTTTTGGAGGGGTGGAAGAGCCAAAATGTCACTAATGTACAGAGAATCATCATCAGAAGAGATAATAAGGAAACACCAAAAAACACTTAATACTCACATTTGCATCCAGTAAACTACCGGAATCTATTCAAACAGGGTACACAAAGACATCTATCAGGCCGTACATACCAAACCCTCGTCGTTGCTTCCAATGCCAGAGGTATGGCCATGGCTCTAAAACCTGTCGCGGTCGCCGGACTTGTGCACAATGTGGAGTCCTAGGCCACGTGCCTGAGAACTGCAAACAACCGCCACACTGTGTAAACTGCGAAGGAAACCATGCCGCATATTCACGGTCCTGCACATACTGGAAAAAAGAAAAAGAAATAATTACGCTGAAGGTGAAGGAGAACATTACATTTAAGGAAGCACGGCGAAGAGTCGCTCCATTCTATGGAGCTACATACGCTGATGCGGCGCGTCAGGGGGCACCGCCGCACCAGCCCTTGCCACTCCTTCGGCCCGCGCATACCGAGCCGGAGGTTGTGGCATCTGCCCCCAAGGCGGTTGTAGCCCAGGCTACACCGCCTACTCCCAAACAGAGACCGGAGACTCCAGAGTCCTCGGATCTCACGGCCTCACCTCACCAGGCGAGGCCCGAAATTCGAACTAGCAGCCCGCACGTGCGGGCATGCAGTGCCTCCGAAGAGGCAATGGATACGTCGGCACCCTTGGTGCCAAAAAAGCGGCGTGGCTTCTTGGAGCGCGCCAAGAAAACAAAAAAGCCGATAAAAGGGCCTGGCGATGGCCCTGTTAAGTGAACTCAAACTCCCTGTCTAAACAGCCACTCGCTTTTCGCACACACAGCACAATTTTACACTCACCATGAACACTCAAATTATACAATGGAACGTCAGGGGCCTTCTCAGAAACCTTGACGACATCCAAGAACTCTTACACGAACACTCACCAAAAGTGCTGTGTGTACAAGAAACACACCTTAATTCAAAACACACAAATTTTCTTCGTAAATACGTTATTTTCCGAAAGGACCGTGTTGATGCTATGACATCATCCGGAGGTGTTGCCATCATTGTGAATCATGGAATCGCATGCACACACTTACAACTCCGAAAATCCCTTGAGGCAGTGGCTGTTCGAGTAGTTCTTTTTGATAAACTGATCACAATCTGCACTATCTACATTCCTCCTAGCTATCAGCTGCAAAAACGTGATTTACACTCTTTAATTGATGAACTTCCGGAGCCCTATGTTCTCCTTGGAGACTTTAATGCGCATAGCAGGCTATGGGGTGACTCTCGGTATGACGTGCGAGGTCGACTGATTGAACAGTTCCTTCTCTCCTCGAGCGCGTGTCTCCTAAATCGAAAAGAATCAACCTATTATAATCTTGCCAATAACACCTACTCCTCCATAGACCTGAGCATAGTATCCCCATCTCTTGTGCCTCTACTCCAGTGGAAAGTCGTCAGTAATCTGTACGGAAGTGACCGCTTCCCCATAGTTTTGAGCACAAATGCAGTAACTGAGTGTCCATCACGTGTTCCCAAGTGGCTCATAAACAGAGCCGACTGGGAACACTTTTATACCATCGCTCGTCTAGGTTGGAATGACATAAGTACTTTGAACATTGATGTTGCTGTCATTACTTCACAGCATTTTTGATTGATGCTGCAACAAAATGCATCCCACAAACTAATGGACACCCTGGAAAACGGCGTGTGCCATGGTGGAACTCTGAATGCCGAAACGCACGCAAACAGCAAAACAGAGCTTGGAGGCTGCTTCGGAACTCACCGACAGCCGAAAATCTTGACACCTTCAAGAAAATAAAGTCTCAAGGCAGGAGAACGCGTCGGCAGGCCAGAAGAGAAAGCTGGCAGAAGTTTTTGTCAGGGATCAATTCATACACACAGCAAGCTATAGTCTGGAACTTGGTCGGTAGTATAGCAGGAAAACAAGTACACGCACTTCCACTCGTAAACACTCAGGGTGACACCTTGGAAGATCAGGCAAACTTCCTCGGTGCACACTTCGAACAGGTGTCCAGCTCATCCCACCATACTGACACTTTCCAAAAATACAGAACAAGAATAGAAAAGCAGAAACTCGAACACAAATGCACTGGATACGAGGCATATAATCAAGCGTTCAGTGTAGCTGAGCTGCGAATGTCTCTAAACTCCTGCAGTACTTCTGCCCCAGGTTCTGACCGTGTCGTTTATGAAATGTTAAAAAACCTACCGACCGAAACACGAGAAACCTTACTTTGTTTGTACAATGTTATGTGGTGTTCTGGCACTATCCCTAACTCCTGGAAAGAGGCTATTATAATTCCCATTCTGAAAGAGGGCAAGGACCCTTCTTTACCTTCGAGTTATAGGCCTATTGCACTCACAAGCTGCTTGTGCAAAATCTTCGAAAAAATGATAAACTGCAGACTTGTACATTTCCTTGAAACAAACAATTTGCTCGACCCATTTCAGTGCGGGTTTCGAGAAAGTAGATCCACCACAGACCACCTTGTTCGTATCGAGGCACAGATCAGGGATGCCTTCGTCCATAAACAATATTTTCTCTCTGTATTTCTCGATACCGAAAAAGCTTATGATACAACATGGCGTTTCGGAATTCTAAGAGACCTCGCCCACCTTGGCGTGCGCGGAAGAATGTTTCACATAATCGAAAGTTACCTGTCAAACCGGACATTCCGTGTCCGAGTGGGCACGGTTTTTTCCCAAACATTCGTCCAGGAAACAGGCGTGCCACAAAGTGGTGTACTTAGCTGCACACTTTTTCTCATCAAGATGAATCCCTTGCACTTGTCCATCCCTCGCAATATGTTCTATTGTACATATGTCGACGACGTCCAGCTTGGCTTTAGATCTTGCAATCTGGTAATGTGTGAGCGACAGGTTCAGTTAGGTTTAAACAAAGTCTCCAAATGGGCAGAGGAAAACGGATTCCGACTGAACCCACAAAAGAGCACGTGTGTCTTGTTCTCCCGAAATAGAGGCATGCACTCAGAACCCGACATTAAATTGAACGGTCAACGTCTGTCTGTCAATGCGGAGCATAAATTCTTAGGATTAATCTTGGACAACAAGTTGACCTTCGTACCGCACATCAAGTATCTAAAAACAAAACGTTTAAAAGCCATGAATGTTTTAAAAGTGTTGTCACGTACTACGTGGGGTAGTGACAGGTAATGTCTCATGAATCTGTATCGAAGCCTCATTCGCACCCGCTTAGATTATGGGGCCGTTGTTTATCCGTCTGCAACACAAAGTGCTTTGAAGATGCTGGACCCCGTGCACCATTTGGGCATCCGCCTTTCTACGGGTGCTTTTTGCACCAGCCCCGTAGAAAGCCTTTATGTTGAGTCAAATGAGTGGTCGCTTCATCTGCAGAGAACTTACATGTCCTTTGTTTATTTCCTTAAGGTGAAAGCAGATAAAAAGCACCCCTTATACTCTACTATTATTTATTTATTTATTTATTTCATACATACTGCAGACCATGGTTAGGTCCAAGTAGGGGGGCACAAAAAGATAAAATGCAAAAATACAAACAATACAAGCAAACAAGGCATTTATACAGGGGGTAATTCATTCTACTCTTGTATCGTACGCGGAAAAAAGAGTACTTGAAGGTGTCAGTAGCAGCAAAATATGGGGCGAAAGCATTCGGGTTGTGGTGCCTAGTAGGTCTTGTTTGTAACGGTGACAAGAACGGAGATGGGTCAATGGACAGTGCACCTTTACTTAGTGAAGAAAGGAAATCAAGACGGAAGCATTTTCTCCTGGATTCAAGGCTGGGGATTTTGTTAGCAAGCATTATTTGTGAGGGAGAAGCAGTACGTGAGTATTTAGAGTAAATAAACCTTACAGCTTTTCTCTGAATTCTTTCTAATTTACGGATGTTGTGTTTAGTGTAGGGGTCCCAGACTATACAGGCATATTCGAGCTTAGGTCTAATAAAAGTAAAGTAGCTGAGGAGCTTGACGTTAGAAGGGGAATTTCTGAGTTTGTGTTTTAAGAAGCATAGCTTACGAAAGGCAGATGAGCAAATATTGTCAATGTGTAAATTCCACAAGAGATTGCTGGTTAGTGTGACACCGAGGTATTTATGACTGGTGACTTGTTTCAATGGCGATGTTCCTAGTGTGTATTGATAGTCGTACGGAACTATCTTTCGTGTTATGCGAAGATACAGTGTTTTGTCGGCGTTCAGCACCATTCCCCAGTTCTTGCACCATTCAAGTATATTAGTAAGATTGGTATTAAGTTCACACTGATCAGCACAGCACGAAACATCCCGAAACAAGACTGCATCATCCGCGAACAACCGAATTTGCACACCAGTTGTAATTACAATAACAATATCATTTATATACAGTATGATAAGCAATGGACCCAGCACACTTCCCTGAGGAACTCCCGAAGTGACATCAAGATAGCCGGACCCTATTCCATCTATTATGACCAGTTGTTTGCGGTTTGTCAAGTAATTTGCAACCCATGTGACCAGAATTTCGGGGAGGCCAATATTTCGCATCTTAAGAATTAATTTGTCATGTGGTACCTTATCAAATGCTTTACTGAAGTCTAGAAATATTGCATCTATTTGACCGGTGTTGTCTAAGGTGTGTGCAAACGAATGAAATACCGTAACTAACTGTGTGACGGTGGAGTACCCTTTCCTGAACCGGTGCTGGAAAACTGTTAGAATATTATGGTCGTTTAAGTATTCAAGAATGCGAGTGGCGACAATGTGTTCCATTAGTTTGCAACAAGAAGATGTTAGTGATATTGGACGGTAATTTTGAAAACATAGGCGGTCGCCCTTTTTAAAGATAGGTTTAACCAGAGCTACCTTCCAGTCTTCGGGGAGCTCGCCATACATTAAAGAAGTACGAAATAAAACAACAAGAAATTTAGCCAGTGACTCAGCATAGCGACGAAGAAATATGTTTGGAATGCTGCCGGGACCACATGATTTTTTTGTATTAAGGTTCAAAAGCATAGATAACACACCAGAGTAAGAAATAAAGCCAACATCACTAGGACGATACACTGCGGTATGCGCCAACATACATGCGCAAGAATCAGAGAATACACTTTGAAAGTACTGGTTAAAATGCTGAGCAATTGCCTGTGGGTCTGAAATAACAGATCCACCCACTACAATTTCCTTCACCGGCTTCTTTTTTTCAGAAATATAATTCCAAAATTTACTGGGGTCATTTTTAATGAAATTAGGCAACAATGTTTTAAAATAATAGTCTTTGGAGCCACGAACCTCACGTGCCAAAGTATTCTTAATCTCTTCTACAACGGGCGATTGTACATGTCTTTTTTTAAGCGTTTAATTCTTCGCTTAAGGTGAATTATCTTCCGGGTTACCCAAGGCGTGTGTTTATAGACTCGTTTGCGCTTGTTTGGCACAAAATTTTGTACGCAGTGTTGGCACATTTCTTTAAATTTATTCCAAAGGGCGCATACGTCGTCCCCATCAAAATCATCAAGGGAAGATTCCAAATGCTCAATTATACATTCATCGTTAGCTTGTGAATAATCCTTGAAAGAGCGTGATGAACATTTATCAGTACTGACAGACCGACCCAATGGCAGAGAGGTACAAACAAGATGATGATCTGACAAGCCCTTTTCTACTGTTACTGTACTCTCTCTAAAGTCGCGGTGAACGAATACAAGATCTAGTACAGAACTAGATGTAGCGTTGACACGAGTGGGTTCTTTAACTAATTGGATCAAGTCGTGAGTAAGCATTATATCAAACATAATATGTATTTGTTTGTTGGATTCATAGTCTGTGTGGAACCGCTCCCAGTTGACTCCTGGGAAGTTGAACTCACCAATCAGTATTATTTTGCTATTTTGGAACTGGAGCATGTGATCCCGTAATTTGGCAACATAATCAATTCCGGCATCCGGCGGTCTATCAAGAGCATAAAGAATGAAACTGAAGCCCCAACAAGACAATCTAAGACATGCGCACTCAAGCCAAAAAGGATTATCAACAAAGACGGCTTCTATTGATCTCTTGATCAAAACGGCAACCCCGCCCCCCCCCCCCCCTAGATTCCCTATTTTTCCGGTATATATTGTAACCAGGGGGGAAAACGTGGTCATCACTTACATCACTGCGCAACCAGGTTTCAGTGACTACCGCAATGTGAGGGTCATGTTGAAGTAACAGAATTTCGAACTGTTCTGTTTTGTTGTTGACACTTCGTGCATTTAAATTGATGATTCGCAGCTGTCGTTCCTTGCAAATGTTTATGTTATTTTGTGCGCCGTGTTTGTTAAAGGGTATGGAATGGTTCGTTTGGTGTTTACTCTTGCCTAGTGTGATGACCCTATCGCCAATGCATGGAGCCGTGTCATCGGGCGGCTCCTGTTCATGGAGTCGTTTTTTTGTAGTGGTACTCGTTCATTTTTATCGCTGTCCCAGACATAGGCTTTGTCGTTTATGTACAATTTGGTAAATGCTAATGCAACTTTCTCCTTTTTATCGCGATTCGGTTTGGCAATTTCCCACAGTTTCCTACGTACATTTCGTACTTTCTTTGAAAAATCCTCCCCAATTGAAAAATTAGTATTTTTCAGTTTATGACCATTCTTTAGTATACTGCTCTTATCTCTCATGTCAAGCAGTTTGTCATGTCAAGCAGTTTGAAGATTACAGGTCGTGTCTTGTTTGGATTCAGCCTTCCTAAACGATGAATCCGTTCAATTGCAAGCGGATTCAGTTCCAGAGTGCCCTCAATGATTTCGCTGTTCACTACGTGCTCTAGCCTTTCGTTGGTCTCTTTTTCAACTTCAGGTATGTCGTAAACAATCAAATTTGATCTCCTGCTGTAGTTTTCTAATTCATCAATTCTATTCTCTAGAACCAGGATTTCAGCACTCATAGAGGCCACTTGTTCCTGGTACGCCTTGACCTTTTGTTCCAGTCGCGTGAGGGTATCCACTTTGCTTTCTATGTTGACCAATCGGTTCTCTTTTATTTCCTTAATATCACTAGCAATTGCTTCTAGCTGCATACAGATTTGCGTCAATTCCGGGCCAGGGTTTGTTTCAATATCTCCACCGAGTAGTAACAACAATTTCTTTAGTACAGACGTGGTGGTACACATCATGACACACAATTGTGGGCACGGCAGCACAAGCAAAAAAGGGTCGCCAGTACGGATACACTTCTCGTTTGGTAATCTCACCTGCGTAAAGAAGATCAGCGGATTGTAAGACCACCGCATACTGCCAGTGCCGCGGTGCCCACTGAGCTTGAGGAACGGAGGCAGCTTATATGTAGTCCAGATGCACGATGGCGCCGCCTGCAGGCTGACATCCTCCGCTGTAAGCAACGACGTAGACGATCCGTGAGATAGTCCATCCAACGACGTTGGTAGCGGCAGGCAAGACACGTGTCGTCTTGAATGGTGGTCATGCGCAGATAGGCCTCCAACAAACGATCCCGGGTGACTGGCATTCGCACGCCCGAACAAGCCGAGAAGCTGCGTAAAGAAGATCAGCGGATTGTAAGACCACCGCATACTGCCAGTGCCGCCGTGCCCACTGAGCTTGAGGATCGGAGGCAGCTTATATGTAGTCCAGATGCACGATGGCGCCGCCTGCAGGCTGACATCCTCCGCTGTAAGCAACGACGTAGATGATCCGTGAGATAGTCCATCCAACGACGTTGGTAGCGGCAGGCAAGACACGTGTCGTCTTGAATGGTGGTCATGCGCAGATAGGCCTCCGACAAACAATCCCGGGTGACTGGAATTCGCACGCCCGAACAAGCCGAGAAGCTGCGTAAAGAAGATCAGCGGATTGTAAAACCACCGCATACTGCCAGTGCCGCCGTGCCTATTAATGATTTGTCGAGCTCCATTCTGTTTCAAAACAGGCCTTCGATGAGGCAGCCCTTCTCAGTTCGCCTGAAAAGTCTAGCTGAGGAAACTGGAGTCTCACTTGAACACAGTTTAATGGCTCCTGTAGCATATCTGCCACCGTGGCAATGGCAGACTATAGAATGTGATGTGTCCTTTCTTGAAGTTACAAAACATGCGCCTATTGCCCATATCCGAACATACTTCCTGGAACTTCAACACAAATACACACGTCCTGAATTCTTACAGATGCCTCCAAGTCCAACTCCTCTGTGTCCTACGCTGTTGTCGGCCCATCCTTTTCGGATGCTGGCCCTCTACATCCAGGCACAAGTATCTTAACAGCGGAAGCTTACGCGATACTTGTGGCAGCTAAACACATCAAACAATTACACATACAAAAAGCAGTAATTTATACAGACTCCCTCAGTGTGGTAACGGCTCTGCACAGTCCTAAAAAACAAAAAACCCGGTCCTCATCTAACTTTACTCCATTTTGTGCACACTCTACACACTCAAACAACATGTTGTAGTGTGTTGGGTGCCAGGGCACCATGAGATTCAAGGCAACGTGAGGGCGGATCAGCTCGCTGCATTTGTCCACAAAAGCACTGCCCCTACAACCATATCAATCCCGGCCCTCGATCTTAAGCCGTCTCTCAAACGAAACCTCAGAGACTACTGGCAGAGCAAGTGGAATACACACACACAAAACAAACTACACATTATTAAGCCACACCTTGGTCATTGGCTGCCCGTATCGAAATCGCGTCATACAGAGGTAACACTAACGAGACTCAGGATAGGACACACATACACGACACACACATATCTGTTGTCTGGTGGCGATCCACCATTATGTGATAGATGTGGTGAATCCTTAACCGTCCTTCACATGTTAATTCAGTGTAAACACTTAGAAACTCTAAGAAAACAACATTTTCCATTACTCTACCGACAACATATACCTTTACACCCTGCAATGTTTGTCGGTAGGGAACCGCTTTTTAGTCATAAATCATTCTTAGCGTTTTTAAAAGAAATTCATAGCTTTCATGTCATATACCCGGGCATACCGTAGCATGACCTCTCCAGAGAGGTTTTTGCTGCGGTGGGTACACAAGAAAGCACATTCCTCACGGCCCTTGGATGCAAGGGTATGAACGAGTGAGGCACTTGTGCTAATGCCATGCATATCCACCATCGTCGTTTATTATCACCAACTTTTGTCATCTATTCACACCACACACACCTTTCACGGCATGGTCATGATTTTGTTACTTGTATGTTTTTACCCGCCTTACTGCGAGGAATTTTATGGCCCTTATACAGCCGCTTATCACAATCATTGTCCATATTTTTAGTAAGATGAACTGGTGCTCTTTGGCCGTGAAATGGCCCTTGCGCCATAAAACATCAAACATCATCATCATGATCTCGCATAACTGGCGACTTCTGATCTCGTACCTTTATTATACGAGCTATCCGGTATGTTTGCCATCCGGTATCAAGGCATTGTTCATAGAAATGCATGACTAACACGAGATATTTTTAATATTACCTTCTTTTGGAAGAGGATTACAGTAGCCTCTCAGTAAGCGGAAATCTCTTGAATGGAACTATTGCAGAAACAAAACAACTGCCTCCTGTATAATTGGTTTCAAGTTTGTATTCTGTGCACACACACTCCTGTTAGATGGCACACATGTTCCTGGTCCCTTCAGGTTCTGTTTAATGAGAGTCTACTATGGTTTGGCTTGGGCTAGTTGGTACATGATTGTTGTCTGGATGCGGCATTGCAAGGACACAATGACAAAGAAACAGAGTAGACGAGTTGTTAGTAAGCACCCATGACGTCTACACTGCTAAGTCGTTGTGCCTTCGTGCTGCCCTTTTTAAACAGTTTGTAAGTAGGAAAGAGAAGGTCAAAGCATCACCCCCCTCTTGAATTTTATGACTCTGAACAATAAATATTGAGCTGGGAACTATGCGTGAGTAGCCGTGGAAATAGTAGTGAGCCGACAGCAGGCTGACAGTAATGCTGAAATTGACTAAGCAGAACCATGGTGAAAGTGGTGCTCACTCCTCATCAAAAAAATATATTTTCTGTTTAAGACTCACTCGGACTAAGACTCGCAAATTGTTTTCTCAACTGCACTTGAAATCGCCAAACTATTACTCACACAGACTTGCACTGGCAGCTCGATCTCAGTTTGAGTGACTCGACTATGAGTGTCTGCTTACCTAAGATTCTTGGGCTTTTTTTTGTGAAATCTTAGTGAAGCAATTCTGAAGAACAACCTGTTTTGGCAGTGCATCAGCAATTAAAACATGCTTCTACAGGTAAACATACAGTGCTTAAAGCAAAAATTAGATTAACCTTGGGAAAATTGATAACTAAGTCTAGGCATAATATAATTAGGCTTGGTTGATGTTTCACCCTGAAAACCATTGTAAATTTTTTTATAATACAGTACATCAACACAAAAAATATAAGAATCAATCTTTAGGACATGCATTTTCATAGCTGTCTTATCTTCAGTCTGCACAATTTCGCAATTAAGGGCACAACAAATCATACACAAAGTAAAAAAAGGTAACGTAAACTCTGCACAGTATTTACCAGGGCTTCTTGTTAACTGAAGCAAAACATGTGGACTCACCAGTAAAACCTATCTCGCTCAACTGCAGCACCATCGCCGCAGATTCTCTGTCTGCTTCTGATAACAAATACAGAAACATGCCATAATAGTTTATGACACTTCAAAAAAAAGCTAGCATACGTTTTGTGCACTGCATATTAGCACACAAAGATAAATAGTACACCGACCAAATAAAAGTTTAAAATATGTTGCAGGTTCCACACGCAGGCCTTGTTTACAATGAGGCCAATCAAGTTGCAATTTCTCATAAGCATCAGCACATGGTGAAAGCATCGTGTGCAGGGAGAGAGAAGCGTTCCATCGTTACAATTTAAGTGTGTGCGTTGTAGCATTGGTGTTGTGTGCAAGATCATCTGTGCGGATTGGGAAAGTGTTAACATCCGCAAAGCTGGAAATTTTTAACAGGACCTGCCTCAACGTCAGAACGATGTGGAAAAAAAGAAAGTGGAGTCTGATGCGCCAGCAGAGCATGCGGCTGACTTATCGTGCCATTCACTGGATGAATGCTAGCATCATCAGGAGGGAAAGCAATGAAAATTGTGCTTGTATCTTGAGTGCCTCGCCATACAGTCTACAAGGCGGAAACTTAATTGCAATAATGAAAACATTCCCATGTCCTATGCACAGAGCTTGCATGACATGCTGAAGTCTCTATAAGAAAGTCTTCCAGTCGCGTGGCGAACAAGGCTTATTGTGAATAAGGGTTCCGTATGAAAGCCATAAATGAACTTACTTCAAAACTTTTATTTGGTCGGCATATTTTCTTTCTTCATGTTTCACTCCTACCAGACAGGCTTCTGTCAGACTTTGTACTGCATATAAGCACGGCAGCACATGTAAGATAAAAACGTCCCCAAATCTCCCAAGTGCATAACATGAACCAGAAGTAAAAACTTGCCTGCTGCAGCATCAGTGTCTGGTTCCACGCTAGAACCAACCTCTGCATCAGTGCCGCGTTCCATGCTAGAACCAGCCACAGCAGAGCATTCTACATCGGCTGCTGGATCACCACTTGAGGTGGCATGGCAGTTAACTGCAGTAAGATTACACCAATACTCAATGATTAGTTCGCATCTTACACAAACATAATCACAGAGCCAAGACTGAAAAAAATGACAGCTTCCCCTCCAATTGAAGAGTTTATTTTAGACGGCCAGTGAGATCTTAGCGCTAAAGTGACACTACCAAGCAATAACTAATACGTGTCGTCGTTAAGACCACTTAATCTGTCACATAGTTCAATGGCCATCACTGAATGGTGAGGTCGTTTGATCGTCGCGACAAGCAGTTTCATTCCACGGTTACTAGAACGGAGGCTTTATAAACATCATGTGTCATTCAGCTTTTCTGGCGAACAAACAAGACAGATTATAAAGCAATACGCGATGTAAAACTCTAAACAAGGCAGGGGAGATTTGCTGCCGCGAGTTAGAAGCAGAATTCGTGATTTCGGAATTAGCGGCTGCCAGACGAAAATATCCGCTGGGGATCACAAAACTAAAATCTACTCAACACCAAAAGCTTACCTGAAGAGCGTTCCCGTTTCACGCTACGCTCGAAACGGTCGAACTTCTACGTCAGCACTGTAGCGACAGCCTTTCTGAACGCGAACACATTAGGCACCCAGTCTGGATGGCCGGCAAAGGGAGAAGGAGCGCCTGAGTCAATAAAGCATAATCACTTACAAATGATGCCAAAGAAAGAATAATCCACCTTATATCAGGAGGAAACAGGATTTACTTACTGGTGATGAAGTGAAGGCCGCAAATCTTGGTGCTGTCGGACGGCTGTCACTTTTTCCGGCGCACAGCTTGCACTGAAACTTTCCGTCCGCTAATTTCCTTCGGAAACCAAAAAAAAAAACCGATGCCGCGGCCTTTCGTGGCACGCCTGGCGCACCCAAAAGCGCAGCAGCTGACACCCATAGCTCAACGTGTCTAAACGAACACTGTGAATGTGTCCTAGCGATACCACTAGCCGCATTGAGCACGCATGGAAACAGCAATGTTTCGCCAACCAGCCCTTTCTCACGTGCGCTGAGTGGTCACATGACTGACGTAACTTCACGCGAGTGATGTAGGCGGTAGAGGTCTATTATTAGGACTCAATGTGTCCCAGTACAGGTAGGGTGCTCTGCCGTGATGTGGTGGTGTGTATGAATGCTTTTTCCTGAGATAGCCCCAAGGAACGAGCGGGAAAGAGTCCTTGGCTGGGCGTCATCGGCAGTGGCCTGGAAGACGGCACCACACTACGACACTTCACGCAACCTGTGCAGCTGGTCACCCTAAGGTCGAATCTCCCGCTGGCAGACGAGATGTTACTGGCGCCAGAGCTGACGAGGGAGCGGCGCTCTTTGGATCGTCAAACATGTAGCTGACCGGCTGGCTGCCTATGACCGCCAGGCATTGCCCCTCCTAGCTGGAGGGTCAGACGCCGTGTCGCCACGACGCCGTAAGACGTCCGAGAGAGCACAACAAATACAGCATCTTCCTTAGAAGAGACCGCGGCAGCCGCCGGTAATCACCTCGCTAATAAAGCGAGCAGTGCGGTTGACCCTTTGAAGTATGCTGTCATGACACTGGGATCCATCGACCAGCGGCACACGCACGACGAGGAAGAGCGCAGCTGGCACCACCTTGGACTGCAGAGTCACGCCTCAGTATTTGACGTTCACGTGGGCCGTGCATGCTCGTCTTCCTCGCCAGTTGTGTGTGATCTGTGATTGGACAGTACCATCTGCACGTGTTCCCTGATCTAGGGATCTGGGGAACACATACCCTTTATAAAGAGCCATCGGGCTCATTCGAAGGAGCGCCATGTAGAGGAACGCCAGATTCAAGAGCTCGCCATGTACGAGAGCTCACCTCACCTTGTATATAATGTAAATAAACTCTCTTCAAGTCTCTCTTCCTCCTGCCTCGACAACTTCATCCCAGACCTCCGGTGCCTGCAAAGCTTGGTCGTAACACTAGTCAACAGAAATTTGAACCATCTATCTAATAGAAATCTGATACACTGGACGTTGGCGACTTTGGTGAATACCAGTCTATGGTGAGATTCTTTCGTTAGAAGGTTCATTGGTGCGCTCGCCATCTTTAGCTCTTCAATGTATTCTAAAAAAACAATTTCTAGCCAATGAAGTCTGAAGTCCTCAGGATCATCAAGCTGCGTGGTGTCCGGATCGTTCTGGTCAATATGCTGCTGGCTGTTGCTGACGTCGATGAGAGTAAACCATCTGCTCACATTATTCATGAGTTCAACAGTTGGGCCGACGCTGGCGAACTTTGCGTCGCACGTGTGCCTGGCGTGATCTTTCATGAAGGACAAAGCCACTGCCATGGCTGGTGAAAACAACTGCACGGCTGGCTTGACTCCCCTTTTTTCTATATTAGACGGATTGACGTATTTCCTCGCGAGAAAACAGACCGGCTTGATAATCGAGCCCCACTGCATCTTGTAGAGGTCTTTATGTAGGTTGAAGAAATTTCGGCATTTCTTCCCAATTCTTGTGCCAAAAATTGTGATCGGACAATTTTGAGGATGTGACTCTGATCGAACGCCAGAAACAAACTGCGGCTTGAGTCGGCGGGATCAGGCACTGGTGTTTTCGGTTGCCCACTTGATATTATTGTAGAGAAACTTCGGGGTTGTTTAAGCTACACACATCTTATGACCATCCAGACGAAGAAGTGTGGGAGAAATTCCACACAGGCAAGCGATGACAAGCCGACACGATGATTTCGGGAAGCACTCATAGGGGTTTATTTGTCTAATGAAACCTAAATTTACACAATGCAGTGAGTCACAAAGACAAAACATGGAAAATGATGGCATACCCCTCGGCTTGCATGACTGGTCTCCGGTGGTGAGATGCGCTGTTAACGCCGAGTCCGATCACCCCCAAAAAAGGCCCGAGTCGCTGTTTAAACGGAGTTTTTTAGCATCCACGGGTGCGCGGACTGATCAGGCAAGCCTACGATAACCAATCCCAACACGAGTTTTCATGGTCGCGTGAAGCATGCCTCGCAACATAAGTGTAGCAGCTTTTGAAATGGGCTCATTCTCTGAAACTGCCTTGACGTGTCCACAAGTGCCTAAATGTCGGCCCCTGATTGCCTCAGAGGGCGCAAGCAGCGGCTCGCTCGTTTTGGGTGGTGGTGGTAGTCGTTAAACCAGAGAAGAAAGGCACTTAATTTCTGCAGCCTGGTCGGGAGCACGGCGCAATGCCTGGTTTGGCGCGAAGCGCACAGTGGCCGACCGGATGCAGCTATTTCTGTTCAGACTCTCATTCTTCCTCGAGGCACCCTCCTCGAGACAAATCCTTTAATAGGGCATCTGACAAGAGCATCTGAAAAAGAACAAACTCTAGGTGTAGCTGAAAGAAAAAAAAAGCCTTCCGCGAGACATTGCCTTCGCGACAATATTTCCATTGCAGCGACGTTATTTTGTGGTTTTCCGTCACAACTTGATCTATCTGGAATGCCATTTCGTCAGTCTTCTTGATGACATCCTTGGTCGTTTCCGCAAGTAGTTCGCCAGTGCATGATTGGGTAAAGAAGTATCTCACTGGGATCCGAAACCTAGCGTGAAAGCCATAGATAAAAAAGTGGCAGATCCCACGTACAGTGGAAATTGATGATATGCGAAGCATGAATGAGAAATGTTGATTTGTCACTTTAAAAGCTACAAAACGTTACGAGGTGGAGGTAAATGATGCCGTATATGACTTCCATGTCATTATCATGTTTGGATGTGTCGTTTACCTTCGTCATCTAATCACGTGATGTGATACCAAATTTAGTATATGTGAAGCCATAGCGAAACGGCCGCGAGCACGCTATGAGCGTGGTATGTTGTCATGTTCTTGCGTGACACGAGTGTCAGCATTATGATATTTGCACCCGTCATATATTTCGCCATTCACTGACGTCCCGTAACATCAAATTTGGTATATGTGGAGCTAGCAAAACGGCCGCGAACGCATCATGAAGAACCCAATATACTCCAATGTATCGTTGACGCGCGCGCATGCTGCGCACTGTGAGGCTGCGTTAGATAAACGCGAGCACTAAAACGTCTGACGCCAGGCGCGCCCAGCGTCCGTCAGCAACCAGCGCGAAATACGACAGGCTGCATTTCGCGCCGATGCGTTATACATACAACACTGTGTCTCCCTCTTTTCGTGACGGAGCGACGCCGGACGCGCTGTAACGCGCATGCGTCAAAGCAACGCAGCGCGGCGCGCAGCCTGGTAGTATATGGCAGGACTGGCACCTGGCATCGCAACGCCGGCATGACGCGACGAAATGAACGCAGGCGAGCACGCGCACCACGTCACGTCAAAATGTATTGGCACCTCTACTGTGGCATGTAGTCATGTTGCCACATGACACGCACCTCACGATTATCATGTTTGCACCAGTAACATACCTTCGTCATTCATTGGCGTCACGTAATACCAAATTTGGCATATGTGAACCTAGCGAAACAGCCGCTAGCACAGCATGAGCGTAGCGTGAAGTCATGTTGTTACATGACACGCATCTCATGTTCATCATGTTTACACCAGTATCATACCTTCGTCATCCATTCTCGTACTGCAATACCAAATTTGGTATATGTGACGCTAGCGAAACGGCCGGGAGCACATCATGAGCGTGGCAAGTAGTCATGTTGTTACATGACACCCATGTCATGATTTTCATGTTAGGGTCTGTCGCTTGTGTTCGCCATACAATCGCGCTATACCCTACCAGTTTTTCAAAATGCCAAGAGAACGAAACTACTGCAAGAGCTGCAGAACCAAGAAAGGTATATCATGATATTCATGATATACGTATCATGATTTGAATGTTATGACTAGTCAGATATGTTTTACATACAGTCATGTTACGTTATACAAAGTTTCGTAGGGATACCATTATCGAAACGGTTAGGTGAGCTAAAGGTCGTAGGTGGCTAGATAGACAGATACATGGATAGATAGATAGATAGAGAGGTAAATAGATAGATAGATAGATAGATAGATAGATAGATAGATAGATGCGCTCAAAGTTGCCGAAGTTCGCTAAGAAATGCTCCGCATTTCAAAGCACAAAATCGAGTTCGCAAGTTCGCTTTTTTTCGAGTCTGACAACACTTGGTTGAGATTGTCCATGCCTATGTCTCCCAAGAAGGCGTCTTATTGTTTGGGTATTCAAGCCATTGCTTTATTCTCATTTCGTCTGTGATGAGGCTGCAAACTTTGGCTTGCTCCGTTCGAGGAACTTGATTTCAGTGTTGGGCATCTGCTTCACTAGCTCACTGAAGCCTACTTCTCAGGCAGTTGTTTCCATGTATCTTTGTAGCGTAGTTCTGCACGGGAGTGCGAGGAGCTCGGTCCTGATGTACTCGTATGACTTTGTTGAAAAGATTCTCAGAACCACGCACTGTCGTACAGTGGTTTCACACCACTTTGGTTTTTTCACCTTGTAGTTTAGGACTTGGTTCATTATCACTATGGCTTTAGTGCAGCTCAAATCGCAGTCTCTGGCTACTTGAAGAAATTTGCTTACGTTGCACTCTTCCTTGATTCAACGCAGCTTTTTCTTGCAGGCATTTACTGTTGCCTGCAGCCTTTCATTTTGTTGCTTTTACGCCCTTTCTTTGCGGCGCCGTTTTTCCCGCTCGAAGAAGGCCGTTGCGGAGCTTCTGCTGTCGGCTTGAACACCAAAGGTCTTCAACGCATGCGCACCCGCACCCTCTTCCACTGGCTTTGCATCAGTTAGTCCAAGAAAGTTTGCAGAATGACAGTAGTGACTAGCTGCTTCTACAAAATGCAAGTCTGGAATGTCGCTTGGAGATACACTTTCTGGTTGTTGGTGACTACTGGGCTCAGTGGCTTCGTCAAGCGTGTTTGCCCGAACTTCTGGCGCTGGTGCAGGGCACGAATCGATTTCCTGACTTGGCAGACTTGCGAACGTGTCCGTTGAGGAATCGCCCTTTCTTTTCTGAGTGCTGCTGCAGCTTCTCACCTTTGGTGGCTCCTTCCTCATGTAGGATTAGTAATGCGGAAAGACGCTCGGCACCCCGTCTGGCTTTAGCATGCGTCTTTTGGTAGACTAAACAGATGGACCTACAAGTACCTATAAGACCAAACGACAGGTTAAAATGATCGTCTGCAAGGTGACTGGGATGCGAATTATTGCTCCGATAAGAGGCACATCGATAGTTTATTTCATAATTATTATTTATTACGAGTGGATAATACTTCTTTTAATGTGATGGTAACAACTCTGAGCAAGGTTCGCGATTATTCTAAGCAGATGACAAAAAAAAAGCGCTTAAAACCGGCGCGTGAGCGGCGGCGAGCGTCGTCTGCTAGAAGGTAATAGCGCAGAGCCTCCAAGCGGCGTCGAGGGGCAGAGTCGACAGAATAAAGAGAGAGGGCACGGCGGGCGCAGCGGCACTCATGCGGCAGGCACAAAAAATATAGGAGGCGCTGATTACGCGCGCTACAGAAGGTCGAGCAGGTCGGAGCAGGTGCAGGAGCAACACGCAACAAGAGAAAAGTTTTTTTTTATTTGCTTGTGTTTGTAACACCATTACTTTTTTTTAAAGACGACAGTCTTTCTTGGGGACCATCGACGCAAAGACTTTCGTCTGTCTATCTGTACAATTGTCTGTTTGTCCACCGTTACTGCGAACTGGGTACTCAAAACTACACCAGCCGATACACCGAATGGCCAACCCCATTCGCAGCGACCACCAATGTTGCTCAAGGATCAGCATTCATACATGCGCAATTGTCAAGTAAAAAGCAATTATTGCGCATATGTGAGGCACCATAAGAACGCGTATATATTCTGAATGTTCGTCTTTCACTAGAAAAGGCATACATAAGTATTACTAAGGACCGTAGCGCTTATCACGCTGCGTTGACCTCAAACGCTTGCACGGAAGGGCGAGTGTTTCCAACGTTTTGCTAAAACGAGACGGTGGTGGCACCTATCCATCGCCTTGCGTTGTCCACCTTATCACCTCTGAGGCAGTCGTGCACATCCGTCTCAAAGCCACGCGCTTTGTTTTGAAAAAAAAAACTGCCAGGTGGCAGTCATGTTTCACGTGTGACGTGACTTGATGCGCTCGTTCGCCTCCGCTGCACGCTCGAGGCACTCTAACGCAGTCCCTCCAGAACACCATTCACCAATTTTCTTGAGCCGAACATCGAATAAATGTTTTGTTTACTCTCTTTACACGCAAGACTATCGTCTTTCGACGAAATTTGCTGATTAAATGCAGATATGGGGCCAACTTTTTCTCTCCTAATCAATAACTTGCGTTGTGAGTACTAAGGGTGTGGGACATGGGCAACGGTGCAGTGACATTGACCACGTGAACGAGGTAGGCAGGTGTTTTGAAGAAGTTCGGTGCACGCGGTTAGTTGTTAAACAGCTGGAACCGAACACGAAGTGGACCTAGTGACAGGCTACTAGCGAAATTGAACACGTCTGTGTGGGGTGTAGGCAGCAGCTTCAAACAGTTGTTTAGAAAGAAGAGTTAGTGGAGGTGGTTGGATAGCGGTATTAGGGTTGAACTTAGCGCTGTCGGGTGGGCGATGGCTGAGGAGGCTAGGAAAACCACGGGCGAGAGTAAGCTGATGCAGTGCGAAGAATGCAAGTGTTTGTGCTACTTGGACGGGACAGCATTCATGGGTTTGCCGGACGCGCAGAAGGTGAGCTTCGTGTGCAGTCTGTGCGAGGCACTGAAGGTGGCCGTGCAGCGCATGAAGGCTAGCATCGAGGGGCTTAAGGGGGAGCTTAGGGTGGAACGAGAGCAGAGGATAGAATTTCAAAAACAGCTCGGAGCGTCGCGTGAGCGGGAGGAGGCTACCGCCAGCTGATTAGAGCCTATGAAGGGCGACCTTCGAAAAGAAAGGGAAGGGCGGACCAAGCTCGAGCTGCCAGTAAAAGGAGCTAATGGCGCTTTGTCCCGGCTCCGAGTGGTGTGAGACGAAAGGCGTTGGTAGCGGAGAAGGCGAAAGGTGGGAAGGAACAAGCGAGAAGGGAGGTCAGGGGACTGCACTGCCTGGTCACTGCACGGACGCTCCGAGAACATATAGCTCGGTGGCGCGCCAGTCTTCGAGCAGAGCAGGAAGACAGGACAGACGGCATATAGAGAAACAGGTGAAGTCAGGTGAAGCAAACAGGGGCGCCATCACTAACAGAAAGCCAGCGATTAGAGCGTAAAAGGGTCCTAGTGGTGGGGCACTCTAACGTGACCAGGGTTGGGGATGGCGTCTTCACGACAGTGAAGGAAGATGGAAGAGTGAGCGTGGAGGCCCAGTCAGGGAAAGAGCATGATGACCACTGGCCAAAGCTCAGGTGGTTGTAGAGGACAGCATGGAGGGCAAAAATCTCGTTAGTATTCATGGTGGTCTCAATGATGTGCTGAAGGGCAAAGAATAGAACCTTGAAAGACAGTAAGAAAATAGGATGCGTAAGCAAAGAAACGCCTCTGGGAGAATGAATGTGACCATATGCACAGTTCCAGAGGTCTGGGGGCAGTCTCGTGGGATTGCAAGTAGGGTGGTTGAGGCCAACTGTGTGATCAATGGTATAAGCCAGCAGCTTCGATACAGCGTAATGGAGGTGAACCAAGACGTGTATGAGTCCATCGCTCGCCCCTTTGCACAGAATGGCATTCATTACAGTGGTGCGACGGGCAGGAGGGTTGGTAATACGATGGGTCGTCAAGCCACAGCTTCTTTAGTGGGACCCAAAGCCTTGAGGCCTACAGTGTAGCCAAAGGCGGTTCCAAAGGGGCACAACTATTCAAGCCACATGGGGTCTGTGGGAGAAGAAACCGACGTAAACACAAGGGCCAAGCTAAGTCAGACATAGGCTGTATTAACATGCAGGGTGGCAGGAATTGGTTAAAGTGCGAAGACATAGAAGAACAGTTAAGGCAGAAGGAGCTGATGGTATATGGAGTTGAGGAGACACATCTTCGGGACATAGAGCAACCACCTGCAATCCAGACTACGCATGGGAATATTGCAATAGAACAGAAGTCAGCAAAAAGTGGGGTAGATTTGGCGCACTTATACAGAAAAGTATGGGTTGGCAAAGCGTCAAGCAGAGATGCATGGAAAATTTATGGCTAAGAGGGAAAGTAGCGGGGCAGATGACACTCCTTGGTTTGGCATACTTGTGCATGGAAGCAAAAGCCAGAGAGGAAAGCCAGGTAATGCTGGAGTGTATATCAAGGAACTTTGAGGAATTAGGAGAAAAGTGCGAGATAATTATACTAGAAAATATGAATGTGCACAGAGATGATAAAGATCGGCATACTGACTCAACAGGCAAATAGATCATGATACGTGTGAAAGGCATCATTTATTCATTTGCAACAAAACTGAGAAGTGTGAAGGGCGAACAACATGGGAGGTAGGAAGGCTGCAGTCGACGATATATTATGCACCGGTGTCACATAGGATGTATGATAGGCTCAGGGGATCGCACATAGATGAAGGTGGCTCCAGAAGTCTGGGTAGTGATCACAAACGTATCAAGCTAAGTTTTCGAAGAGCAGTGAAAGTGGGAAGGAGACAAGATGAGCAACTACAGGAAAATTTTTTTTCAGAAAGGCAAATAGAAATAGGTACTAAATAAATTGATAAAGTAATCACTAAGGATAATAAAACAGTGTGGACAACAACGACTGTAATTAGACTGTTGGAGCTAGAGCTTGCTAAAGCACGTAACAAGGCACTCCGGAAAAGAATACACAAACCCAAGAGTTGGTGAGATGAGGAAGTTACGAGAGCCATAGCAAAACGTCCGGAAGCCTCTAGGGAACACATACATGTTAAGCAGCGGAGTGAACCGACAGATTATGTTGAAAGAAAATGGGTCATCTTTCTAAGTTGTAGAAAGGAAGCATTCCTTCTGATCAATGAAAAGATTAGAAGAAAAGATGATCAGTGGCTGGCAGAAGTACATAAAAATAGAAAGGAAGCTGTGAAAATTTTGAACCATATAAACACCCTAAGAAATGACACAAACCTAGACCAGAGGTTTATAACTACAACTTTTGATGCTAGGATAGAAGGGGACGAAGCTAATAACTTTATAAGAACAAGGGTGACAGAAAAATTTCAACAAAGGAGTGCCTTATGCACCATATCGGAAAAGGATGGATCAAGTGGCGAAGTGGCTCCATTTTCACAACGAGAGTGGGAATGGGCTGAGAAGAGGGTTCCCAGTAGTTTATCAACAGGCCCAGATGGCATTCGAAGTATGCTATTAAAGACATTGGGTCCGAAGTTTAAGCAGACTTTGAGAGAGACAGTGACCAAAAAAATGTTCGATAGTGCAGTGCCCGATGGATGGAAGCTTAGCAGGATGAGTGTGATCTATAAAGGAAATGGGGACAAAGCTGACATAAACAACTACCCTCCTATAACAGTGACGTCAGTAGTCTACAGGCTGGCGATGCAGATTTTAAAGGAAAGACTGGAGGCATGGATAGAGGATGAGGGGGTGCTGGGGAACTGCAATTGGTTTCGGAAACAGAGCTTGAAAGACAATCTGTTCTCACTGACGCAGTGCTTCGAATTAGCAGAAAAGGAACAGAGGCCCCTGTGGCTAGAATTTTTGGATATCAAGGGAGCACACAATAGCATGGTTCAAGAGGACTTGGGGGGAATACTGGACACACGATGTGTGGAAGATGGAGTCAGTAATCCTTTAAATGATATGTATAAAAAGAACAAGGCAGTTATAAAGTGGAAAAAACAGGTATCCAAGCCCACAGAGGTAAAACGAGGGCTTAGGCAGGGGTGTCCTCTGCCACCCTTGTTATTCATGATGTACCTACAAGAATTAGAGGCGAAATTGGAGGGAAGTTGATTGGCTTGAACCTATTTTTCATCAAATAAGGAAAACTTATTGAACAGACACTACCAACATTGACGTACGCAGATAATATAGTGATAATTGCCGACAACAAAGTAGATTGAGAGATTGATGGACATCTGCGGTAATGGGGGAGATAGGTTAGATTTCAGATTCTGTAAGAAAAAAATCAGCTCTCATGATTTTTAATGATAATGAAGGTAGTGTGCTTAAGATGCAGAAGGTCACGATAGAAGTCACAAATAATTACAAATATCTAGGTGTATGGATAAGCAATTGGGCCGATTACCTAAGGGAACACGAAATATACGTAACGACTAAAGGCAACAGGAATGCAGCAGTGATAAAAAATAGGGCACTGTGGAAGAACAATAGGTATGGTATTGTGAGAAGAATATGGAAAGAGGGCATGGTTCCTGGTCTGACGTTCGGCAATGCGGTCTTGGGCATGAGATCAGAAGTTCAAGCAAGAATAAAAATTAAGCAACGTGAAATAGGTAGGCTTGCTTTACGAGCTCACGGGGATACACCAAATCAAGGAGTACAAAGTGATATGGGATGCACATAATTTGAGGGCAGGGAAGCTAGCAGCGAGATAAAATTTCAGAAGCGATTGAGAGAAATGGGGGAGCAGCGTTGTGCTAGGAAGGTTTCGAGCTACTTGTACATGAAGAATTTCGATACAAAATGAAGGAAGCGAATCAGAAAATTGACTGGGAAATACTTAGAAAGCAGCAGTGGGCCAAACCAAAAAGAACTATCGGTTAAGAAGAAGGTGAACGAACGGAGACCGATATGTGAAGAATTGGTATGATACAGAAGTCCGGACTAGAGATCTATCCAACTTTTAAGGAGGAAATTGCCAAGGAAAGGATCTATGATAATACTCGGGGTAGTTCTCTAGTGTTTGAAGCCAGGACGGGAGTATTGCGAACGAAGACAAATCGGGCCTAATACGATGGGGTAGACATGGTATGCAGTGCGTGTGGAGAGGAGGAGGGAACTGCCGAACACTTGATAATGTTCTGTAAAGGTCTTCACTCTATAGTTCAGGATGATGGCTCAGAGTTGTTCAAAGCATTTGGGTTTAGGGACAGGGAGGGCAAAATATACTTTAAGCGGGTAAAATTAGCTAGAAGGAGGTTATCTGATTGGTGGCTGAAGTCAAGGCTCGAGTGAAAGTTAAAGCCTTCGCTGCAAAGTAGCAGTCCTCAACTTCACTATTGAAAGAAAAAAAATCTAGTTTTTGGTTCACTAAGTATTATGACTAGTGGCAATAGCCGGCGACAGATCTAAAGGTTACAGCCTTATCAATCCACCCATCCATTCATAGAGCCGTTGGGTGCTTCAGCAGTCTCGCGAGATCTCGAACAGCCGAAGCCAAAACAGACAAGATGGCTGCGACCATCAACACTACGGTAGCCGTAGTAGCGAAGTCCGTGTGAATTTTGATGCATATGGAACCTAAATAAGCAACCAAATAAGGAAACAGGTGCAGTGCATTTGAACCTGTGCTAAGCTGGATTGGGACGATTGGAGAATGTCCTTTAGAAAAAGCAGGAACGCGATGGTGACGGGAAGCACCGCGACAGATTTGTGGGTTGTGTATAAGTGGCGCGATGTGTGTGATTCCTTGAACTGGTGTGGTTGCTATGTGTGTCTAACCGAAAATTGTTTGAATGATCACCTGAAAAAGCATCCCAAGTGTTAGAAAGTTAAGCTTTGTTCTGGTCACGCATTTAGCATGCTTGTGGATGCGCGTACGTGTTCTACGAAGCTCAAGTGATTTTTCTCGCGCACGATGTTCTCACCATTGTGAAAGCAACTCTCGAAGGCAGGTGAAAATGACACATGAAGACGCCGTCGCCAACCGGGGAATTTTTGAATTTAGCGTAGATCAACCCTACTTTGGTTTTTTTTCTCGTGGTTTGAGAAAACGTTTGTAGCAAACAATAAATGTTAAATTGGCAGTAAGCGATTGTCTTCGCCATCCCTGTCCTTCATGTCGCTAGTTGACCTATAGCCTCAACAGCCCAAACCAGCACTCGTCCTCGAATAATATGCCTCATCTCATGCATTGACTTTTGTGTTGTGTCGACGAATATCGGTTATTACAACTTCTTTTCCCTGCACGAGATGGCGTGAAGCAACACTCAAAGTTCGGGCCTTTTCAGTTCCTTTTCAGCCCTTTTCAGTTCGGGCTGTCAAGGTGGATGGACGTGTTTTTTGAGCGCTCCGGATCGACTGCGCAGATAAGTGTTTTTGCGTGTTTTGAGTTTGCTTTATAATTATAAGGCAGCGGTTGAAATCTTCGTAGCACTTATTTTATGGTACGGCTTTTCGGGGGCCAGACACCAGGTATTTATTAGTTAGTGCGGGTGTGTGTGTGTTTGAAATGTTTTTGTTGTTGTTTTTTTGCCACCCCGTGGGGGAGGTGCGCTACATTGAACACACAAATCTTTGTAGTAGAGCTTAGGCTTTCTTTTTTTCGAAGTGCATGGCTCGACTTTAGTAATTATCGAGTATAGGGACAATTGGTGTCAGAAAGGCTGGGTAAAAAGACTGTAAAATGTTCAGGATGTGGAGTGGGTTTGAAAGTGGACCCAAGCGTAGAAGCGGATGGAGAAGAGGCTGACACGAAGTGTAGGCAATCTGAGGTCGAGGAAAAAATGGAGAAAATGATGGTTGCCCACAGTGAACTGCTGATGAGAATCGCCGAGCTCGAGACTGCGTTGGCGACAGAGCAAGAGAAAACGAGGGCAATGGGAGAAAGACTGAAGTCCGCCGAGGAAGCGCTAGCGAAGCTGAACAAAGAAGCGACCTACCGAGAGAACAGTAGGGAACCGGCAACCAGAACGGTGGAGAAGGAAAAGCAAGCAAGTTTGGAAAAAAAACAGGTTTAGCCGGTTCAACTGTCGCACGGCCCAGCTTCAGCGAGGTAGTGGTGAGGCAGGGAGGGAACAAAGCAGCCGGCGTCGCAGGTGCAAGTAGCCCCCAGGTGCAGAACGCTCCAGCTGAAAAGTCACAGCATGTGATAATCGCCGGGGACTCTAATTTAAATCGATGCACAGAAGCCATCAAAGAGAGGGTAAGAGGTGACAAGAGGGTTGCAGTAGGGGCGTTCCCAGGACGCAAGCTGGAAGCAGTCATGAGGCAAGCGAGCGCAAAGCTCAAAACGACAGCTGATAGACGAAACCTCGTTATAATTTCAGGCGGTTTAAATGATGTCCTCAATGAAGATGCAGCAGGACTGGCAGCCACACTGGCGAAAGGCGTCGATGACATGCGCGCCACTTCTCCTAAGGTGCAGGTAGTGATATGCACGATACCGGAGGTACCGGTGTGTGATAGCAACCTGCAAAGAGCGGTGGTCAACGCAAACCAAGAGATATGGCAGATGAGTCGAGAGAAAGGCTTTGAGGTGGTGGAAATAAACAGAGAGGTGCATAGGTGGGGGGGTTTTGAACAAGACAGAATTCACTTCGATGGGCGGCTAGGTCATGAGGTGGGTTGGCGACTTGCAGGACGCGCAGTAGCTTTTTTGGGGGGCAAGCGAGCCTTTCGGGGTGCCGGATAGCTAGTAACGAGGAAAACAACCAGGGGGACTCTTCGCCAGGGGGTATGGACAGATACGATTCCAAAGTGGCCTCAATATCTAAGATAGGTAGAGTCCGGGGCATAAATAGACGTAGCCACGAGCACCGTGCCAATTCAGACATAGGGTATATTAACATGCAGGGTGGTAGGAACAGGATGAAGTAGGAAGAGATAGAAGAACAGCTAAGGAAAGAGAGGCCGATGGTATACGGTTTTGTAGAAACACATCTCAGGGACATGGAACAACTTCCGAACAATCCGGACTACGCGTGGGAATATTGTAATAGAACAGAAGACAGCAGAAAGGGGGGTGGTATCGAGGCATTCAATCAGAAAGGTACAAAGGGCAAAGGGTCAAGCAGTAGTGCAAGGAACATTTATGACTGAAAGGGAAAGTGGCAGGTCAAATGACACTCCTTGGTTTCGTATACTTGTGGACGGGAGCAAAGGCCAGAGAGGAAAACCAGGCAATGGTAGAGTGTATATCAAAGGACATTCAGGAGTTAGGAAGAGAGTGCGAGATAATTATACTAGGAGACATGAATGCGCACATAGAAAATATAGATGGGTATACCGACCCGACAGGCAAAATGATCATGGATATGTGTGAAAGGCTTGATTTGATCATTTGCAACAGTACCGAGAAGTGTGAAGGGCAAATAACATGGAAGGTAGGAAGGCTTCACTCGACGATAGATTATGCTCTGATGTCACATAGGATGTATGATACGCTCAGGGGAATGCACATAGATGAAGGTGGCTCCAGAAGTCTTGGTAGCGATCACAAACGTATCAAGCTAAGTTTTGGAAGAGCAGTGAAAGTGGGAAGGAAACAAGATGAGCAACTACAGGGAAATTTTTATTCAGAAAGGCAAATTGAAATAGCCACTAAACAAATTGAGAAAGTAATCACGGAAGATAATAGGACAGTGTGGACATACACGAATCTAATTAGACTGTTTGAGCTAGAGCTTGCTAAGACGCGTGACAAGTCATCCCGGAAAAGAAGACACAAACCCAAAAGTTGGTGGGATGAGGAAGTTAAGAGAGCCATAGCAAAACATCAGGAAGCCTCTAGGGAACACAGACATGCTAAGCAGCGGGGTGAACCGACAGATGATGTTGAAAGAAAATGGGCAACCTTTCTAAGCTGTAGAAGGGATGCATCCCTTCTGATCAATGAAAAGATTAAAAGGAAGGGAGCTCAGTGGCTGGCAGAAGTACATAAAAAAGATAGAGAGGCAGCTGCGAAATTTTGGAACCATCTAAACTCCCTAAGAAATGAGACGAGCCTAGAGCAGAGTTTTATAACTACAGCTCAAGGTGCTAGGCTATAAGGGGACGAAGCTATTGAATATATAGGAAGAAGGGTGACTGAAAAATTTCAACAAAGAAGTACTTTATGCACCACAATAGACAAGGACGAATCAAGTGGTGCAATGGCTCCATTTTCACAACAAGAGTGGGAAAGGGCTGAGAAAAGGGTTCCTAGTAGTACATCAACAGGCCCAGATGGCATTCCAATTAGGCTGATAAAGACATTAGGTCCGAAGTCTAAGCAGGCCTTGAGAGAGACAGTGAGCACAATAATAATCGATGGTGAAGTTCCCGATGAATGGAAACTTAGCAGGATGAGCATGATCTATAAAGGAAAGGGGGACAAAGCTGACATACACAACTACCGTCCTATAACAGTGACATCAGTGGTCTACAGGCTGGCGATGCAGATTATAAAGGAAAGACTGCAGGCGTGGATAGAGGATGAGGGGGTGCTGGGGAACTGCAGAATGGGTTTCAGAAACACAGGAGGTTGGAAGACAATTTGTTCTCACTGACGCAGTGCATCGAAATAGCAGAAAAGGAACACAGGCCCCTCTGGCTAGCATTTTTGGATATCAAGGAAGCGTACGTTAGCGTGGTTCAAGAGGAATTGTGGGAAATACTGGACACACTAGGCGTGGAACATGTAGTCACTAATTTTTAAAGGGTATCTATAAAGGTAACAAGGTAGTTATAAAGTGGGAAAAATAGGTATCCAAGCCTGCAGAGGTAAAACGGGGGCTTAGGCAGGGGTGCCCCCTGTCACCCTTATTATTCATGATGTACCTCTCTCGATCTCCTAGCCGCTCCCTCGCCAGAGGGGTGGGAGGCAGTTCTGACCTCCACCAGCCTGGCCGTTCAGCTCCAGGCCGTACAAAGGGCAGAGGAGGTGGCCATCAAGTTCAGCCTGGCGGGTCACCTACCTCCTTAAGTCTGACGACAATAAAGTTGTGTTCTCTCTCTCATGATGTACCTACAAGGATTAGAGGCAAAATTAGAGGGAAGTGGACTGGGCTTCAACATCTCTTTAGTCAAACAAGGAAAACTTATTGATCAGGCACTACCAGCATTAATGTACGCAGATGATATAGTGCTAATGGCCAACAACAAGGAAGATTTGCAGAGATTGATGGACATTTGCGGTAATGAGGGAGATAGGTTAGATTTTAGATTCAGTAAGGAAAAATTAGCAGTCATGATTTTCAATGACAACAAAGGTAGTGAGCTTAGAATACAGAAGGTCACGCTAGAGATAACAGATAAATACAAATATCTAGGCGTATGGATAAGCAATGGGACCGAGTATCTGAGGGAACACGAAATATACGTGACGACTAAAGGTAGCAGGAATGCAGCAGTCATGAAAAATAGGGCACTGTGGAATTACAATAGGTATGATGTTGTGAGAGGAATATGGAAAGGGGTCATGGTTCCTGGGCTGACGTTCGGCAATGCGGTCTTGTGCATGAGATCAGAAGTTCAAGCAAGATTAGAAATTAAGCAACGTAGAATAGGTAGGCTTGCTTTAGGAGCTCACGGGAATACACCAAATCAGGGAGTACAAGGTGATATGGGATGGACGTCATTTGAGGGCAGGGAAGCTAGCAGCAAGATAAAATTTGAGAAACGATTGAGAGAAATGGGGGAAGAGCGTTGGGCTAGGAAGGTTTCCAGCTACTTGTACATGAAGAATGTCGATACAAAATGGAGGAAGCGAACGAGGAAGTTGACTGGTAAATACTTAGAAAACAGCAGGTGGCCAAACCAAAAAGAACTATCGGTTAAGAAGAAAGTGAAGGAAACGGAGACTGACATGTGGAGAATGGGCATGATTAAGAAGCCCGCACTAGAGATCTATCAAACATTTAAGCAGGAAATTGCCAAGGAAAGGATCTATGATAATACTCGGGGTAGTTCTCTACTGTTTGAGGCCAGGACGGGAGTACTGCGAACCAAGACATATCGGGCCAAATACCAAGGGGTAGACACAGTATGCAGTGCGTGTGGAGAGGAAGAAGAAACTGCCGAACACTTGATAATGTTCTGTAAAGGACTTCACCCTATAGTTCAGGATGATGGCGCAGAGTTTTTTAAAGCACTGGGGTTTAGGGACCGGGAGGGCAAAATAAACTTTAAGCGGGTAGACTTAACCAGAAGGAGGTTATCTGATTGGTGGCTAAAGTCAAGGCACGAGTGAAAATTAAACTCTTCACTGCAAAGTACGAATACTCAAACTCACTTTAAGGACAAAAATGTAGTTTTTGGTTCATTAGGTATTACGGCTTGGTGGCGCTAGCCACCGCCCGATCTAAAGGGTACAGCCATATCCATCCATCCATCCAGGTAGAGTTACTGTATACGTTACCTTTAAAGGTAGAAATACAGTAACTCTACTCATAGGCAGGCCTGTTGACGTCAGGTGCAGTACCCGTTTCAAATGTTACGCACGTTGAACTAATGCTGTAGGACGCAGCCTTAAACGTAGCATACGCAGCCCGCAGCACGTTGCGTGCGCACAGCCTTGCGTCCAATAAACTTAAATCCATTCGCGGACCCCGTGCAATGGACAGTTGTCACTGTGAAAGTACAGGAGCAGGAGGGGGTACCTTTTAACGCCCGGAATGGCCACAGCGGATTGAGCTGCTCGTAAAATTTTGGCTTGTGTGATGTATTGAGCTTTGTTGCTAGTGTAGTTTATTAGATAGCCACTAGGTGGCACCAAGTAGAGCTCACTCTCGGACTGGCACAGTGGATGGGCGTGTTTTTCAAGCGTTCCCAAACGACTGCACAGATAAGTGTTTTTGCACGTTTCGAACTTGCTTTTATTATTATTAAGGCATCAGTTCAAACCTTTAAAGCACTTATTATATTGTGCGGCTTTTGGGGGTAAGTCACCAGGTATTTACTTGTTTGAGTGTGTATGTGTGTGTTTGTGTTTTTTCTATTGCAAACCCGTGAGGAAGGTGCACGTACACCGAACACGCAAATTTTTGTAGTAGAGCTTAGACTTTTTCCTTAGCGCAGGGTTTGTTGTACACCCTGCTTTGCAATTATCGAGTGGGACGATTTATAAGGACAGTTCGTGTCAAAAAGACATGATTAAAAAAGCTGTAAAATGTTAGGATGCGGGGTGAGTTTGGAAATGGACGCAAGTACAGACGCAAAAACAGACGAGGCTGACTCTAAGTGTAGGCAATGTGAGGTCGAGGAAAAATATGGGGAAATTGATGGTTTCCCAGAGTGAACTGTTGATGAGGATCACCGAGCTGGAGACTGCGTTGGCGACAGCGCAAGAAAAAACGAGGGCCATGGCAGAAAGGCTCAGGCCCGCCGACGAGGCACTAGCGAAGGTGAACATCGGAGCGGCCGACGGAAAGAATGGTAGGGCACCCGCAACCAGAACAGCGGAGAAGGAAGAGCAAGCAAGTTAAAAAAAACAGATTCAGCCGGTTCATTGTTTGCAAGGCCCAGCTTCAGCGAAATAGGGGCGGGGTTGGGAAGGGGCAAAGCAGCTAGCGTCACAGGTGCAAGTAACCCCACTTTACAAGACGTTTCAGCTGAAAAGTCACAGCACGTTATAATCGCCGGGGATTCGCATTTTAATCGATGCGTACAAGCAATCAAAGAGAGGATAAGAGGTGACAAGAGGGCTGCAGTAGGGGCGTTCCCAGGACGCAAGCTGGAAGCAGTCATGAGGCAAGCTAGTGCAAAATTCAAAACAACAGGTGACGGATGAAACCTCGTAATAATTACAGGCAGTTTAAACGATGTCTTGAATGGAGATACGGCAGGACTAGCAACAACATTGGCGAAATGGGTCGATGACATGCGCGCTATTACCCCTCATGCATAGGTAGTGATTTGCACGATACTGGAGGCATCAGTGCGTGACGGCAACCTGCAGAAAAGTGATGGCAACCTCAAAGCGGCAGGGCAAATTAAGCTCCTGGGTTTTGTCTACTTGTGAACAGGGGCAAACGCCAGAGAGGAAAACCAATAATTGGTGCAGTGCATAGAAAATGACATTGACAAACTAGGAGAAGAGTGCAAGGTAAATATATTAGGAGACATGAATTCGCACATAGGAAATATGGATGGATATACTGAACCAACAGACAGAATCCTAATGGATATGTGTGAAAGGCATGTTTAATCATTTGCAACAGCTAACATCGGAGGTGGGAAGGCTGCAGTCGACGATAGATTGCGCAATAATGTCACATAGGATGTATTATCGGCTGAGCGTGATGAACATAGATGAATATGGGCCCAGGAGCTTAGGTTGTGATGACAAACGTATCAAGCTGAGTTTTTGAAATGAAGTTAGAAAGGCAGCAATATGAGCAACCACATGGTAATCTTTATTCAGAGAGGCGAATAGAAATAGCAACTAAAGAGAATGCGAAAATAATCACCGAGGATGCTAGGACAGAGTTGGCGTACACAAATCTAACTCGATTGTTTGAGTTAGAGCTTGCTAAGGTACGAGTCGAATCAACCGGGAAAAGCAGACACACATACAAGAGCTGGTGGGATGAGGAAGTTGAGAGAGCCATAGTAAGACGCCAGGAAGCCTGCAGAGAACATAGGTAAGCTGAACAGCGGGATGAATCCGGAAGAGGATGTCAAAAAAATGGGATAACTTTTGAGCTGCAGAAGGGAGCGTCCAATTTGATCAGTGAAGAGATTAGAAAAAGGGAGCCCGAAGGATGGCGGAAATAAACAAAAAGGATAGAAAGGCAGCTGCAAAGTTCTAGAACCACATCAATCCTGTGAATAACAAGACAAGCATCAAATACAGGTTTATAACTACAGTTCATAGGGTCAGACCAGCAGAAGATTAGGCAATGGAGTATATAAAAACGATGATGACAGAAAAATTAAAACACCAAGAAAGCACTGCATGCATCTTACCAGGTGAGGACGGATCAATTAGCTCAGTGTCTCCACTGGGTCAACAAAAGTAGGAAATGGCTGAAAAAACGTTTCTAGTAGCACATCACAGGCACTGACGGCATCCCAATCATGATGATAAAGAAACCAGGACAAAACTCTAAGCAAACATTAAGAGAGGCAGCGAGGAAAGCAATACTGGATGGTGAAGCTCCGAATAGGTAGAAACTAAGCAGGATGAGCACGGTATATAAAGGAAAGGAGGACAAATCTGATATTAACAACTACCGTCCTATAACAGTGACATAATTAATTTGCAGGCTGGTGATGCAGACAGTACAGGAACGAATACAGACATAGGTGGAGAGTGAGGGAGTACTGGGAAACTACAAATTAGGTTCCGTAAATGAAGGAGGTTGGAAGAGAATCTGTTTGCATTGATGCAGTGTATTGAAATAGAGGGAAATGAACACAAGCCCCTGTGGCTGGCATTTCTAGATAATAATAAAGCTTACGATAGTATTGTAGTGCCATCATCCCCATCATAACTTATTGATCACTGCGCCGCGTCTCTCGCCCAGCTGATGCTAACTCGAGCTGCGGGAGGATTACAACGAGCTTCTGGCCTGGCAGGTTGGACGCTGCAGCTGCCGCCGCTCCACTTCGGTAAATCGCCTTGGACAATAAAGTGGTGAGAGAACAACACGACCACGTGGGGCGCCATCCCGTCTTTCTCTCTCGCGACATATGGTGACCCGGAGAACGCGCCCTTCTACAAGCCATCGGCTGCCATGTTCCTGCGACTCTGTTCACCAGTGCCGCCGTTCCAATTGACCTACTTATGCAGCTCGATGCCGTTCTTGCGGTGAATGGCGTCACGGACAGGCCATTGATGAACACCATTCTTCATGACGCCTTTCCGGTAGAGCTACGTCATCTCTCTGCCACGTCAACCTCCAGCCAGCAGCCTTACCTTGACCTCTGCTCTGCGGTGCTGGCCTCCTACGGCCTCACCTACCGCCCGCTTCTGTTCACCCGCGACTTCCAGGTTTCTCCTGCGTCGCAGCGTGCGGGTACCCTCCGGCCCGAAAGTCTCCACTGACCGGGACCCATCTTCCCCGACTACGCCTCTGACAACCTCTCGTGCGGCCACTAGCGACGCAAGTCCCGCGTCCGACTGCCCATCCGACGAGGTTCAAGACATTAGTGCTGCATGTGACTAGTCAGCCATGAGGTGCGATTTTTCAACGTCCTCGGCCAACGATACTGTAGGCATGCTTGCCACCCGCTCGGATCGGCCAACCTCCACGGCCCTTAATACCTCTGACGTATCAGGCTCCACGACGGATACTTTGCCGCATGCCCGAATTCTACCAGGACTACGGACATAATATCACCCGCTATTCTCATTTCAGTCGTGGAGACTTCAGCGTCGACGATGCCCGAAGGCACCTCCCCACCCACCTCGACGCTCTGTGCGTCCTCCTAGCAGCGACCATTCTCGCCCTCACAGCCTCCCGCAGCCGAAATTAAAGTCATAAGCCGTCAACCATAGCCAAACTTCCGAGACGCTGTGACTATGACTGACGCAGCAGAGGACGACGTACCTGGTGCGCCAATGGCAGAGCAGACCACACATGCCACGCATGCTGCCGAGGTTGTCATCAATCATGCAGACCTGCACGCAAACCCTCAAGCGCGGACAACCAATGGTCGTTCAACGCGTGCAGTTGTGCCACCCGATCCTCCAGCAAAGATCACGTTTTCTGAGTTTCACAACCATTCCTTAGAGCATTTGACGCCGGACGCAGTACACCACGCAGGCTCGTTGGTAACAACAATGACGACGTGCGGTCCAACTGCATATCTGCCGCCCTTCACAGTATGCCGACAAAATCATCACGTTTGGCATAATACAGAGTGGCCCTTTTTCAAGCTTCCTGCTGAACAGCCATGTGTTGCAGCCTTGGCATTCAAGACGGCGCAAGCACTTATGAGATTTGCCCGACGCAATGGCCAACCACTTGCCGTGCACATGACTAACCGCAATGCACGGCGCTTCCGCATCCGTCAACTTGGCCACCCGCCCCAGCATGCCGGTCGCAGTGCTACGCGGATACCAGCGTTCCATCGGCACAGACGTCCGCACCAGCACGACTGCCCCGCAACTTCTTGTCGACAGCATGCTCGGCACCCTGTGCGCTGTCAGAGACACCGCTGCGGCGGTGAAATTTCAGTACTCGGACGCCCTGGTTCCGCCTCAATGCATAGCACCATCTCACCACCATCACGAGCTCGGCCTTTTCAGCGCCCTCCGACGGCTCCACCTGTGTGTACCTTTGTCAGCGGCGCACGCTGGAAGCACCGGGTGCGCTCTCGAGTGATCCCGCCAAGTCATCGTGGGACGCACGTGTTTATGACCGCAGCGACCCAGCGCTTCCTTCTTCGTCCCTTGCGCTTCTCCCAGGGTCGCCAACCGGAGATCCGCTACTTCCCGATGGCCCATCAACCTTGACAACCTAGACTTTCCCAAATGAACACTTTATGAAAATTCATTCATGTATATAGCATTTGTCGCTCTTTCTTTTTTTTCATATGCCTTCAAACCGCGCAAAGCGCTTGGAGGGGGGAGCCCTGTAGTGCCGTTGTCATCATCATCATTTCTTGATCACAGCGCCGCGCCTCTCACGCAGCTGATGCTAGCTCGAGCTGCGCGAGGATTAGATCGAGCTTCTGGCCTGGTGATTTGGACGCTGCAGCTGCCACCGCTCCGCTTCGGCAAATCGCCTTGGACAATAAATTGGCGAGAGAACGACACGACCACGTTAAGTGCCTTCCCGTCTTCCTCTCTCACGACAGTGTGATTCAAAAAGACTTGTGGGGAATACTGGACGCACTAGATGTGGAAGATGGAATAACTAATCTTCTAAAAGATATATATAAAAGTAACAAGGTAGTTATGAAATGGGAAGAACAGGTATCTGAACCCAGTGAGGTAGAAGATGGGCTTCGACAGAGATGTCTCTTGTGACCTTTGTTATTTATGCTTTATCTACAGGGTCTAGAAGCCAAATTAAAGGGGAGTCGACTCGGCCTCAGCCTCTCTTTTGCGAGGCAAGGAAAACACTTTGAACAGTCATTGAACATCATTTACCAGCAATGATGTATGCATATGATATAGCATAAATTGCCGAAAGCAAGAAAGATCTGCAGGGGTTGATAGTTATCTGTGGTGATGAGGGAGATAAGTTAAATTAGAAGTTCAGCGGGGAAAAAGAGAAAGGAGGCAATCATTATTTTTAAAGATAACAAAGGCAGTGAGCATAAAAAACAGGAAGTCACGATAGAAATAGTGGATAAATAAATATTTGGGCGCATGCATAAATAATTGCAAAAAGCCAATCAATGAGTTAGAATTGAGAGGGAAAGTACAAGAATTCAGAGTCTTGCTTCAAATCAGGTACTCGGCTCTTAGTGAGGAAACGAACCTTAGCCAAGATACAATGAATGATAACCTGACGAGTATCATTACTGTGGTATTGCGGCGTGGTGAGCCGCTATCACGGAAGAGAGGAACTCGTACACATGACTGCCGCCATGGGCTACCGACGACTGCCGGTGTTTATTGTACGGTGGACTTATATACACGACAAACAGGTACATAGATCACAGCGCCATCTCTGGTGGCGTCGCAGAACCAATACGAATACACAACATATTCCCTCTCTTATTTTTTTAGTTGATTAGTAATTGTTAGTACGTGTTAGTGGAGAGGCATTTCATCTATATACAATAAGCATGGATAATTTACACAACTGTGCACTCAAAATGCCAAAAACTTTACACCAAAAGATACACTCAATTGCAGCAAGCACACGCGTTCATGTCACTGGATCCACTCTAAACGTAATCCATAAATCTTCGAGGCGGTCGTCTTGTCCTCGTGGGTAGCTCCCGACGAGAAGGCGGTTGTGGAGAGGGTGGAGAAGAGACAGCCTGTTGTGTCTCTTGCGATGCTACACAAGGGCTGCACAGAACACTAGGCACTGCACTGAGGGGGGTACCGAGTGGCACTGCTGATTGCCCACTGTCACAAGGTACAGGTGACGGGCTTGAAGGCTGTGCTGGGTGAGCGTGAACATCTGGCGTTTGGATGACTGGGTGAGGCTGGGCGGCTTGTGCAGGAACCTTGCTCAACTTGGAGGAGTTCCATGTTCGCCCATCGTCTAGGCAGAAAGAGGCTGGCCCTCGTTGTTCCACCACCTTCCGAGAACGACTGAACGAGAGGTCTCCTTTAAAAGAGACTGCCGGCCTCTTCACACGGACCATGTCTCCAACTGCTATGTTTGGTTTCTTGGCTGCACGGTGGAAGTCTGTGTACATCTTGCTGTATTTTTGCTTCTCTGCGACTCTCTTCCGAAGCTGTCCAAGTTCTTTGGCAGGGTCTGTGAAGAATGATGGGGATGGGTGCCCAATGATGTCCAGTCGTGTTCGGGGCAGTCGTCCATGTAGGAGCAAGGCTGGTGCTACTCCCGTGGTTGCGTGAGGTGTGCACCGGTAAACACCCAAGTACTCCAGTGCCGCTTGTCGAAAAGGGCCATGTTCTAACGCAGCAACCTGTACAAAGTCCTTAAAAACACGATTAAACCTTTCGACAAGCCCGTCGGCTTGAGGGTAATACACCGAAGAATGTGTCAGTCGGATACCACGCTCATCCAGGAATTGCGAAAATTCTCGTGAAGAGAATTGGGGCCCGTTGTCAGTGACTATCCCATCAAGGTATTCCTCTCGTGAAAAAATTGACAGCAAGAAGTTGGTGATCGTTCTTGTAGATACCTCGTTAGAGAATTGTACTTCGGGCCACTTAGAAAAATAGTCAAACCAGTGTAATGGCGAACCTACAATCTTGAGGAGCTCTTTCCAGAGGGCCAACAATGTCTATGGCGACTTTTTGCCAAGGGCGCTCTGGAAATGGAACAGGTTGCAGTAGAGCAGGTGCCGTTTTCGCACTCTTGTCGGCCTTCTGACAGACGCTGCAGTTTTGTATTGCGACTTCTGTTTGCCGGTCCATACCCGGCCACCAAAACCGTTCTCGAAGTCGCGCTTTCGTCCTGACGATGCCGGGATGAGCTTCATGCGCTCTGGAGATTACCTGATGCGCAAGGGACTGTGGAACTACAAGTCACTCCCCACGAAGAAGTAAGTTGTTTACCACTGACAACGCGTTGCGTAGCATGAAGTACGGCAGCAGATGGCTTGGGACGAGCTTGTGCGGAGGCCATTACGAAGTAACGTATTCCTTGACTTTTGCCAGAGTGGCGTCGTCACTGGTGGACTGCTCGAACTGGTCCTTAGCGATGCACAGCGGCTCGACTAGGAACACAACTTCTGTAGAGTCGTCTTTAGGTTGAGGTGTGCATTCCGGCTTACCTTCCGCTGGAAGACGTGACAGCGCGTCTGCTACCTTGTTCTCCGAGCCCTTGCGGTATTCGACTGTGTAGTTGTAGCGTAGAAGTCGCTCAGCCCCCCTTGCAATGCGAAAGGGACGTCGCCCTGTTCCCTTGTTAGACAGCAACGCTACCAATGCCTGGTGATCCGTCTGAAGAGTGAAAGGCCGTCCCCACAAATAAACATGCCACTTTTCGCATGCCCACACGCAATCCAATGCTTCACGCTCGCTGGCGGAGTACTTCCTTTCTGCATTGGTTAGAGTGCGCGAAGCAAACGCAATGGTCAAAACTTGCTTGGGCGGCTGTGTCCTACTCAAAAGGTATGTCTTTGCGCAGCAGTCGACGCATAGACTCGACTTCCTCGGCTAGCCTAGGAATGAACTTTGCGTAGTATTCGACAAGTCCTAAGAATGAACGGAGTGTGCCGGGTTCTGCTGGTGTGTGGGCGTGGACGATTGCATCGACTTTGGCTTGAAGGGGTGCTATGCCTTCCGCACTGACACGATGTCCGAGGAAAGAGAGTTCTGTTGCATTGAAAACACATATTTCGTTAAGTTTCAGACCTGCTTTCGCAATGCGATGCAGAACTTCTTCCAGGTTCTTCGCATGTTCTTTCTCAGTCTTCCCGAAGACGATGATGTCCTCTATGTAACAAAGAACACCATGACAGCCTTGCAGGATTCTTGTCATGAGCTGCTGAAAGGCTGCTGGGGCCGACGCCAATCCAAAGCAGACCCTTTTAAACCGAAAAAGACCCTCGTGCGTAACAAACGCTGTGAGATCCCTGCTGTCCGGGTGCAGCAGGATTTGGTGGAACGCAGAGGCGAGGTCTAGCTTTGAGAAGTGGCGGGCTCCCTTTAAGGCATGCAGCAGTTCCTCAGTGTGAGGCAGCGGGAAGTTGTCGACCACAATGGCTTTGTTTGGCTCCCTTAGGTCAACACAAAGACGGATGCTTCCATCTTCCTTCTGGACTGCGACGATGGGAGAAACCCATTCGGAGGCATCGATCCTTTCGATGATGTCGGCAGAGAGCAGGGTCTGTAGTTGGTCGCTTATTGGTTGGCGTACTGAGAATGGGAGGCACCTCAACTTTTGGGCGACTGGGGAGACTGCCTGTTTCATCTTCACCTTGTGCTGAAAACCTCTGACAAGACCCAAACCTGGGGTAAACAGGTAAGAAAACCTGGCCCACAGCAATGCAGGCATGCCAAACTTTGGCTCACTCTGCGGTTGCTCTACGATAGCGCCTTGCAGTCGAATGCGCCCTTGTGCGTCTGAGCTCGTAGCAGGCAACGTTGAGGTTGCTGGAGGCGGACGTTTGCTGAACGACCGTGTGCAGGCAACGTAGCTCCTTCCCTGAAATTTGAAAATTCAGGGCTTGCACAGCATCTAATCCCAAAAGGGAGGTCCCACTGCGCGTTACGTAAAGCGGTACGACGGCTGTTCGTGCCTTGTACGACAGCGTTGCTTCAAACAGGCCAAGCACAGGGATCGTCTGGCGCGAAAAGTCAAACAGAGTAATGCTGGGGGTCCTGAGTTGTACTTTATCTTGAAAAAGGTTTCAAAAGTGACCTTCCCCTATTATTGACACTGCAGAGCCTGTGTCGATGAGAAACGAGACTTTGCGCGTGAGCGGCTTCGGGTTAATCACCGACACGTCGACGTCAACATACAGGCCTCTGCGTTTGTTTGTGCAGATGGTCAAAATACTGTGACCGATCTCAGCGTCATCGTCGCAGAGGAGTTCGCGGAATGGTGCAGGCCTTCGTGGTTGGCCGCGACGCGAACTCCGACAAACGCTCTGGAAGTGTCCGCGGCGTCCGCAACCATAACAGGTGCGGCCACGGGCGGGACAGCGTGACCGTTCAAATCCTGTTGCGCCGCAGTTATCGCAGTTATCACGAGATACGGCGTGCAGGGTGTCGGCAGCGGCAGTTTCTGGATTGGGCTTGTAGTTTTGGCGAGTGCGCGACGAGCTACGACGATGCTGACTCGGGGGGCGGGACCCGTTGAAGCGAAATCGGGGGCTATCATGCCTAGCCGGGTTGCGTCCGCGTTGGCGCTGCGTGATGCGGCGAATCGGGTTCGTGAAGGCTTCAGCTTCTTGGTGAGTTTGTTCGCGAAGTTTGGCAATATCTACCGCTCGGTCGAATGTCAATGCGTCGCCTTCGAGGAGCAGTCGTTCTCTGAGTTGCGGGCAAGTTACTCCGGCAACGAACTGTTAGCACAAGTTATCATCCACGGTAGCGGCGAAATTACACGGGGCTGCCAGTTCCCGGAGCGCCAAAGCAAATTCGGCAACCGACTCACGAGAAAGATGTCAACGTTCACGAAAATGAGGACGTTCCATTCGGACGTTGACGGTGGCGGTGAAGTAGTGTGCCAGTGTGTCGACGGCAACGTCGTATGGGTCCGGAGGGCTTGCGGCAGCGGTGTGCGCGGACGTCAGTTTTTCCGTCAATTCGCTGATCGTGGCTTCAGTTGAAAGTGGCGGCTGGGGTGGGGGCGGTGCCGGCAAGGCGTCGAAAATCCATTGGCCCTCGGGGCCCATGCAGTGAAGCAGGAGCGCGCGACGGCGGGTTGCTGGCCACTCGTCGGCGCCGGACGCGAGCACGAAGTTCTGGAACAACCGGAACCAGCGGTGCCAAGGAATTGCTGGCGTGCCCGGAGTCTCGAGGAACGGCGGCGGGGAAGATATACTGGTGGCCATCCTCGTCGCCAATGTGGTATTGCGGCGTGGTGAGCCGCTATCACGGACGAGAGGAACTTGTACACATGACTGCCGCCATGGGCTACCGACGACTGCCGGCGTTTATTGTACGGTGGACCTATATACACGACAAACAGGTACATAGATCACAGCGCCATCTCTGGTGGCATCGCAGAACCAATACGAATACACAACAATTACGGAGTGTGCAGTGGAAGTTGGAGGCAGGGTAGTTAGACAGGACACTGGCAAGCTTTCCCAGGAAACTAAGAATCTCATTAAGAAGCTTTAAATCATAAAAGTGTCAAGTACAACAGACAAAATAGGACTGACAGAGCTTGCGAAGTTGATTAATAGGCGTAAGGTACGCGATGTAAGAAGGTATAACATAGAGAGAATTGAACATGCTCCGAAAAACGGAGGAAGCGTTTAAGCGATGTAGAGGAAACTTGGGATAGGCAAAAATTGGATGTATGCACTAAGGGACAAAGAAGGCAAAATAACTACCAATATGGATAGAATAGTTAAAATAGCGGAGGAGTTTTAGAGGGATCTTTACAGTAGCCGGGACATCCACCACCTTGTTACTATCAGAACTAGCAGTAACCCAGATGACACCCCACCAGTAATGGTAGAATAAGTCAGAAAAGCTTTGGAGAGCATGCAAAGAGGCAAAGCTGCTGGGGATGATCAGGTAACATCAGATTTAATGAACGATGGAGGACAGAATGTGTTAGAAAAACTAGCCACCCTGTTGAGTCTTGAAAGAATGCTAACATCATCTTAAAACATAAGAAAGGAGATGACAAAAACTTGAATAATTACAGGCCGATCGGCTTGCTCTCTGTAGTATACAAGCTATTAACAAAGGTAATTGCTGACAGAGTAAAGAAAACATTAGAATTTATTTAACCAAAGGAACAAGCACGATTTCAAACAGGCTACTCAACAATCGACCACATTCATACTATCAATCAGGTAATAGAGAAATGCTCAGAATATAACCAACCACTATACATAGCCTTCATAGATTACGAGAAGGCGTTTTACTCGGTAGAAATATAAGCCGTCATGCAGACAATGTGGAATCAGGGCGTCGATGAAGTTTATATAAACATCCTGAAAGAAATCTACAGGAGACCAACTGCTACCATAGTGCTTCATAAAGAAAGCAGCAGAATAACAATCAGAAAGAGTGTAATGCACGGGGACACAATCTCCCCAATACTGTTTACCGCGTGCTTACAGGAGGTTTACAGAAGCCTAGAATGGGAACAGTTAGAGATAAGAGTTAATGGAGAGTACCTTAGTAACCTGCGCTTCGCCAATGACATTGCATTGCTGAGTAACTCAGGGAACGAATTTCAACTCATGATTACGTAGTTAGACAAGGAGAGCAGAAAGGTGGGTCTTAAAATAAATCTTCAGAAAACGAAGGTAAAGTACAACAACCTCGAAAGAGAGCAGCACTTTGAGATAGGTAACAGTGCACTTCAATTTGTCAAAGAATATGTCCACCTAGGGCAGGTAATAACCGCGGAGCGGAACCACGAGATTGAAGTAACTAGAAGAATAACAATGGGGTGGAGCACATTTGGCAAGCACTCTCAAATTATTACAGGTAGATTGCCACTATCTCGGAAGAGAAAGGTATATAACAGCTGTATCTTGCCAGTACTTAGCTACGGAGCAAAAACCCGGAGACTTACAAAGAGGGTTCAGCTTAAATTGAGGATGACGCATCAAGCAATGGAAAGAAAAGTGGTAGGTGTAACCTTAGGAGACAAAAAGAGAGCAGAGTGGATTGGGGAACAAATGGGGGTTAAGGATATCATAGTTGAAATCAAGAAGAGGAAATGGACATGGGCCGGGCATGTAGCGCGTAGACAGGATAACCGCTGGTCATTAAAGGTAACTAACTGGATTCCCAGAGAAGGCAAGCGGGTTAGGGGGAGACATAAGGTTAGGTGGGCCGATGAGATTAAGAAGTTTGCGGGTATAAATTTGCAGCAGCAAGCACAGGACCGAGTTCATGGCAGAACTTGGGCGAAGCCTTTGTCCTGCAGTGGACGTAGCCAGGCTGATGATGATGATGATGGTGATGATGATGATTATGATGATGGTTATTATTATAAATAATTGGGCTGAGTATCCAAGGGAGCACGAAAGATATGTAATGACTAAGAGCACCAGGAGCAGCGATAATGAAAAATAAGGCACTGTGGAACTACAACAGGTGTGACGTTGTCAGAGGGATTCGAAAAAATGTCATGGTCCTGCGTTTGACGTTCGACAATGCGGTGAGCTTCTGATGAAATCAGAAGCTCTAGCAAGATTCGAAATTAAACAATGTGACATAGGTAGACGTGCTTTGGTGGCACACGGGAATACCCCAAATCAGGGTGTACTAGGTGACACGGGATGGACATCGTTTCAGTACAGGGAAGCTAGCAGCAAGATAGAGTTTGAGGAGGGATTGTTGAAAATGGGAGAGGAGCCTTGTAGTAGGAAAGTTTTCAGCAACTTTTATATGAAGAATGCTGATACTAAATGGAGGAAGCGAAGTCAAAAATTGTCACGCAAATATTTAGACAACAGCAGAATACCAAGCCAACAGAAAACATCGGTTAAGAGAAGGTGAAGGAAACAAAGAGGGACACGTGGAAGATGAGAATGCTTATGAAATCTGCTGTGTTGGGGGCTGGCTGGTCCCGACGAAGCAGAAGAAGAAGAAGACGGCCGACGGAGACGTACGCGGCCGGCGGGGACATCGACCAGCCCGAACACGCGGGTTGGCGCGTAGCGCCGAAAGAAAAGCACACAACCGCACTCCACGGTTACCTAACACACACTCCTTTTATTATACAGTCGCCTTGAAATCCCGGATGCCAGAGCGGCGCCCCCTGGCATCCTCACATGTCAATTCGAAACCGAAACCCCAGAACACAACAACCATCCCCTCCTCGAAAAAAGCACATTTATACACTGTTTATATTTATACATGCTCAATACCAACATATTTTACAAGGTATGTACATTAGAACATATGAAAATTCCGAACACGGCACACAAACACTACAAGTCCTGAAAATGCACTGACAAACAAGAAAAAATGTACACAACTGTTCGGAACAAGAGTTCTACATCACATAATCTTCGAACCGACGCGGCTTCTGCCGCTTCCGCTTAGGGCGGGCCCTTCTGGGTGTAGAATCAGGTGCAAGAGCAGAAGAAGATTTTGAAGGCTCTGAACGAGCGTTAAAATTCGCGGTCTCAGCCGAATTTGAAGGTTCGAAGTGAACTGTATGACTTAGTGTACTTGAACCAGCGACACCGACTGGTAACTCCTCCCCCCTTGAAGAAATGCCTGTACATGGAGGCCACATGTAACAGTCTGATGCGTAGTTGAAAGGCGTGGACGGAACGTGATGAGGAAGACTTTTAGATGTTGAAGGCGAATCCGTATGGAAAATAACAAGGCGCGAAGCATTCCAGATGTTACCATCACTTAAGCGAAAAGAAGTGGGGCCAACTTGGCCCAAGACTTTGTAAGGACCCCGATACTTGGGGCGCTTGCCTGGCACACGAACCTTGACTAAATCGCCAGTGCGAACTTTGGACTGCTTTGCACCTCGACGGGTGTCGACATACTTTTTCATTGCTTGTTGCTGAAAAAAAACCCTGGTACGGATTTGATCAGGAGAAGACACTGCTATGTTGCGAGGCAAAGAGACTATGTCGAGAGCAACTCGCGGTTGCCTACCGTGGAGAAGAGGAGCAGGAGACACTCCAGTGGTGCCTTGTGGTGTGAACCTGTACGAAGCTAAACATTCCGTCAAGACTTGCTTGAGGGGACGGTGCTCTAGTTGGGCGATTTGGATATGTTCCTTCAGAACGCGATTAAAGCGCTCGATTTGCCCATTTGATTGGGGATAGAAAACTGATGACCTCAAGTGCTGAATTCCTCGTTGTGAAAGAAAAGCCTCGAAATGTTGGGACTGAAACTGTGGACCATTGTCCGTAACTATGGCATCAGGAAAACCTTCCCGGCTAAAGATTGAAGACAGAAACTCAATGATGACCTCCGAAGTAACCGTATGTGTGAAACAAATTTCTGGCCATTTGGAATGGTAGTCGATGAGAGAAACAATGAACCGGGCATTCTGCGGAACATTATGCAAGGGACCGATGATGTCCATGCCGAGTTTCTGCCAAGGCCGATCAGGCCACTGGACTGGCTGCAACAGAGAAAATGCAGGTTTGGCAGACTTGTCAGCTGCCTGACATATATGGCAGTTGTAAACTGCATGCTCGACCTGCTTATCTAAGGCTGGCCACCAGTACCTGTCTCTGAGATTCTGTTTGATGCGGACAATGCCTGGATGGGTCTCAAGGGCAAGCTGTATCAGCTTGTTACGGAAAGAAGCAGGGGGAATCACGCGTTCATCGCGGAAAAGCAAGTCCTCGACACAAGACAGTTCCTGTCGGACTGCGAAGTAAGGCAAGAATTCAGAAGCAAGAGCACCTTTGGAAGCCCATCCTTCACGTAAATATTTGAGAACTTGAGACAAAGTGGAATCTGCAGCTGTAGCTGCCTGAAGCTCAGCTTTAGTAATGCAGGAAGTAACTAATGAAACAACTTCCTCATCCCACTCTTCAGTAACCGGTATCTGAAGAGGAAGGCGCGACAGTGCATCAGCAACCACGTTATTAGAACCCTTACAATATTGAACACTGAAATTATAATACATGAGTTTGGCACACCAACGGGAAATGCGAATGGGGCGGCGACCTTCGGATCCTGCAGAAAGAAGAGCAACTAGTGCTTGGTGATCTGTACGTAATGTGAAGTGCCGGCCCCACAAGTAAACATGCCATTTCTCACAGGCAAAAAGACAAGCGAGAGCTTCACGCTCTCCTACTGAATATCTGCGTTCAGCAGGGGTCAATGTACGAGATGCAAAAGCAATAGTGATCAGCTGATCATCTCCGAGTTGTTGAAACACTGCTCCCAGTCCAACATCGGACGCATCCGTCGTGATGACGATGGGAAGCTTCTCATTGAAAATACTAACAGCTGGTTTTGAGGCCAGTATTGACTTAACTCGAATGAAGCTCTGCTCAGCTTCAGCTGACCAGTTAAAAGGCTGTGCTTACGAAGTAGAGTACGCAGTGGTTCAACAACATCAGCATAGTGAGGAACAAACTTGGCATAATAACCAACAAGACTTAAAAAAGATTGCAAGGTTTTAACATCAGTAGGCCGTGGGGCATTGACAATGGCCTGAACTTTAGATTCAACAGGTGTCAAGCCGCGGGAACTGACATTATGTCCTAGAAATTGTAACTCATTCACAGAAAAAATGCACTTGTTATTAAGTTTCATACTACATTCACTGATGCGGTTGAGAACAGTATGCAAGTTAGCATCGTGCTCTTCGCGAGTACGTCCCCACACCAAAATATCATCCAAGTAACAAAGAGCGCCATTACAACCCTTAAGAATAATTGACATCATTTTCTGAAACACTGCAGGGGCAGATGCAAGCCCGAAACACACGCGGCGAAACCGAAATAAGCCTTCGTGCGATACAAATGTGGTTAAGTCTCTACTGCACTCAGAAAGTTCAACTTGGTGATAAGCGGACGCGAGGTCCAGCTTGGAGAAACATACTGCTCCGGAGAGCTGATGAAGCAGTTCTTCAATGTGAGGAAGTGGAAACCCGTCTACGACGATTGCCTTGTTTGGTTCTCGTAAGTCGACGCATAGTCGAAGGGATCCATCTTTTTTCTTGACGACGACCAGTGGAGAAACCCATTCGGAAGCAGAGACAGGCTCGATGATTCCGCTGGCTTGAAGGCGAGACAGTTCCGCAGAGACTTGCTCACGGAGAAGAAGAGGAATGCGGCGCAGCTTGGCACGCACAGGGCACACACCTGGTCGACGCATCACTTTATGCACAAAACCGCGCACACAACCCAGTTCACGGGTAAACAGGTGGTGGAATTCAGAAGGCGCGTTCGCCGGAAGATCATCTTGGACGTCGACTTGAGCACACGTCATAGACGCACCAATGATGTTGATGGACAAAGCCCTGATTGCATCACGTCCCAAAAGCGAGCTGCCATTGGCTGTTACATAAAAAGTAATGGAAGCAGTGCGACTGTGATAGGAAACCTGAGCTGTAAATTGACCTAAATTATCGATCGTTTCCTTGCAATATGTTTGTAGAACGACGTTTGAAGGTAAAAGCCGAATGTTGGAAAAATGACTATGGAAGTCAGCGGCACTGATTAAAGAGACTGAGGCACCAGTGTCCACGAGAAATGACAAGGGCACATGGCCCACTGAAACTATGATGCTGGGCTCGGGCGTAGTGTGGAGGCCATCCACATTTAAAACAGTGACCGTATTGGTTTGTGCAGTGCTCGAAGGAGCGGACGAAGAAACTGGTTCCGGAAGATTTGCTGGACGGGAATTGCATACGGACTGAAAATGTCCGATTTTTCCGCACGCAAGACAAGTGCGGTTTCTCGCGGGACACTGCGCAAAATTGGCTAAATGCCGAGCCGATCCACAACGTAAGCAATGCGTGGTTGCGCTTGGAGAAGAAAATTGCGAACGCGAATCAGGAGCTCGGTGCTGTTCTTGAAAACCCGAATTTGGCGGAATGGGGTCGCCATATTGTCGGCTTCCTCGCCCCCGCGACGCAGAGAGGTTGCCGTGGAAGGACTGTGCAGGCTGGCGTCCATGTTGGCCGCCGCGCCGAGACGAAGGTGAAGGGCCGCCATGTTGACGCGTCTCGTGAAACGAAGAGCCGCCGCCTTGGCCCCCGGCAGCAGAAAGTTGCTGCACTGAATGCGGAGCGAATTGCTCCAACTGGGAGCGAATAAGCTCGTCCTCTCGCGCAATCGAGAGGGCTTCGGATAATGAAAGCGAGGAGCCCTTTTGAAGCATGCGGCAGCGGACGTTTTGCGAGGCTACCCCGATGAAAAGCTGATGGCGGATCATATCGTCCTCGAGCGCGCCGAAGCCGCACGACGCGGCGAGCGTTCGAAGAGAAGTAATGAACTCGGCGACTGGCTCACCAGGCAATTGTCGCCTTTCTTGGAATTTCACGCGTGCGAGATAATCGCACGAAACATCTTTGAAATGCTCATCAAAAAGAGCAACAGCATCCTTGAAGGCATCGCCCGACGCTGGCGTCGGCGACGCGTTGGTAGCTTCCAAAGTATAGAAAAGCTTTAACCCAGCACGGCCCAACGCGTTGAGCAGCAGGGCCTTGCGACGCTCGGGCTTGCTGGCGTCCTCCCCGACCGCGTCTGCGTAAGCCTGAAATACCAATTTCCAGTCCGCCCACGGAAGTGGCGGGTCTCCGGGCGAATGAAGAAATAGGGGAGGTGGAATGGGAGACGCCATTTCAAGCAAGAAGAATGGAGAGGTGCAGACGAGAAGAAAATGACGCCAGTACACTGTTAGAAGACGAAGGCAGAGGCGGCGTAGCTGAATGAAGAAATGAAGCGACGCAGCACGCAGTAGCCACCTTGCAGGGAACAAAGAGCGTCTAGGGTTAGCCGGGTAGGTCCATTACAAGCAAGAAAAAGACGAACACGGAGAACGAAACAGGTTCTTACATCCCATCCTCGTCGCCATTGCTGTAATGGGGGCTGGCTGGTCCCGACGAAGCAGAAGAAGAAGAAGACGGCCGACGGAGACGTACACGGCCGGCGGGGACATCGACCAGCCCGAACACGCGGGTTGGCGCGTAGCGCCGAAAGAAAAGCACACAACCGCACTCCACCGTTACCTAACACACACTCCTTTTATTATACAGTCGCCTTGAAATCCCGGATGCCAGAGCGGCGCCCCCCTGGCATCCTCACATGTCAATTCGAAACCGAAACCCCAGAACACAACAAAATCCTCTTTGGAGACTTACCAAACTTTTAAGCAGGACATTGCAATGAAAAAGATCTACGATAATACTCGGGGTAGTCCTCTTCTCTTCGAGGCTAGAACGGGAGTATTGCGGACAAAGGCGTACAGAGCAAAAAACGAAGGCACAGACACGGCAGGTAGTGCGTGTGGAGAGAAGCAGGAAACGGCTGAACATTTGATAATGTTCTATAAAGGGCTTCGCCCTATAGTCGAAGATAATGACGCCAAATTTTTCAAAGCATCGGTGTTTAGGGACAGTGAAGGCAAAATATGCTTCAAACGGGTAAAAATTACCAGGAGGAGGCTAACGGATTGGTGGCTACAATTGAGTTGCGAGTGAAATTCTTTATGGCTAGGTGGCGTGAGCCACCGCCCGATCTGAATTGCACAGCCGCATCCATCCATCCATCCATCCATCCATCCATCCAGCCATCCATCCATCCATCCATCCATCCATCCATCCATCCATCCATCCATCCATCCATCCATCCATCCATCCATCCATCCATCCGTCCATCCGTCCGTCCGTCCGTCCGTCCATTCGTCCGCCCGTCCATCCGCCTGTCCGTCCATCCGTCCGCCCGTCCTTCCATCCATTCATCCGCCCGTCTGTCCGTCTGTCCGTCCGTCCGTCCGTCCGTCCGTCCGTCCGTCCGTCCGTCCATCCATCCATCCATCCATCCATCCATCCATCCATCCATCCATCCATCCATCCATCCATCCATCCATCCATCCATCCATCCATCCATCCAGACGAACGTTTTGACCCTTAGGCGCAGTCCATGTGTCCATTGTCGCGTATGCTAAACTAATACTGTAGGAAGCACCCTCAGCTGTAACGTACGTAGCGCGCTAGCCATTGCGCTCGTACTCTTGCGTGCGCTAAACTAAAACTCTCTGATGTGACTCGCACTCCAAGGATGAAACCATGCAGCAGGCCTACGATTGCCACTTCGGTTTCGGCTGCTAACCCCGGAGGTGTGGCGTGATGGGTCAAGTGCACCTGGACGTCTGTCGCGGCCTACCGGTTTGTCCTCCCTACGCCACGCCTGGGTGCGAACGCCCCACGTCACGGCGAGATCCGGGTGTGCATCGCGTCCTGCAGATGGCGAATTCCACAAAGGGAGGATGGCAGAGCAGCAAAGCGTCGCCGGCGTCAGAAGCAGCGGAGCATCACCAGCCCGGTTTTCATTCTCCGCGCCGGACCGTGAAAAAGCCAAGCCCGCTGCGTGCGTAGATTGTTTCTTTGCCGGTTCCTTGACGCTGAAGCTGCCCCCTATGGCACGTAGCTCCGAGGTACACAATGCTCTCGAATGACGATGATGCTCGCAAGTAGGCCTACGCTAGACACCACTTCCTTTTTTTCGAGCGTTAAAATACTGAATTAAGAGAATTAAGACTGACTAACTATTTGTTGTGGCCGTTTACTGCGGCCAGGCGCGTAGCTGTCCTAATCTGCGTCGCCATGAACATTTGAACGCAGTTATGGCTCGTTCACATTGAGAATTCCGGCCGCCGAAAGCACTGAATCCGATTCGGTGGTGGCGAGATATGCCGGAAGGGCCCCTTAAGATAAGGAACCAATTTAAAGATGAGAAACTGTGGCCTTTACAACAGTACGCTGGAGAAGCAGTGGTAGTGCAAGGCCTCCGAAATGGCGAGCACATAGGATGTTTTTTTCTCCAGCCGTCCTAATCGCTGTAATCCCCAGCAAAACGAACGAGTGTCGCATCGCACGCCTGGCTGAACGGCTACCGCGAGAGGGCGCGAATTCTGGCGGTGGCAGCTAAGCGAAAATTTTGGAAGGGCAGTGAAAGTGGGAAGAAGACAAGATGAGCAATTACAGGAAAACTTTTATTCAGAAAGGCAAATTGATATAGCTACTAAAGAATTTGAGAAAGTAATCACTGAGGATAACAAAACAGTGTGCACATACATGAATTTAATTAGGCTGAGCTAGAGCTTGTTAAGGCACGTGACAAGTCACCCCGGAAAAGAAGACACAAACCTAAAAGTTGTTGGGATGAGGAAGTTAAGAGAGCCATCGTCAAACGTCAGGAAGCCTCTAGGGAACATAAACATTGCTAAGGAGCGGGGTGAACCGACAGATGACGTTGAAAGAAAACGGGAAATCTTTCTAAGCTGTAGAAGGGGTGCATCCCTTCTAATCAATGAAAAGATTAGACGAAAGGAAGCTGCGAAATTTTGGAACCATCTAAACTCCCTAAGAAATGAGACGAGCCTAGAGCAGAGGTTTAAAACTACAGCTCAAGGTGCTAGGCTAGAAGGGGACGAAGCTATTGAATATGTAAGAACAAGGGTGACAGAAAAATTTCAACAAAAAAAAGTGCTTTATGCACCACAATAGACAATGATGAATCAAGTGGTGCAATGGCTCCATTTTTACAACAAGAGTGGGAAAAGGCTGAGAAAAGGGTCCCTAGTAGTACATCAACAGGCCCAGATGGCATTCCAATTATGCTGATAAGGACATTAGGTCCGAAGTCTAAGCCGGCTTTCAAAGAAGCAGTGAGCAAATTAATAATCGATGGAGAAGTTCCCGATGGATGGAAACTTAGCAGGATGAGCATGATCTATGAAGGAAAGGGGGACAAAGCTGACAAAAACAACTACCATCCTATACCAGTGACATCAGTGGTCTACAGGCTGGTGATGCAGATTTTAAAGGAAAGACTGCAGACGTGGATAGAGGATGAGGGAGTGCGGGGGGAACTGCAGAATGGGATTCGGAAACACAGGAGGTTGGAAGACAATCTGTTCTCAAGGCCGCAGTGCACCGAAATAGCAGAAAAGGAACACAGGCCCCTGTGGCTAGCATTTTTGAATATGAAGGGAGCGTACGATAGCGTGGTTCAAGAGGAATTGTGGAGAATAATGGACACACTAGGCGTGGAAGATGTAGTCATTAATATTTTAAAGGATATCTGTAAAGGTAACAAGGTAATTATAATCTGGGAAAAACAGGTATCGATGCCTGCAGAGGTAAAACGTGGACTTAGGCAGGGGTGTCCCCTGTCACCCTTATTATTCATGATGTACCTACAAGGATTAGAGGCCAAATTAGAGGGAAGTGGACTGGGCTTCAACCTCTCTTTCGTCAAACAAGGAAAACTCATTGAACAGGCACTACCAGCATTGATGTACGCAGATGATATAGTGCTAATGTCCGAAAACAAGGAATATTTGCAGGGATTGGTGGACATCTGCGGTAATGAGCGAGATTGGTTAAATTTCAGATTCAGTAAGGAAAAATAAGCAGTCAGGATTTTTAATGACAATGAAGATAGGAAGCTTAGAATACAGGAGGTCACGCTAGAGATAACAGATAAATACCAATATCTGGGCGTATGGATAAGATATGGGGCCGAGTACCTAAGTGAACACGAAATATTCGTGTCGAATAAAGGTAACAGAATTGCAGCGGTAATGAAAATCATGGCTTTGTGGAATTACATTAGGTATGATGTTGTGAGAGGAATATGGAAAGGGGTCATGGTTCCTAGTCTGATGTTCGGCAAGGCGGTCTTGTGCATGAGATCAGAAGTTCAAGCAAGATTAGAAATTAAGCAACGTGGAATAGGTAGGCTTGCCTTAGAAGCTCATGGGAATACACCAAATCAGGGAGTACAAGTTGATATGAGATGGACATCATTTGAGGGCAGGGAAGCTAGCAGCGAGATAAAACTTGTAAGCGATTGAGAGAAATGGGGGAGGAGCGTTAGGCTAGGAAGGTATTCAGCTTCTTGTACATGAAGAATGTCGATATAAAAAGGAGGAAGCAAACCATAAAATTGACTGGTAAGTACTTGGAAAACAGCAGGGGGCCAAACCAGAAAGAATTATCGGTTAAGAAGAAGGTGAATGAAGCTGAGACTGGTATGTGGAGAATTGGCATGATTACGAAGTCCGCACTACAAATCTATCAAACATTTAAGCAGGAAATTGCCAAGGAAAGGATCTATGATAATACTCGGGGTAGTTCTCTACTGTTTGAGGCCAGGACGGGAGTATTGCAAACCAAGATATCTTGGGCCAAATACGAAGGGGTAGACACGGTATTCAGTGCGTGTGGAGAGTAAGAAGAAACTGCCGAACACTTCATAATGTTCTGTAAAGGGCTTCACCTTATAGTTTAGCATGATGGCGCAGAGTTTTTCAAAGCACAGAGGTTTAGGGACAGGGAGGGCAAAATAGACTTCAAGCGGGTAGAATTAACTTGAAGGAGGTTATCTGATTGGTGCTAAAGTAGAGGCACGAGTGAAAATTAAACCCTTCACTGCAAAGTACGAATCCTCAACCTCACTATTCAAGGGGAAAAAACTCTTCGTTTTGGTTCATTAAGTATGACGGCTTGGTGGCGCTAGCCACCGCCTGATCTAAAGGGTACAGCCATATCCATTCATCCATCCATCCGTCCATCCATCCATCCATCCATCCATCCATCCATCCATCCATCCATCCATCCATCCGTCCATCCGTCTATTCGTCCATCCGTCCATCCGTCCATCCATCAATCCGTCCGTCCATCCAGCCATCCATCCATCCATCCATCCATCCATCCATCCATCCATCCATCCATCCATCCATCCATCCATCCATCCATCCATCCATCCATCCATCCATCCATCCATCCGTCCGTCCGTCCATCCATCCATCCGTCCGTCCGTCCGTCCATCCATCCATGCATCCATCCATCCATCCATCCATCCATCCATCCATCCATCCATCCATCCATCCATCCATCCATCCATCCATCCATCCATCCATCCATCCATCCATCCATCCATCCATCGATCCATCCATCCATCCATCCATCCATCCATCCAGCGGACACCACGGTAGAGAGCAGAGTGCACGGGATTACAATGTGCGTGTTGTTTTTTTTTTGCGTTCGAGTAAGAATACCAGCCAGAATCTTATGGCTGTACTGAGAGGAAATAGTTTTTTTGTTACGGCCTTTATTTCGGTCCAATTCACAAATAATAGCGTGGCAACTGCCGAATTTCCCTGATATATACCAATTTAAGGAGCTATAAATTCGTTTTTGGCAGTATTACTTGCTTTGCATTACGATTTTATATCGGTGCTAGGAACCTCAAATTTACAGCTATAGAGGCATTTTAGCATTTCTGCTTTCTGGAGACGCACAGTGGAGAGACTGGGCTAATTGATAGGGAGAGTGTTTGATATTTGATAGGGAGAGTGTTTTACTTTTTCACCTTTAGACTAGCGTTATCGGTGTAATTCGATGTTGGTAGAGAGGGCTACGGCGAAGTCTACAATGCTCACACTAGAAGCGCTGCGATATTCATTTTTTCCGCCGACGTCAATCAGTGGGCTGTTTCATCGCCATACGTGTTGTTTCTCATCGTAACATGATAGCGTTAAATAGCTCGCATCGCAGAAAACCCGCCGCCGGCGTAGGCCCCGTTGGTTGTGAGCGAAAAATTGTCTGTGCGTCTGTGACCAAAAAATCAAGTTACCTAGATAACCGCGGGAGGCCGCTGCTTGTCCACGCGTGCGCGCGCGAACACACTGAAAAAACTATGCGTTTGTAGAAAAAAAAACGCCAGGCCTGAGCGGTAGGCGCAGCACAGTCACAGCGAAAGCTAGAAAAGCGGCCTTTCAGAGCCTTTTCAAACATTCATTGGGTAACTACTGCAAGCACACTTGCGTGGTAGCCACTAGGGCATGAATAATAATTTTTGGGTAGTAGGACGTCATTCGCTTTGCTATTTTTTGTCATTCTTCTGAGAAGCATTGTATCCACTAAAGACTTACAAGGGATTTCATGCCAATTGTCCATGCAGTGGCTGACGACGATGAGGAAATATGGCTGTAGTGAGTATGCGCCAAAGTTAATAGGGAAACAAGAACAAGCTTTTGTATTGAGTTGGAGCATTGGACGGCCCACTCGTTATGCTAATCACATTGTGCGACGACTGGTTGTTTTTTCGCTGTTTTAAAACGCGTTATAAATTTTATTAACGCGATTGCTTTCCCTACATCAACCCTGCCTAAGGCAAGTTTGACAGCCTTAGCCAGGCAAGTCATAAGCACCGGTGTAGCTCAGTGGTAGAATACAGGGCTGGCACAAAGCAGACCCGGGTTCACGCCCCACTGTGCCGTTGGTGCTAGGTCATGCCTGCCTAAGGCAAGTTACAAGCACCGGCGTAACTCAGTGGTAGAATATTAGGTTGGCGCCCAGAGGAACTGGGTTAGAGCCCCACTGTGTCATTGGTGCAAGGATTGTTTTTCTAATTTTGCGCGATGTGGTTACGGACAGCTATAGCTGTGGTGGCGGCGGACAACATACAACGGCGCGTGACACAAAAAGTGATCGCATAAGAGCTTTCGCTGTAAAAAGGGCTCAAGGTCACAAGGCGCAGTAGTTTCTTTGCCCTGCCACCCCTCCCTGATTAGCTTCCAGCACTGCCAGTTAGTGGCTTGACGTGGTCTTAGATCGGCGAAAGCGAACGGAGCAAACTCCTAGCAGCTCGCGCTGGGCCTGCGGTCGTTGAGGTCTAGATAGACCGGAGGGTGCAGAACCCTGCGCAGTGCTCCCAGCCTCCCCACGCAGGATTGCCCAATAAAGTCTATTTCTCTCTCTCTCTCTCTTCAAGCGCTTTCGTCGGGACGAGAGAAGAGATAATGCAATAGCAGCAATCTACAAATCGTGAGGCAATAAGCTCTTCTAATGAATTCATTCCATGGTTACTTAAAGAAATGTTTCAGGGCCCCTTTACGGCATTTTGTTCGACAGGTGTCACGACGAAAACCAGCCCATTCGGCGATAATAGCGCGGGCTGGTCCAATTTACTGTGTGCTAGTTTGTGAGCGTGCGTGTGTATGTACCAAACCATATCAATAAGTATGCACTTATCAGGTGAAGGATGCTCGAGGGGCCGGGTTTCGCTATCGCGTTCAACTCTTAAAGGCGAAACTTAAAGGTCCCCCAATTTGTTTGCACTTATTGCCGAGCTCAAGTTAGCCCTAATAACCCTGGTTTTCCGAAGAACTCTGTGTCGTTCCTGGCTACGTGAGAATATTGCCCTCATATTATGACACGTCGTTTTTCTATTTTATTGCGTACGGATAATTAAGAGGTGGTCACCTAAAGCACAATTACGCTGATATGTATTAGCGCCCAAGTCATATAAGTGAAATAACCTGATGAGTAATTTTGCTGCAATATTGTGGAACGCTTCCATCCGCCGACCTATATTTACTCCCCCCCCCGTTTTTAAAATAAATCTATATATATAGGGGTAGGAGAGAAGAATCCGGTGCCAAAGCGTGGCACCGGCTACTCCTCTTCCTTTGCACGGAAGTCGACATCGCATATTTTGTAGCAAACACAAGGCTACACATACGTACATAGCAGAACGCTTACACAATGAGTCCACATTTTTCAATACTAAATGTCCCCACGACACAGAAATGTGTCCACACTACATAGAAATGTGTACTCACTACACAGAGTTTATAAAAACACAAGTGATCACGCCAATTCGAAGTGTTCACACAAAACATCAAAGACGCCTGAGTTTTTATCGGCTTCTTGTTCGTCATCTGTATTTTGATTACGTTCTGGTAGCACAATGGTAAAATCAGTATCAAGCTCATTTACTGTACTTTCGACTGCATCCGAATTGAAAGGCCACACATGCGGCAGAATGGCGTCTTTCTGAAAGTACGTATTCGGGAAGGTAGTCTATGATGAATAGACTAGCGAAGAAAAAAAAAGTGTAAAATTTCACAGATATTTAACGCGCAGTGTTTCATAATGAATGCACCAAACTCTGAACGCATGCTGCGTTATTCTGGAACAAGCAAAAAATCTCGATGTTCGTTCTTACATTGCCCACTATATCCACTAAACACCGTAAAACTCGCAGCACGAATGGGTGACCATTTGCACTGTAACCACTGCGCAACTCCGATTACATTAGCACGTTGCAAGAATTCTTGATGTGGCATTACAATGAAAAGTAACGCTAATTCAATGAAAGGAAAGAAAAAAGAAACAATTGAATCGGTGGAGTGTAATCCGTGAGCGTAGAACGCGGCACTCTTCTGACTTCGCTTGCCGATAAGGCTGTAATTTTCTCTTCTTCGCAAGTGCCCCCTATGATATACAGCCCGCAAATTTCGATGTTTAATAAGATTACAGCTCATGCGGATCTTTTGCACAGGCATCGCACTTTTGGGTTTGAGTGCGGAAAAAGCCCATATGAGAGTATATGCGCCCAATCATTGACTTTGCCTGTCCTAAACCTTGGCCCGACATTCCCAAATGAGCGCTAAGTTTAATAGAAGCGCGAAACCATTTTTTTCGGCACATGCAAGCTTCGCCAACAGTGCCGCAGCCTTTTCGACCCTACGAAGGAGCACCGCTCTGCGGAGAATAGAGTGGGCCATGCCCATCTCTCGAAACACGCTCTCTTCATGCGATTGGGACAGCCAGAGAGAAACTCACCACCCGCTCACCATCTCGCAAGCCTAGGGTAGCGCATGGGCCTGCTGAGTGCACCGAAGAGATGGCGCTGCGTGAAGAGGGAGCGTAGAGTTACTGTATATGCTACCGTAGGTAGCAGAGTTGCGTATAGATCCGCCATCTTGCCCGCCGGCGCACCCATGGTAAGCAGGAAAGACACATCTTTTGAATATAGAAGCCAACTTGGCTCAGTGGCTCTCCGCGTACTTTCTCAGGTTACGCCTGTTCCTAACGCTCCCGCAGGGGCATCTGCGGAAGCAGGCGTTTGGTGTGTGGCAACTCCACCGACCCGAGCCAACGAGAAGGGGGGGGGGGGGCTTCGACTACCTCTCACACCTCGCCATGCGAGGCTTAGCCGTGTCCAGGAAAAAAGGGGATCCTGGGGGTTGAGCCGACGCTGGGTGCTTGGACCTTTAAAGCCCCCTGGCAGGCGCAACATACCCCTTTGGCCCCAACTTCACGTAGACGGCACCCCTGGGTGACCACACAGGGGAAATTGGTAGTCGCATTTTCCTCCCTCTCTCCTTATTTTTGCCTTTTCTCTCTTTCAATCTTTCCTGTCATCTCTTCATTTATGTTTACTTCTATCTTCCAGGCGGTAAGGGTTAACCTTGTGTATGTGCGCTCTATTAGTCACATAATATTAGGGTATAGTGGCTTTGTACAGCTGGCACTGGCATGCCTTTTTATAATTGTGCTGCTGCGTCCTCATGTTGGGCTCTGTGGTAGGCGCTTAGCATGCCTGCCAAATTTAAATATAATTGATGGCCTCTTTTCTATTCCCCCAACTGTCTGATTGCCCTCTCTATAAGAGGGAGCGCACCAAAGGAGCGCTGACTGCCTTCCTAAAACCGAAAGAAATCTTTCTGCGTTTCCATGTGATTCACTGTAAAACACAAAAGAACGCAAGAACAATCTCTTCATTTGTCGTATCAAAATCTCTCACCAACACCCTTGGTCCATGTTATCAGGCTACACGCATGGCTAGTGGGGATATCCTTTTCGAAGTATGAAAATCTGCCAAAACTCATCTCTTTCAGAAAAACTACTATATCTGTCACACCGCAACGTTCCCTTACCATTTCCCGAGGTGTAATGCCTGATCAAGACCTAATCGACCTGACAGAGAGTGAGCTCCTTGAGGGCTGGAACGAAGAGCACATAACGCATGTTCAAAGAATTAAGATCAGGCGTGACAACAAAGGAACACCGACAAAGCACCTCATTCTTACATTCTGCACAAGCACACTTCTAGAATATATCGAAACAGGCTACTTGAAGTTAAAGGTCCGACCCTACATCCCCAACCACTGACGTTGTTTTTAAGTGCCAGTGTTTCGGTCACGGCTTTCAGAGCAGCCGCGGTCGTCAAACCCGTGCAAAGTGTAGTTCGCACGAACACGCTACATACAACTGTGAAGAAGAAAATCCCCACTGCGCAAACTGCAACGATGTGGACACCCCGCTTACTGTGGCACATGTCCTACCAAGAAACATGAAAAAGAAGTACTTTCACTCAAAGTAAAGGAAAACGTCTCGTTTAGGGAGGCCCGCAAGCGTCTATCTTTGTAGGGTCCTTCGTTCGCAGAGGGGGCACGAAAGGCGGCAGTGCCGCCAAAATCGTGGTGCCCCCACGTACCACACAGTGTGGACGGGAGGCAGGGCCATTCACCCCCTCAGCAGAAGTAGTACAGGCTCTTAGCCAACCAAAAGGCTTGCACGTCTCCGGACCTGGAGACGCAGGGCCTACTGTTTTGACAGATAGCCCTACGAATTCCGTACAGACACTCGTAAATCGCGAGCGGGCATCCAGCACTTTGTCTGAGGTGATTGACACAACAGCAAGTCCAACAGTGTCTTCGACGCCGAAGGACAGACGCGGCTCTTTGGAGCGTGCTACTCTCTTGAAAAAATGGAGTGACTTTCTCTCCGTTTAGGGAGGGACGGCGATGTCCCCAACGTTCGTCTTTAAATAGAGAAACATTGCTCCCTTTGTCACGGAGAAACATGTTCCTCCCTATGAAAATCGACATGGCTGACCCCAGGTTACCCAAGCGAGTAGGCTTAGCAAATGCATCAATTCTTGACTGATAGGGAATACAAGGTTAGAAGTTACAAAAAAAGTGGTCCCACTGAGCTTGATATCAAACGAAATGACTATAAAAACAAGCAGATGAATCTGTGGGGATTAAAACATTGCGAAAGAGAACGACGGACCAAGTCGGTTTCTTTCGGCCAGGAAGGCCACGTTCACTCTGAAAGACACGGATACTGCAGAGTACTCACCTGAAGAGTGCATGATAGGCTTGCTTTATTTATTTCTCGTAGATTCACCTAGTGTAGTGACGTTATCTATGCGTTTACGGGGCCGCAGGTCACGAGATGTGCCTCCAAGCCATAGACTCGATCGCAGCGAAACCATTCCGACTCAGTAGCGCAGCTTTGATAGATAGATGTTCAACGTTTTATAAGTAGCTGGAGGTTTGAGAGCGTCATAGCCCCGAAGTAGGTGGTAGCTGGCGCCATCTGGAGGAGCTTAACGATACTAAAAAAGAATCGCCTTACGTTGTCATACCCACCATTGTACATTGTCATACCCACTATCCGCTCCCTTGTGGATAGTTTACGACTCAGCCCATTCAGGATTACTCACTGACACCAGACGCCTAATATATGCTGATGCGATGCATATAGCTAAACATGCACACAAGGACACAAACTAGACATAGTACGCATATAGGGTGAACTCAATCAACAAGAGCACAATCAACCATTCTCCACAGTGGCACACACTTAGACGTGTTTATTGTTATTATTTTTTTGCTTTAGTGCCTGTTTATAGGCGCGTACATCAAACCACAAGCACAACAAAACAAGCAGTAACAGGCCGACAGAAACTGAAATTCTTCAAGTGCTGCCAAGGGCTCTACCCTCGACAACCACTCAGGTAAAATCTCCGGAGTTTTCTGCAGTTCAACAAACTTCGCCATACATTCATGGAAATACATTCGTGCAGGCCATGCATCCTGATCGCGATAGAAACCCGCAATACGGGCCCGGCATAAATAGTGAAGTCCACATAGCATAATAAAATCAAAAGGCATTCCCTCTTCGTCCACTATTGGCAGAAATCTTATAACATATGAATTTAAAGGTAATTCTTTCTGTAATGTGCTTTGAAGTTCATCCAAAAAGAATACTCCCTCCCAACAATGTAATAAAACATGGTCTATAGTTTCCGGTTTTTCACAGATAAGGCAATTTGTTCCCCAAGGTGAGTAAAGGCACTGTCTACTTCAAATGTTCTGACAGATACTGTACCTGTGTGCAGCTTGAAAAAGAAAGACTTCGCAGCAGGAGCCACTTGCATTCTCTTCCCTCGTTTAAGCACATCTTTCCGTTGACCTCCAGTGTACATGACATGGTACAGGGGTTCAGGTAAAACATCACACACATCTTTGTACAACTCCTTGCGAGTCACTGAAAACAAATATTTATTGAAAAATCTAACAGATAAAAACCTTACACTTAGAATACCCTCCTTATGACACCCGCGGACAGCACCGGTCATGTCATTCGTGCTAACCACATATTCAGGTAAAGCCCGCATCAGTCTCATTTGGCACACTGTACGTAAGTAAGAATCCCTTGTGTAGCAAAAAACGAACCTTTTTACGACTTGGCGTATGAAAAGATGTGTTAAATACCCAGCCCTCCGTGTTTCACTTTTCGGGACATATTTGTTCGACTGCATCTCTCCCACTTCGAAGCCCACACGAACACTGCGAAGATGCCATGGAGCTTCTGTGTGTTTGCCCTTGAACATTGCAATGCTTGCATTGTTCAAGGGCAGTGGGCATCGACTTCACATCGCTTGATACTGTATATTTTTCCATGCAGCCTGTTTGAAGTGTGCACAGCGAAACCGCCCTTAGAAGCGGAAAAAGGACCGAATTCTTCGGTTGCCGGCCACATCAGCTGTTGGTGGTGGAAGCAAGGCATACTACTCCTGCGCATGTCACGTGGCTTTTTGACCCTGCACATATAAACCGAACATCCACCGGGTGATCTTCAGTTTGGCGGCAGTGCGCATCGACTTCACATCGCTTGATACTCGCCGCATCGCCCTAGATCTTTTAAAGAATGATCTTTCTTGCAGAAAGCAGTGTGTCAAATATGGAGATGTTACCTCCCCTACAACCACAATAAAACAAGGAGTGCCCCAGGGGTAGATTCTGGGACTCTTGTTATTTATATTGTACGTCAATGACTTATTTATTATTCATAACTCTTCCAAGTTAGTAATGTACGCTGACGACACCAACGTCTTTTTTTTCAGCGCACACACTTACTAAGCTTCAGAAAGTGATAAACGAATATCTTGTTCAGTTGGATGGTTGGTTTCACGCTAATAAACTATCCCTAAATAAAAAGGAATCTAATTACGTCCTCTTTCAGCCCATTAATGAGCCCTGTGATACAGAGTTTACGCTAACGTATCAGGGCACCATCCTAGAGCGCGTAAAATGTCAGAAATTTTTAGGCGTATTGTTTGAAGAAAGCATGTCGTGGAATACACACATCAATAAACTCACTTCAGAGCTAAGCAGAGCCGTCGGTATAATATTTAAACTATCCCATTTAATTCCTTTACATCTAAAAAAGGCGATATATTACGCGCATTTCTACTCCCACTTATCATATTGCACACTTCTTTGGGGTACCACAACAACTACTAATTACTACAAACTGGAAACAATGCAAAAGAAAGTGCTCAGACTTTTCGAGAACTATTTTGGTGAGCCAAAACACTTACCCACAAATCCTTTATTTGTTAAGTATAATTTGCTTAAAGCAACAAAATTATACGATTATAATCTCCGCCTGCACATACAGAAACATGATCTGATAGACATGGCACCTGCAACTTCAAGACGTTATCCACTACGTATTACACAGACACCAATACCAAGAACACGTACGAACTACGGAAGGCCAGCCCTCACTTATCAGATACCTGCACTAATAAATCGTGTATCTTCACAAATAAACTTTGATATCCCATTCCATAGATTTAAAAAAACAAATACGGCTTTTCCTTTGACTGTGCAGCCGTCACAGCATAACCTCATTAACTGTCACTGCACCACTGTTCTTGCATTGCATTTTTTATACATTCAAACGTTTGCATTTTCGGTATGTGCAGTTATCCTAGTTATATGGGTGCATTTTAGTTTCTGATGCATTTCCCTGTTACATTCATTTCGCTTATAAAGCGAACATCCACCGGGTGATCTTCAGTTTGGCGGCAGTGCGCATCGACTTCACATTGCTTGATACTGTGTATTTTTCCATGCAGCCTGTTTGAAGTGTGCACAGCGAAACTGCCCTTAGAAGCGGAAAAAGGATCGGATCCGTCGGTTGCCGGCCACATCAGCTGTTGGTGGTGGAAGCAAGGCATACTACTCCTGCGCATGTCACGTGGCTTCTTGACCCTGCACATATAAACCGAACATCCACCGGGTGATCTTCAGTTTGGCGGCAGTGCGCATCAACTTGACGTCGCTTGATACTGAATATTTTTCCATGCAGGTGAGGCTTGTTCCACTTGCGATAGAATTATAAGCGTTCTAACTTTTTGCACTGCTGCCAAAATATTGTGTTTCGTGTTTCTTGATATGACGAAGGATATTAAAAAAGCGCTTGAGGATTTTAAAAGTGAAACTCAGGCCGAGCTCCGTGGTTTCAAACAGAGCGTTGATCACTGTAGTGAGACATCTGACAATGTCAATTTGCTCTAGCGAAAACTTAAGGCTTTGCGCGAGGAACTAGTAATAACACAGAAAGCTAACGAGAAAGTAGTGACAGAAAATCGACAGCTACAAATAAAAGTGGAAGAGCTCGAGCAATATACCCGTGCTAACAACCTATAAATTAAATGTGCGCCAAATGAAGGAGAGCCATTTGAGATTGTGAAAAAGTTGTGTGCCGCAGTCCAGGAACCGGTCACGAAATCTGATATTGACACCTGTCATAGGATAGGCATATCTAAGGAAGGAACTAGGAGCATTGTTGTACGTTTTGTGCGACGCGACAAGCGGAATGCCGTTCTCATGAAAGCTAGAAAAGTGAGGCCCTCGGCTAGAGAAATAGGTCTCTAGAGCTCAGCACGAATCTTTGTAAATGTAAACTTGACCCGTCAGGGTCAACAGTTGCTTGGTGCTGCAGTGGCAAAGAAACGGGAAGTTGGTTGGCGATTCGTCTGGACGCAAGGAGGGAAAATCTTCACGCGAAAATTGGAGACATCGGAGAGACTCGGAATCTGTTGTCGGAAAGATAAAGATAAGATGCATTAGTGAATGAACTCCGAGTACTTGGGCTGTCTTTAATTACCCCAGGATGGCCAATGTTTCAGATTGTCAATATTATGACCAAGATAACCTCTTGTGCATCTTCAAAGTGTTGTCTGAACAGATTGCTGCATTTCATCTAAATGCTCGCAGCATTTGAAACAAAACGGATGACATCAGCTTGTTCTTCAACCGTTTTGAGAGCAAATTTCATGTTTTGTGTTTTACGGAATCTTGGCTGACTCCGAAAAATAGCCCACCACAGTTCGCGAGTTATGTTCATAATGGCATTGTTCGTTCTTCGAATCGCGGTGGTGGGATCAGTATGTATGTTAAAGATACCCTCATTCATGTCGTTATCGACGACTTGACCTGTATCACGCCTCATATAGAGTGTCTTACAATGTGTGTGCAAAATGTAATAGTCGTAGCTGTTTACCGACCTCCCACTGGGTATAAGTCTGAATTTTTCATTTTTATAGAAAAGCTTCTGCGCAAACTCCATGTGATGCGTAGTCCATTCCTCATCATGGGTGATGTAAAAGTTGACATGCTCAGTGGGGATGCATCATGTGAGCAGCTGAAAGCTATTCTAGACTCGTTTGCCTGTTCCAATACCATCACACAACCTACACGTCTTACCACCCATAAGGCCACTTTGCTCGATGTAAGTATCACAAACGCCCCCAGTCAAACTTGCACCAGTGGTATATTATCACTTGATGTAAGTGATCACCTGCCTATCTTCACATTTTTGCCACTTGATAGTGACCGGCGCGACTCAAGCGAAAAGCCGTGTTATCGCAGAATGAACTCGGATCAGCTTAACGAATTTTATCATGCGCTGGAAATCACACAGTGGAACTTTGTTTACGCTGAAAAAGACCCTGATAGAGCATACAGTCTTTTCAATGAGGCACTCAAGGTTATCTATGACTGACACTTCCCACTTGTTTCATTCCGCAGGAAGAAAAAAATTCGCAAGCCTTGCGTTAGTCGATGTTTGTACAAAAGAATAAAATATAAAAACAGAATGTATCATGCATTTGTACAGACACGTGACGCTGCTCTTCTTAGCGAATTTAAAAGATACCGTAATAAGTTAAACGCCGATTTGAAAAAGGCTAAGACCTGCTACTATCAAACGCTTTTTGCTACTATACTTAATGAACCCAGAAAGCTGTAGAACAAAGTAAATAATTTATCAAACAACTTGAACGTAAAACATCGTATTAACATTGCAGCTTTTGCCCATGGCAAAACGGAATCGGAAGCACTCACAGAAATTAATGAATACTTTACGAATGTGGGTGAATTTCAAACAAATCTCAGTTCTGAAAGTTGTCTTGTTATTACACATAAACGCAAAAGGTTGCTACACTCAATTAGTTTATTTCTACAAGTCCACAAGAGGTAGAAAAATTAGTGGGAAACATTAGAAACAATGTTTCGGCAGGAATTGATGAGCTAAGTGCCTTACCCATTAAATACGTTGCGGCTCTTATATCTCTATATCTTCACCATTAACACATATTGTTAACAGAATGCTTGAAACTGGAATTTTCCCCTCAGATCTAAAGCTTGCTCGCATATGCCCGATACATAAGGGAGGTGCTGTTGGTGATATAAGTAATTACCGACCCATTTCGGTGCTACCTGTGTTATCTAAAGTATTTGAAAATGTAATCAACACGCGTCTTGTTAATTTCACAAATAAGCACCAAATCATAAACGATGCACAATACGGTTTCCAGAAATAGAAAAGCACTGAGCTAGCTTTGTTACATGTAAAGGATAAAATACTACATGACATTGAAAACAAACTCTACAGTGTAGGTCTTTTCATTGATCTAAGGAAAGCATTCGATTGCGTTAATCACGACATTCTGCTACTGAAACTTAATGACTATGGCATTCGCGGCATCGCCCTAGATCTTTTAAAGAATGATCTTTCTTGCAGAAAGCAGTGTGTCAAAATTGGAGATGTTACCTCCCCTACAACCACGATAAAACAAGGAGTGCCCCAGGGGTAGATTCTGCGACCCTTGTTATTTATATTGTACGTTAATGACTTATTTATTATTCCTAACTCTCCCAAGTTAGTAATGTACGCTGACGACACCAACGTCTTTTTTTTTTCAGCGCACACACTTACTCAGCTTCAGAAAGTGATAAACGAATATCTTGTTCAGTTGGATGGTTGGCTTCACGCTAATAAACTATCCCTAAATAAAAAGAAATCTAATTACGTCCTCTTTCAGCCCGTTAATGAGCCCTGTGATACAGAGCTTACGCTAACGTATCAGGGCACCATCTTAGAGCGCGTAAAATGTCAGAAATTTTAGGCGTATTGTGTGAAGAAAGCATGTCGTGGAATACACACATCAATAAACTCACTTCAGAGCTAAGCAGAGCCATCGGTATAATATTTAAACTATCCCATTTAATTCCTTTACATCTAAAAAAGGCGATATATTACGCGCATTTCTACTCCCACTTATCATATTGCACACTTCTATGGGGTACCACAACAACTACTAATTACTACAAACTGGAAACAATGCAAAAGAAAGTGCTCAGACTTTTCGAGAACTATTTTGGTGAGCCAAAAGACTTACCCACAAATACTTTATTTGTTAAGTATAATTTGCTTAAAGCAAGCAAATTATACGATTATAAACTCCGCCTGCACATACAGAAACATGATCTGATAGACATGGCACATGCAACATCAAGACGTTATCCACTACGTATTACACAGACACCAATACCAAGAACACGTACGAACTACGGAAGGCCAGCCCTCACTTATCAGATATCTGCTCTAATAAATCGTGTATCTTCACAAATAAATTTTGATACCCCATTTCATAGATTTAAAAAAAAGGCTTTTCTTTTGACTGTGCAGCAGTCACAGCATAACCTCATTAACTGTCACTGCACCACTGTTCTTGCATTGCATTTTTTATACGTTCAAACGTTTGCATTTTCGTTATGTGCAGTTATCCTAGTTTTATGGGTGCATTTTAATTTCTGATGCATTTTCCTGTTACAATCATTTCGCTGTATCTGTGCATTTTTGTTGTACCTCCTTATATTTACTTTGCTATGTACCGATGCTATTATATCTCGTCAAGTTGTATAAGGTGTATCATGTCGTGTTAGTTATACTTTTTATTCGCTGCTGCCTGTATGGTCCCCCAGGTCCCTTCAAGCTGTTTTTCAACAGCTTTGTTTGCTTGGGGAACCCCCAACTTTTTGTGTTGGAAATAAACCCAAACCCAAACATACGTAAGTTCTGAGGCAAAGAAAAGATTAAAGACAGTCACCCTCGAAAACACTGACAGATGATTACCGTTGCATCTATTGGCTTTCGCCCGCATTTCTTTCGCTTGTTCTTGCCAGTATATCTCATTATCTTTATAAAATTTCAGTGGCACACCAAGGTGCTTGACAGGTGTGGTCACCCATTTAAAATTGGTAAAATAGTCTGGTCTTGACGACCACTGTCCATGCCAGAAAGACACTTTCCCTAATTTACTAGACTGCTTGTTTCATTGCCGAACCTTTTAACCACACTGATGATAGGGGTAACACTATCTTGATTGATACCACAAACAGCCACATCGTCGGCATATGCCAAAATTTTAACTTCGAATTCTTGTAATCCAAAGCCGCGAATGGAACTGTTTGGAGTTATTGCTAACCACAGCGATTATATATATAAACTGAAAAGTAGGGGACTCAGCGGGCAGCCCTGACGGACAGAATGCTTTATGTTAAATGTATCTCCTAGCATCTTATTGATTACCAGTCAGGTCGTGCAGTTCCGGTAGCCATAAATACCCCATCTATGATTACAGAACCAACGTTGACATGGTCCAGAATGGCAAGCAGAAGTTTGTGGGAAACACAATGAAAAGCTTTCTCGTGATCAATCTGTAGAATAGCTACCCTTACTTGATTGGCATCGCTACACTCGAGCACGCAGCGCAACTTGTGTATATTGGTCACAATGGAACGTCGCATAATCCTGCATGTTTGGTGAGGCCCTACCAATTCTTTGATTACCCCTTGAAGTCGCCGTGCTAGTACTTTCTATAAAGTTTTGTAATCACAATTAGTTAGTGATATAGGTCTATACGAAGAAAATAATCTCAACTTCTCCGAGTGTTCTTTCTTAGGTATCAAAACTGTATGTGCTTCACTAAAGGACCTAAGAAGGCTATTAAGTTTATAAGCTTGATTGAAGACATCTGCGAGTACTTGGAATAATTCATATTGAAACTTCTTATAAAACGAAGCACAAAGCCCGTCCGGCCCCGGAGATTTACCAGGATTCATGTTATCTATAGCCCTTTTTACTTCCGTTGGCGTTACAGATAGCTCTAAAGCTGATTTGGTGTTATCTGACACCTTCAGTATTCTGCTAAGGAACTCCTGCTTAAATGCCTCTGAATCAATGAGCGTGGCAGCGAAGAGTCCTTCGTAGTGTTTTCCAAACGCTCATCCTATGCTCTCATTATCTGAAACTTCGATACCGTTGACTTCAATGGCATCTATATGATTTCGTCTGGCATGACTCTTCTCTAATCCAAGCGCTCACTTCGTCGGGCGTTCATTCACAGTCATTGATGTTGCTCTGGCTCGCACTAGCGCTCCGCAATAGCGTTCCTCCTCGTATACCTCTATCCTCTGTTTGATACTCCGCAAATCGTCACCATATACTGTAGGTTTTTCACATTGAAGAGCTGTTAGCCTCTCAAGTGTTCGTCTAAGCTCTTTCTCATTCTTTTTAGATCCAAAAGAAGAAACGCTAGATCTCTCTATTGCTTTTATTTTGATTCACTGCTTGAATAGCTCCCATTTTTCTCCTGCTTTGTCCATACATTATATGTTAATATTACTAATTTCTTGAATAAATGATGCGCTAAACGAGGCATTTCTTAAGAGGTTAGAGTTCATTTTCTACTGTTCTCAAGAAAAGGCGTTCCTTTCCTTGTTTCACTCGATATTGCATTTTACAAGACAGTGATCAGAAAAGGAAACAGGAACAAAATTATAACCGCTACACTGGGCTATCGCATCTGCAGTAAGTTGAAATCGATATAATTGGACATTACTTGTGCCCTGAAAGTGGGTATACTTCACATATCGGGAGCTATACAGACACTCCTCTACATCTACTAATTCGTGTTAATAATCACCTGTGCCAGGACATCACTGCTTCTGTCTTTAGCGTTGCAACTGCTTGATCTATCACTTTCATTAGAGACACAGTTGAAATCACCGCCAATAAGAGTTTTTTACCAGTGCACATATGTTGTCGTAAATTGGAAAAAAAAACCTGATCTTTCTTGGCCCATAGTTAGAGCATAAACACATATAATGCGCCATTCAGTGTCACAATAAACAATATCAGACCATACTGCTCGGCCTGACGAGCAAAAAAAAGACATTTTCTATGACTAATCCTGGCAGTTTTTTAAGAAAAAGAACACATCCCCCAGATGTGCCTATAGCCTGGCTCACATTAGCAAAATACCGTGATGTAAACTTAAGCACCATGTTTCCAGTCTCCTCCTGCCTTTAATTTTCTTCTCTTGCACTGCAAGTACTTCCAGATTCTCTTCCAACAACCAATAGACTTGGCTTTGCTTCTTTGAAGCCAAGCCTCTAACATTAGGCGTGGCGAAGCTAAATGATACTTGAAGGGCAATCGCAACCATGTGGAGAAGTTAGGCCCGGAGCATGGCGCTTATCTTGCACGTCTAGCGCTACGCTAGACGCCTCCAGGACCGACTGACCGCCTGGTTTCACTGCACAGTAGAATTAAATTGTTAACAGCTTTCTTGTCCGTGGTGCTACCAGCTCTTGCTCGAATGCTGGTGCGTCTGCCAGTCGGCGTCTTTGCCGGTGGTTCTTCCACGCTACTTGCACTGTTCTTGTCTCCCGTCTTCACAGGTTCTTCCAATGGTATTTTAATGGCTGGAACGGCACCGCTAGGCCAAGAGATGCAGCTGGCGTCGCACGTGTTTCCATCTATCTTCATGTCGAAACCAACGCTACAAGAGTCACCATCGACTACTTGGCCTTCTTCCGATGCATGGGCAGACGTTCCGGTTAATTGACAGCCTGCGTCTGTCACTGCATTGTCAGCTGTCTCGGGCGATACAGCTGCAGAACCTGGTGGAGTGTCCACAGGTGCCGGTGTAGATTTGTCTACTGATGTTGCAGATGTGCAGTTCAAATTTGCTGCGACTTGATCTCCGCAACCTTCAGCCGCGTCCTCCGCTTCTGTCACGTCCATAATGTGTTCCGAAGCATCCTTGGCCTCCGTTGACGCGGTCACTGCGGCGTACGAACGAACGCATTCCGCGTCCCCGTGCCCGAAACGCTGGCAGCGTGAGCTCCGTGGCACCTTACTCTCGCGACGCACATGTCCTGTTCCGCTGCAACGCAGGCATTGCATAGGTGGACCTGGTGCTACTACTAGGGCTAATTCATAAGTGACTCGTATCTGCTGAGGCAGGTCCTCAACTTTCATACCGCTTTTCAGCTTAACGAAAACTGTGCGGGTCGTCAAATTCTTTTCATTTGCTCCTTCTACAAGCCAGCATTCCGGGGTCACTTCTGTAACTTTCCCGAACGCTGCCAACGCCGAGCGGACATCTTCATCCGAAACGCCGTGTAACAGCCAGTGAAGCCGCAGCCTCACTCACCTGCTGCTCCTGAGGCAGTGGCGTCGCCTGACCTGGAGTTCTTTCAGTTCAGTCAACCTCTTCGTCGCCTCCTGGCTTTAAAGGTGAGGGCCCACACATGGCTGATCTGGTTGGCGCCCAATGCAATTACGTCGGGAAGCAGTCGTTCCTTTTCCAGGGTATCCCAGAAATCATTGACCTTGAAAGGCCTCACTCGAATATCACCATGCAAGAACACTGTGTTCAAAACAACACATCCTGTTGGCAGACATGGCAAGATGATATCAAAATCCTTGTCACTTTCGTCTGTAAGCCTGTTTCTGCGGCAAACAAGAACCGCCTTTGCTGCTCCGCGGGAGCTCATGATTCCTGCATCCGACGCGTGCGAGTGCCAGTGAAAGAATGGCTTAAACATGTTTACTCACCCCCCACTACAAAAGCGCACAAGCGTATATAGCAATGAAATTCGACTGACCATAGTGGCACAAGTTCTAGGTTAGTTTTCGTACACCTTTTTCAAGTTTTGTGGCAATACCACAGCATGCGCAGACGTAAGTATGTTGTATCTGATGCTTTGACAAACGGAAGTTTATCGACGATTACACAATAATGAACGGAATACTTACTAGAGCTTATCTGGTTTTTGCGAAAACAATTACCCCCAAGCCATGCATAGAATGCCCACAGCATTCCGAACGCTGCACCATCTCTCGATCTGTGCCACAGTTATTTTTTTCTTGAATCCTCCGAGAACGCAAACACCTAGCCATTTTGGAGGTAATGTCTGTTTTTATTGTTCTAGTTGTTACTCGGAGAGGACGTGGCATACAGACCAGTCTTACCCCCGTATACACAAACGCTCCTCGACTCGACTTCCACCCTTCACTTGAGCGAGTTGAGCATGGCGCCACCGCTCGGCTGAAAATGACGCTGCGCTGCTCGAGAATGGCACCACATTATCGCTGATATGCAGTGACTTGCCGTGCCTAGGGAGGGCGCTTCCATCGGCTTTCTCATGTGAAGGTAAAGCGTTGAGTGAAGGGACGTTCTAGAATATGGGGGTTACCCCCTTATTCACAAACGCTCCTCCACTCGACTTTCACCCTTCACTTGACAGAGGTGAGCACGGCGCCACCACTCGGCTGAAAATGACGCTGCGCTACTCAAGAATCGCAGCAAACTATCGCTAATATGCAGTGGCTTGTCATGCCTAGAGATGGCGCTTCCATCGGCTTTCTCAAGTGAAGGAGAAGCGTTGAGTGAAGGGAAGTTCTAGAATATAGGAGCTAGTCTCCATCATGGTAGGTGTACTGTAGTGTTGTCGACACCGTTTAGTTGTTTCGTGTTAACGTTTCCTTATATTATCTTTACATGCTTACCACAAGTGTGACCGTGATCCATGGATACATTACACCGCTAGCCCTTCATTGACAATGTTTTTGATGCGGTAGTGACCGTACTAGCAGTGTATACGTACGTTACAACGCGGGTCTTGCGAGAGAAATAAGCAATTACCTCGCATCCAACGGTATTTTTTCGTGAGCCATGGCCGTGGCTGTTGGCGTCGCGGCACTTCTAGTACATTAGTGGAGGAATTATTGCTGCAGCGCACAAATTTACTATAACGTTATAGCATGTTGTGCCTACTTACGTTTCTGCTTCAGATGCCTCTATAAATTCGCCTCACGTGTCAAATTGAAGTCATAGTGCATGCCACAATTTTGTTTTTAGCGCTTAGGCTGTGGTGGTTACTGTTACTCTGGATTTGGAATACTTTTTTCACAAAGGTGGCTGAATGTTAGTACTTACCTTCTGTGCACAGCTGCTACTAGAAGTGCATTTTGTGTTGAGTTTCTTACGACAAAAGCGAATCATGGACGAGAAAGGCATACTGCACGCGTGCATAATTTCGTCGTACCTCTCAGAGCTGGCATGGGCAATTCAAAACGCATGGGATAAAGAATTCGGTTTAATTGAAAGAAATCATTGGTTTTTATTTCACAAAAGTGTAGTTATAATGATGTTTAAAACGTTTATGATGGTTGTAACCCAGTCTGGCAAATAAACGCTGGGTGAAACTTCGCAGCCTGTTTCCCTTTGTGCTTTCACCTGCCGTGGTAGCATAGCCTTATTTGGTATCGTGTGACTATGCTGGAGGACGCAGGTTCGATTTCTGGTCACTTGGGCCGTATTCGAATGGGTGTAAACTGCAAAAACATCCATATGGCAGTAATGGCACATATAACTCTATCAATTGTATATGATCGTGCTTTCACGCATGGACTGTACAGTGGTATCAGGTTTCCTAGAATGTTGAAAAATTGAGTGGGATCTTTTTTATGCGCCTCGTTGAATTCATGAATCCTGTTGGTGCCATGCGAAACTAAATATGCGTTGGCTTACCAAGTATGTCGGCACCGAAAGAGTTCATTATTTGTGCACAGTCTAAGGTAATCGATAAAGCGAGACTGCTTGGGATGCAAAGCTCCTTGTATTCGTGACATATTGGTAGTCAACACGAGACACACACGGAAGTGCGCGGAGCACCGTGCGAGTGCCTGGCGATAAAAAAGAGAGGCTTTTACACTACACCAATAAAACAAAAAAACGTCACTTCTGCATTGCTTGCATTATTCTTAGGTAAAAGCAATCGCTCGTGACTGGCCGCAGCCGGCTTGGCTCGGCGTGCGCATGCGCGCGCGCAAGACCCCCGTGACTGAGGAGAAACATAACCGCTGAAGGAGGAACATTGCTCTTTTGGTCCTTGTCGCGAGAGGGCGCGACGGTTAAAGCACCTAAAAAGGAGGAAGTGGCTGCGCCGGAGGAGGAACGGAGCCCGTCTCTCCATCCTCGCTCCTTTTTTTTTGAGAGTAGAAAGTCAAATACTAATATATTGGGGCCTAACAAGGGCTCCTGAGTTAACGCAATACTTCTCTTAGTACACACAGCACTCACTTACACTCATAATGGATACACAAATCATACAATGGAACGTTGGAGGACTGCTTAGAAACCTCGACGATATCGAGGAGCTCTTACACGAACATTCACCAAAAGTGCTGTGTGTACAAAAGACACACTTAACGTCGAGGAACACCAATTTTTTACGGCGTTATGTAACATTCGTAAAGGACCGCAATGACACTGTAGCATCATCTGGTGGCGTGGTCATTATAGTTGATCAGGGCGCAGCAAGTACACATCTACCACTACAACCATTCTTTGAGGCAGTGGCTGTTGGAGCAGTTCTTTTGAACAAACTTGTCACCATCTGCTCTCTTTACATACCTCCACAGTACCCTCTCGAAAAACGAATTCCAGTCCCTGATACATGAACTACCGGAAACTTAAGTGGTTCATGGAGACTGAAATCCATATAATATTCTATGGGGCGACCCTCGCTGCGATGCATGAGGTCGCGTAATTGAACAGTTCCTCTTTTCTTCGGGTGCGTGTCTGTTGAGTAGGAAAGCGCCAACATACTTTAGCCTCGCCAACAAAACGTACTCATAGATATATCTCATCATTGTGTCCCCATCGATTGTACCCCTGCTTCAATGAACAGTGATCAAAAATCCTTTCGAAAGTGACCACTCTCCGATCATTTTAAGCACATCGATAGAAAAAGGTCCTCCTCAGCTTCCCGGATGGCAGAGACAAAGCCGGCTAGGAAAAGTTCAGAGAAGCTGCTCGGTTCAGTTGGTCGGACATATGTGAATTAGGTATAAATGCAGCTCTAGACTTTTCGACAGCACTTTTTATTGATGCTGAAACAAATTGTATTCCACTATCTGGACTGTCCGTCAGACAACGCGTCCCTTGGTGGAATAGTGAGTGTTGGAAGCACGTAGAAAGCAAAATAAGGCATGGAGGCTGCTTCGGGGCCCTTCGAAAGCGGATAATTGTAGGAATTTTAAAAGCAAAAAGCCTCAAGGTAGGAGGACGGGCCGACAGGAGAGAAGAGAAAGTTGCCACAACTTTATATCAGGCATCAATTCATCTACACAGAAGGATAAAGCCTGTAGCGTTGTTAGGAGAATAGTAGGAATACAAGCACATTCACTCCCTCTCGTAAACGCATAAGGTGGCAGCTTGGAAGATAAAGCCAATTCCTTGGCGCACACTTCGAACAAGTGCCCAGCTCATCACAAAATAGTAAAGTATTCCAAAGATACAAAGTGTTACGTGGATGGCGGCAATGCCGCTCCAGCAGTAAATAAGACGGTCAGATCATGCCAGCAGAAAAGCCAGTAGTTTTATTCACACTCGTAAATATACAGGAAAGTAAAAAGGAGTGAAAGATTGCGCACCTAAAAGCTTGGGTCACGTCATTCAATGAGTTACCGCACTTATTCCCTTTAGAAGCCAAAACGCACGACCGGTTTCTTGACTCATATAGAGCGGCGTAGTTCGTGGGGTTGCGCCTCTGGGGCACTCTGGGAGGTAGCAGGCACAGTTGTTTCTTGTCATACCGGCTCCGGGGAGCCGGCTGTAGGAGGCCTCGACATGTCTACGGCTGGTGTGCTCCGTTTCGGTACCCGATCCACGTGGCGGTGGACAAGCCCATGTTGAGTCTTTACATCCAGGAGGCGAGTGCCCCGCCTAGCCATCATGGCGTCCGCAGACCACTTGTCGCCGTGATTTCGCAGGTACACGCACTCTCCCGGGGTAAAATTCCAGCCTGGGTCACTCGCAGTTTTGGCAGGGTAGACTCTGGAAGGAAAAGACATGCCCAGTCTTGTGCGCAGACAGTATCCTAATAGCCTTTCTGAAAGAGAGGGACCGTCTTGGTGTGGTGCGTTTCGATAATTTCACAATACGCGTGCCAGTGATGTGATCAGGCAAGTGCCTCCTGTCTTCTTCAAGTCGTCCTTTGATCGTGCGCACGGCTCGCTCTGGTAGTCTAATATTCTGGAGGTGATAAGGAAGGGTTCCAATATGCGCGATGCCATTGCGCTGCATGAACTGCTTGAACTCTCGTGCTGTAAATGGCGGCCCGTTGGCGGGAACCACCGTACGTTATATTCTTAAAGGGCTAAATATCGTCCTAAGGGTCTCGACTGTGCTATGCAAGTTTGCCTGCGACACTGGAAGTGCCTCAATACACTTCGTGTGAGCGTCGACGGTAATGAGAAACATTTTCTCTTTTATTGGTCCCGCATAGTCCACATGCAAACGTGACCCCCTTTGACGCGTCTCGGGACAATTCACTGGTTCTTTCGCAGGAGGCATTGGCAACGCTTGCACACAGTTTTGGCACGTCGCCGCAATGCACTCATGTCTCGCTCTAAACCTGTCCACCAAAATAACGATCTGACCTTTGCCTTCCCAATGGCCACTCCTTGGTGGGCCTAATGTGGTAGCCCTAGCAACTTGCTATGCACTGCGGTTGGTACTACCCAGCAATGACCCTAGTAAAGGAGTTCACGAACGGACAGCTCATTGCTCTTTTTGTACAACTCGGCGATTTCTTTAGTTTTTATGTCAAGCTTTTGCGGCTAACCTTCCCGTGTGTACTTGCAAACCTGGAACAGTGCCTCATCCAACGGAGAGTTCCTAAAGTTCTTTCAACGGCAGGGCCGGCTGATCCTACTGGTGCAGGGCCAGAACTTGGGCTTCTTCATACTTCTCCTTGTCTTCCTCTAACGGGTGGGGTAGACGGCCCAGAGCATCGGCATTGCACATAAGTTTACCACGTCGATGTTGCAGTCGATATCGGTAGGCTCCAAGTATAATGGCGCCCCGCCGCGGTGGTCTAGTGGCTAAGGTACTCGGCTGCTGACCCGCAGGTCGCGGGTTCGATTCCCGGCTGCGGCGGCTGCATTTCCGATGGAGGCGGAAATGTTGTAGGCCCGTGTGCTCAGATTTGGGTGCACGTTAAAGAACCCCAGGTGGTCTAAATTTCCGGAGCCCTCCACTACTGCGTCTCTCATAATCATATAGCGGTTTTGGGACGTTAAACCCCATATATCAATCAATCCAAGTATAATGGCCGAACGCTGAATACGGGCAGCGGCCATAGTAGGCGTCCGACAATCGGCTCTTAGGATACCCAGCCATAGTTGATGTTCGGTGATAAGCGTGAACTGTCCGGCCAGAAGATAATCTCGGAATCGTGTGATGCCATAAGCCAGATCCAAAGCCTCACGTTCAATCTATGAATACTTTTTTTCTGCGGTAGTCAGCGTTCTAGATCTAAAGACAAGGAGATGATAATCTCCTTTCACTCGCTAAAATAGTGCCGCTCCAACACTGTGGGGTGATGCATCGCACTCCAGAAATAGCTGTTGTGCGGGATCGAAGTGGGTTAGCACCGGAGCGGAGCACTGAGCGATTTTTTTCTTTTCGGAAGGCATCGTTTTCGCGCTCATCCCATGACCATTTCAATTTCTTTTCTAGCAGGACGGTATAGAGGATTCAGGGGCGTGGACAGGTTAGACAAGCATTTACTGTAGAAAGTTAGCAGGCCTGGAAAAGACCGCCGCTCCGTGACATTGCGAGGAGTTGGTGCTAGCTTAATTGCTTTAATGTTCTTCTCTATGGGATGCAACCCTGCCGCGTCAATTTTGTGCCCTAGATACGAAACTGACTGCTCCCCTATTCGGCACTTGTCCGAACGAAGCTTGACGCCATATTCCCTGAACCCTAGCAAGACTGCTTCAAGGTTCGCAGTTGGCCTATCGTTTGCATCTGCTATCAGAACGCCATTTATGTACGCATGGACCCCTGAAAGACCTTGCAGAACATGCTGAATGGTTCTTTGAAAAATCGCTGAAGTCGAGGCTATCTCAAACGGTCGCCTATTACAAGAGAAGAAGCTCCTGTGAGTGCTTATAACTGCTACTTTGTGCGACTCTTCGTCTAGAAGAATTTGGTTGTAAGCGTCGTGTAGACCCAAGATGCTGAACTGCTGCCTTCCGCGAAGCGTAGCGAAAACGTCCACTACGGGCAGAAGATATCTCTCAATCTCACATACTGGGTTGAGAGTAACTTGGAAATCACCGCAGATGCCGACTGTTCCGTGACATTTCAGCACTGGCACAACCGGGGTTGCTCATTCTGAATAAGAAAGTGGCAAAATGATGCTTTTGGTCACGGGTCGCTTTAGCTCAGCAAACACTTTGTATAGCAAAGCAAAAAGAATTTTCTTTGCCTTACAGAACCTTTGGGGTTACTCCGTCTTTTAGGTGACCCTTACTTGGTGGTACCTTGATGGCTCCCAGGTCCTCCCGAAAAAGGTGTGTGTACTGTTGCATCACGGGAGCAGCTGCCGGACTCTGCAGCTTCCCGTCAGATAAGAGCGACGTGATGTGAAGAAGGGGCGCCCTTCGGGTCTCAAGCAGCTGCAACATGTCGTGGCCGCAAAGGCTAGAGCCTTCGCAGTCTAACACAACGAGATCGCAGTCAACTGTTGCAGACTTGTATGAAGCTTGCATTTTCGCAATACCCTGCACTGGTATCTTCCCAAGATAGCATGACAGAGTATTGCAGCTTTAGAAAGCAGTGGCCACTTATGACGATAGTCTTCGTGCATCGCTTTAGACACTACGCAAACAGGTGAGCCTGTGTCGATTATCACATTCAGTGGCACTCCGTTCCATGAAACCTGTTTGTGTATGGGCGGAACCAGGCTTCCCTTATTTTTCACGTGGAGGCGGAAATGTTGTAGGCCCGTGTGCTCAGATTTGGGTGCACGTTAAAGAACCCCAGGTGGTCTAAATTTCCGGAGCCCTCCACTACGGCGTCTCTCATAATCATATAGTGGTTTTGGGACGTTAAACCTCACATATAAATCAATCTTATTTTTCACGGACCATATTTGTAGTGCGTTACAGTCGTTATCTTCATTTTCCACTGAACACTGTTATCGCGAAAGTTCTGTTGGTGGTGGCCATCTGTGTGCATACTCGTGTCAAGTGACCTTGACTCCCGCATTTGTAGCACTTGCACCATCGTAATGCGCATTCTCTGGCTTGATGACCCTGTTTGCCACAGCAGCTGCAGTGCTGCGATAAGCTGCTCGGTTCTCTCTGGCCGATTTGGGGTTGCCTGTTAGGCTTCACGCTAAACACCCCGATAGTGTCACCTTGCCCGCTTATCTGTTGAGACCCTAACTCCACACTTTCGGCTGCTAGAGCTAATGCTTTTGCTCCTGCCAGCGTCAAGTCCTTTTTGGCTAGTAGTTTTGGCTTTTTGGCTAGTTTTCGCTGGTGAGTTTTCGACCACACTCCACAAACGTGGCGATCCCTCAGCATTCGCTCTAACATTGAAGAGAAGTTGCAGTAATGAGCTAGCTTGCGAATCTCGGCGATAAACGCCTGTACGCACTCCCCTTGTTGGTTTCTGCGAAAGAACTTGAACCTTTCGGATATCTCGTTCAGAGACGGATAATATAGCTCGGGCAAGGTTGAAACAACTTCTTCACAGCTCAGTGAGCTCGGTGCTTTGGGTGCGATTCTGCAACAAAAAATTTCAAAGGTCCTCGGTCCTAACGCTGCCACCAACAAGGCCAGTTTCTTCGCGTCTTCAGTGACCTCATTTGCTTCGAAGTAGGCATCATTCTTGACAAGATACATTTGCCACTTATCTGTCGCCTCTGCAAAGTCCGAAAGCTTGAAGGCAATGGTTGCGGGCAGGCTGTTGGGTGTCTTCGTGTCGGTCTCGCAGCAGGCGCCCTGCTTAGGTGGATCAGTGGGTATTCTCGTCGCCACTGTTAGGTGGATGGCGGCAATGCCGCTCCATCAGTAAATGAGATGATAGAATCATGCCAACAGAAAAGCCGATAGTTTATTCACACTCGTGAATATATAAAAAAGTAAAGGAGGTTTCATTTATTTTTTATTTATTTATACATACTGCTGTCTCAATTTCGAGACATAGCAAGAGTGGGAACATTTTTAGTACAAACAACAAAAAAATAAACCCTTAAAACATACAAACAGATGAAGATATGATGTGCTTACATAGTTGCGAGTACAGATGTTGATGGAAATACAAAAAAAGGACCGCTAAGAAAATACAAACAAATTAAAGCAAAATGAGTATTCGTAGTTTCTCAACGAACTCATCATCAGACAATGCGCGAAGCGAACCATTCAAGTTGTTCCAGGTTTCAATATTGAACGGAAAAACAAAAATTTAAAACAATCAATATGTGCGCTGAAAGGAATAATGTTCAATCTGTGGGTTTTCCTAGTGACATGTGTATTAGCGGGTACAAAAAAGAAGGGTGCCTGAATACCGGATGGGGTGTGGACGATCTTGTGCAGCATAATTATGCGTTCGCATTTGCGCCTGTGCTCCAAAGTCTGTAACAATAAGATGCGAGCATGTGATGAAGGTGAGAAGCTACATTCATAACGATTGAAGATGAATGTGATAGCTTTTTTTGGGATTGATTCTAGCTGCATTATGTCACACGTGAGGTGAGGAGACCATAGAGTTGAAGCGTAATCTAGTATAGGACAAACTAGTGATTTGTAGGCAGTCAGCTTACATTCCAACGTTGCATTTTTTAAAGATCGCTTTATGTAACCAAGTTTTCGAAGCGCTTTTGCAGAGATATGGTCGATATGGGCATGCCATTTTAGGTTATGTGAAAAAATGACACCCAGATATTTGAAATCACTAACTGTGGACAAGTAACTACCATTGGCATTGTAATAGCATTTCAGCGGCTTCTTTTTGTTACCGGAAGTCATAGTAACTGTTCTGGTAAAATTTATTTTCATTTCCTACCTATCACTTCATGCGCAGAACAATGAAAATACCTTGTTTATTCTTGTAGATCACTAGCATCAGTAACAGTGCGGTAGAGGACACAGTAATCTGCATATAGGCGCAACTTGACGTTGGTGTTATTAATAACACTTACTACATCAATAATGAAAATGACAAATAACCGGGTCCGAGCACTGAACCCTGAGGCACTCCAGATGTGATTGTTACTGATGAAGAATGCGTGCGAATTAAAGTAACGAACTGAGATCCTCATTGTAGATTGTCAGTGATCCAGTCTATTAATTTAGACCTTTTTAATTTTGCTCGCAGTTTACATAGAAGCTTTTCATGGCAGACCATGTCAAAAGCATTCGAATAATCAATGAAAATGGCGTCTAGTTGATCGTGACTATTGAGTGTAGAAGCTATGTCGTGTGTCATCTTGGGTCACATCATTCAATGAGTTTCCGCACAAAGCATAAATTGGAAAGCAGAAACTAGAACGCAAATGTACAGTATGGTCCACTCTTGGAGGAAACACGGCAACGCGTGGCTGGTGGCCTGCGTAGCACAAACTGGCGGCGAGATTTGTAAACACTGCGCATGCGCATATACGCGCATGCACTGTGGGCTTGCCGCGTGTTGTCTGCTACTTTCCAGTCCGCCGCTTGCAGTGCACTGGATTGCGCGTTCGCTTTTCTGTGATCCGATTCATGTCCCCGCCACTCTCCATGCTCCTCCTCACCTAATCAGCGCTCAGAAAAAAACTGCCCTTCATTGGTTGTTGTGCTTTCTCGGCAGCTTTGTTGCGATTCTATTTATTGCCACAGCATCCGGTTTCAGAATACAGGCGAAAAAAAAAAGCCATGTGCCTATATTACTTAAAAAAAAAGGTTAAGGAAACACGTGTTTGAAAATACTTCAATGCATTATGCTACGACGGGACACAAAATTATGTAATTATTGTGGATTGCAATACCCAGCAAATGTTATAACTCGCGTTTTCTTCGTTGAAGCGAAGCCCCGCTGCGGTGGTCTAGTGGCTAAGGTACTCGGCTGCTGACCCGCAGGTCGCGGGTTCAAATCATGGCTGCGGCGGCTGCATTTCCGACGAAGGCGGAAATGTTGTAGGCCCGTGTGCTCAGATTCGGGTGCACGTAAAGAACCCCAGGTGGTCTAAATTTCCGGAGCCCTCCACTACGGCGTCTCTCATAATGATATAGTGGTTTTGGGACGTTAAACCCCACATATCAATCAAATCATTGAAGCGAAAACGCTAGAAGCTCCTTATTTGGAATAAGCGATAGCGTTCACTTTTCCGAAAATCGTCACATTTCACCAATACGCGCGCTCAAAAACTGTGTACGTAGAACACCACGGAGTAAACAAAGAGAGCTAGAAGCTCCTTATTTGGAATAGGCGATAGCGTTCACTTTTCCGAAAATCATCACGTTTCACCAATACGCGCTGAAAAACTGTGTGCGTAGAACACTACGGAGTAAACAAAGAAACATTTATTCCTAAAACCTTTGTGACAGACAGGTCGAGTGAGGTCGGATCTGTAGCCTCGAAACATTTGAATAGTGCAAAGTAATGAAACACATCTGTGCCCTGCGAAACACAAAATTAAATGCAGATATGTGTAAGCAAAATAGGACTGCGTTTGACAGAACTAGGCACTCCAAAAAATTATGTTCGTAATGTTGATTGTTACGTTGGTAATGAGAAAGTGGACTTTTCGTGATGGCAGTGACAGCATGCTGGCTCTATTCTTTGGTGTACAGCTCGACTATTCGAAGCCTTTCATCCTCAGGTACTTTAGCCATGCTGCTTTTAAGAACTATAGTTCTGCCGAGAATACAATCAGAGATCAAATACGCCCCCAGCGGTGGCATTCTGTGAAAGTTATAACGAAGCCCCTCACTTGCGTAGCCTGGTGCTTATGCTCACGAAAAATGCAATGGCAAGCTTTCCAAACGCTCTTCGTCCCAGCCATCCGCTTTTGATAACAGACATAGTAATCGATGGTCGAAGAAGCGAGCACAGCAAGCACGGCAAACTTGTCGCTAGCGCGCGCCGAGCATGTAGGGCGGGAAAGTTGCAGACGACGCGGGCTAGTGCCACCCCTGCAATTCAGCGCGCATGCTCCCCATTTCCAAATCTCGCTAGCAGTTGGTGCCCCGCGGACCGCCGGCCACGCGTTCGCGTGTTCCCCCTAACAGTGAACCGTACTGTACAAAACATCAGGCTTCAAACCAGCAAAAGTAAGTCGCACTTTAACACCCCGTTAACCAATTATATGCTCCGCATCCTCCTCAGTGTTCCCCCGAAGGAAGCTGCGGGCAATTTTTTTAGCATGGCTGAGCTACAGACATCGCTGGGCGGCTGCAGTGATTTGGCTACTGGTTCTGATCGCGTGGTTTACGAGAATGTTGAAGAACTTACCTACCGATACTCGAAAAATTTTACTCTCCCTGAATAATGTCATATGGTCTTCCGGTGAGGCCCCTGCTTCTTGGAAAGAGGCCATTGTAAATCCAGTTCTGAAAAACGGCAAGGATCTATCCTCTGTAGCAAGTTACCGGCCTATCGCACTAACAAGTTGCTTGGTAAGCTTTTAGAAAAGATCATTATAGGCCGACTACTACAATTTCTGGAAACAAACAACCTGCTGAACCCATACCAGTATGGTCTTCGCGAGGGTAGATACACTGCTGGCCACCTGTTACGTATCGAGACACAAATTTGGGACGCTTTTGTTCATGAACAGTTTTTTCTTTCAGTATTCTTAGATATAGAAAAGGCATACGACTCCACATGGCGCTTTGGTATACTGCGATGCCTCTCACATTTAGGTGTTGAAAATAATGGAAAGCAATTTGTCGAACTGTACTTTTCTTGTCCGGGTGAGGAATATTTCGTGACAAACACTTGTCCAGGAGACTGGAGTGCCACAAAGTGGTGTCTTGAGTCGCACACTTTTTGTTATAAAAGTTTGTCGATTGATATGTGAGATTTAACGTCCCAAAACCACCATATGATTATGAGAGACGCCGTAGTGGAAGGCTCCGGAAATTTCGAACACCTGGGGTTCTTTAACGTGCACCCAAATCTGAGCACATGAGCCTACAACATTTCGGTCTCCATCGGAAATGCAGCCGCCGCAGCCGGGATTTGATCCTGCAACTTGCGGGTCAGCAGCCGAGTACCTTAGCCACTAAACTATCGCTGCGGGGCTGTTATAAAAGTTATAGTCTTGCATTCATACATTCCACGCTATATGTTTTATTGTACATATGTTGTTGAGATTGCAGGGTTTAAAACAAACCCTGCAATCTCGAAACGTATGTGCGTAATAAAGTTATTAAATGGGCAGACGAGAATGACTTTATTCTTAGCCCGCTAAAACGCACATACTTTTTTTTTCAAGAAAGAGAGGTCTTCATCCTGATCCGATCATTCCCCTGCAAGGACAGCGATTGTGGCAAGTGAACACAAATTTTTAAGTATAATTTTCGACATGAAATTGACATTCGTACCTCACATGAAGAAACCTTAACATGTACCTCAAAGCTATGAATTTACTGAAGGTCTTGTCGTGGAGATCATCGGGCAGTGATGATGATGATGATGATATATGGTGTTTTTGGCGCAAGGGCCATTTGATGGCCAAAGAGCGCCAGTTCATGCGACAAGGAATGTGGACAATGATTGTGATTAGCGGCTGTATAAGGGCCATAAAATTCCTCGCGGTAAGGCAGGTAAAAACATACAAGTAATAAAATCATGACCATGCAGTGAAAGGTGTGTGTGGTGTGAATAGATAACAAAAGTTGGTGATAATAAAAAACAATGGTGTATATGTATAGCATTAGCACAAGTGCCTCACTGGTTCATACCCTTGCGTGCAAGGGCCGTGAGGCAAGTGCTTTCCTGTGTAGCCACCGCAGCAAAAACCTCCCTGGAGAGGTCGTGCTACGGGATGCCCGGGTATATGATATGAAAATTACGAATTTCTTTTAAAAACGCTAACAATGATTTATGACTAAAAAGCGGTTCCCTACCAACGAACATTGCAGGGTGTAAAGGTATATGTTGTCGGTAGGGTAATGGAAAATGCTGTTTTCTTATAGTTTCTAAGAGTTTACACTGGATTAACACGTGATGGACGGTTAATGGTTCACCACATCTGTCACACAATGGTGGATCGCCACCAGACAAAAGATATGTGTGTGTCGTGTATATGTGTCCTATCCTGAGTCTCGTTAGTATAACCTCTGTATGACGCGATTTTGATACTGGCAGCCAATGACCAAGGTGTGGCTTAATAATGTGTAGTTTGTTTTGTGTGTGTGTATCCCACTTGCTTTGCCAGTAGTCCCTGATGTTTCGTTTGAGAGACGGCTTAAGATCAAGGGCCGGGATTAATATGGGTGAAGGGCCAGTGCTTTTGTGGACGGATGCAGCAAGCTGATCCGCCCTCACATTGCCTTGGATCTCACGGTGCCCTGGCACCCAGCACACTACAACATGTTTCAGTGTGTAGAGTGTGCACAAAATGGAGTAAAGTGAGACAAGGACCGGGTTTTTTTGTTTTTAGGACTGTACAGAGCCGTTACCACACTGAGGGAGTCTGTATAAATTACTGATTTTTCTATTTGTAGTTGTTTGATGTGTTTAGCTGCCACAAGTATCGCGTAAGCTTCTGCTGTGAAGATACTTGTACTTGGATGTAGAGGGCCAGCATCCGAAAAGGATGGGCCGACAGCAGCGTAGGACACAGAGGAGTTAGACTTGGAAGCATCTGTAAAGAACTCAGGACGTGTGTATTTGTGTTGAAGTTCCAGGAAGTATGTTCGGATATGGGCAATAGGCGCATGTTTTGTAAGTTCTAGAAAGGACACATCGCAGTCTACAGTCTGCCATTGCCACGGTGGCGGATATGCTACAGGAGCCATTAAACTGTGTTCTAGTGAGACTCCAGTTTCCTAGGCTAGACTTTTCAGGCGGAATGAGAAGGGCTGCCTCATCGAAGGCCTGTTTTGAAACAGAAATCAGCTCGACAAATCATTAATAGTAGAGTATGAGGGGTGCTTTTTATCTGCTTTCACCTTAAGGAAATAAACAAAAGACATATAAGTTCTCTGCAGATGAAGCGACCACTCATTTGGCTCAACATAAAGGCTTTCTACGGGGCTGGTGCGAAAAGCACCTGTAGAAAGGCGGATGCCCAAATGGTGCACGGGGTCCAGCATCTTTAAAGCACTTTGAGTTGCTGACTGATAAACAACGGCCCCATAATCTAAGCGGGTGCGAATGATGCTTCGATACAGATTTATGAGGCATTGCCTATCACTACCCCAAGTAGTACGTGACAGCACTTTTATAACATTCATGGCTTTTAAACATTTTATTTTTAAATTCTTGATGTGCGGAACGAAGGTCAGCTTGTTGTCCAAGATTAAGCCTAAGAATTTATGTTCGGCTTTGACGGACAGACGTTGCCCGTTCAGTCGAATGTCAGGTTCAGAGTGCATGCCTCTCTTTCTGGAGAACAGGACACACGTGGTTTTTTGTGGGTTCTGTCGGAATCCGTTTTCCTCTGCCCATTTGGAGAGCTTGTTTAAACCTAACTGAACCTGCCGCTCACACAATGCCAGATTGCAAGACCTAAAACCAAGCTGGACGTCATCGACATATGTACAATAAAACATATTGCGAGGGATGGTCAAACGCAAGGAATTCATTTTTATGAGAAAAGGTGTTCAGCTAAGTACACCACCTTGTGGCACGCCTGTTTCCTGAACAAATGTTTGGGAAAGAACCGCGCCCACTCGGACATGGAATGTCCGGTTTGACAGGTAACTTTTGATTATGTGAAACATTCTTCCGCGCACGCCAAGGTGGGAAAGGTCTCTTAGAATTCCGAAACGCCATGTTGTATCATAAGCCTTTTCGATATCGAGGAACACAGAGAGAAAATATTGTTTATGGACGAAGGCGTCTCTGATCTGTGCCTCGATACGAACAAGGTGGTCTGTGGTGGATCTGCTTTCTCGAAACCCGCACTGAAATGGGTCGAGCAAATTGTTTTTTTTAAGGATATGTACAAGTCGGCAGTTTATCATTTTTTCGAAGACTTTGCACAAGCAGCTTGTAAGTGCAATAGGCCTATAACTTGAAGCTAAAGAAGGGTCCTTGCCCTCTTTCAAAATGGGAATAATAATAGCCTCTTTCCAGGAGGTAGGGATAGTGCCAGAAAACCAGATAGCGTTGTACAAACAAAGTAGGGTTTTTCGTGTTTCGGCTGGTAGGTTTTTTAACACTTCATACACCACACGGTCAGAACCTGGGGCAGAAGTACTGCAGGAGTTTAGAGATGTTCAGAGCTCAGCTAGACTGAAAGCTTGGTTACATGCCTCGTATCTAGTGGATTTGTGTTCTAGTTTCTGCTTTTCTATTCTTCTTCTGTATTTTTGGAAAGTGTCAGTATAGTGGGACGAGCTGGATACCCGTTCAAAGTGTGCACCGAGGAAGTTTGCCTGGTCTTCCAAGGTATCACCCTGAGTGTTTACGAGTGGAAATGTGTGTACTTGTTTTCCTGCTATCCTACCGACCATGTTCCAGACTTTGGCCTCTTGTGTATATGAATTTATCCCTGATAAAAACTTGTGCCAACTTTCTCTTCTGCCTGCCGGCGCGTTCTCCTGCCTTGAGATTTTATTTTCTTAAAGATCTCAAGGTTTTCCGCTGTCGGCGAGTTCCGCAGCAACCTCCATGCCCTGTTCTGTTCCTTTCGCGCATTCTGACACTCAGTGTTCCACCACGGGACGTGTCGTTTGCCGGGAAGTCAAGATGTTTGTGGAATGCACTTGGCTGCTGCGTCAGTAACAAAGACCGTGAAGTACTGCACAGCTTCATCTATGCCTAATCCGCATATTTCGGTCCAACTTAAGTGAGTAATTTTTTGAAATTGTTTCCAGTCGGCTTTGTTCACCAGCCATTTGGGAACATGTGGAGGACATTCATATGTTATTGGTGTACTCAAAACTAAAGGAAAATGGTCACTTCCGTATGGATTATTTATGACTTTCCTCTGAAGTAATGGTACAAGTGAAGGAGATGCGATACTGAGGTCTATGGAGGAGTAAGTATTGTTTGCAAGGTTATAATATGTTGCCTCTTTTCTATTCAACAGACAAGCACCTGATGAAAAGAGGAACTGTTCGATGAGACGACCTCGTGCATCACATCGACAGTCACCCCATAAACCGCTGTGCGCATTCAGGTCCCCTAGAACCAGATAAGGTTCTGGTAACTCGTCTATTAAAGAGTGAAAATCATGTTTTTCCAGGCGGTGTTGCGGCGGTATGTATAGAGAGCAGATGATGACGAGCTTATTCAATAGAACTGCTCGAACAGCCACTGCCTCTAGGGATGTTAGTAGTGGTAGATGGCTACATGCTACTCCTCGATTAACAATAATGGCTACACCACCAGATGATGCCACAGCATCATCTCTGTCCTTTCGAAAGACAACATATTGACGCAAAAAATTTGTATTCTTGGATTTTAAGTGTGTTTCCTGTACACACAGCACTTTTGGAGAATGTTTGTTTAGAAGTTCTTGGACATCGTCGAGGTTTCGAAGTAGTCCTCTGACGTTCCATTGTATAATTTGTGTCTCCATTATGAGAGTAAAGAAGTGCTGTGTGTACGAAATGAGTGTGGCTGGTGTCTAAAGAGAGAAGTGACTTATCTTACAGAGCCTTTAGAAGGCCCTGTAATTACCGTTTTGTCTTTTTTAGAGCGGTCGAGGGAACCCCGCCGCTTTTTTGGCGCAGTCTGCGCCGGTGCAGTTGATGTGTCCATCGCCTCAGGAGAGGCGACAGATAATGTTTTCGTTGTAGGCTTCGTCGTGACAGACGGAGCCTTAAACCCCACCGAGCTGGAGGTCGATGGGACCTCTTTAGTTTGCGTGGTGCCCTGGCTGCTGCCAAGGTTTACAGGAGCCTTCGGTGGGGCTGTATTCAGGGAGGGTGGGGCAGCCGAGGCTGCTCCCCCCATGGGGGCTTGTGGCGTTTGCCTCGGCACGCTGGGCGTGGTCCAAGGCATTGCCGAAAACCGAAGTGGTGCTGACCCCCCTCGCACCACTTCGGCATACGATGTGTTTCCAGAAAAATGCGGGGAAACGCGCTGCCGCGCTTCACGGAAGCTTATGTTCAATTTAAACTTTGTACTAATAATTTCTTTTTCCATTTTCCAGGCCACGCATGACCTGGAATATGCAGGATGGTCACCCTCACAGTTTGCGCAGTGCACTTGTAGCTGACAGTCATCGTCAGCGGTATGTCCTTTGGTGCCGCATTTCGCGCAGGTAATCTGTCCTCGGCAGCTCTGGGAGCCGTGCCCGAACCTCTGACACTTAAAGCAGCGCCTCGGGTTGGGTATGTATGGTCTAACTGGCAGTTTAAGATATCCTGTTGCTATTTCAGTTGGGAGGGTGCTAGATGCGAAAGTTAGTATGATGTGCTTCGTTGGAATTTCCTTATTTTCTCTTCTTATTTTGATACGCTGCACCTCAATGACGTTTTCCTCTTTCCAGCCTGTTAGAAGTTCATCATCAGAGAGGTCCATCAGGTCTCCATCTGATACAACACCCTTCACTGTGTTCAAGGTTCGATGCGGTGTGATTGTGATAGGCTGATCCCCAAATGCTGTGAGTTTATGTAGTCTCTGGTACTGTGCGTTGTCTTTTAATTCGAGTAACAGGTCACCACTGGCAGTCTTTGTGGCCTTGTAGCCTGCGCCCAGCGTTTCTATGAGACATTTGGACACAAGGAAAGGTGAAATACATCTAGCTTTCTTTTCTGTACTTTCACAGTGAATTATGTGGTATTTGGGGAAGTTATCTTTTTTGTTTGGAACAAACTCAAAAATTGCATCGGTGCGCCACCTCTTGGAGGGGCGATTATTTGTAAGAGGGCTAGGGGTTCCCATAAATTTGATAGCTTATTCGGCGGCCATGCCAGCCACCCACCACCGAGCCCAACAAGGGGACGCTGCGAGACGCGAAGGAGGCGCAGGCGCCAGCCGTACATGGCCGCTATAACCTAATATATCTACCCAAGGTTGGATATTTACACTAGGTTAACCCTTGCCGCCAGGAAAAATTGGAAGTAAAATGAAGTGAGGAGAAGACAGGAAAGATGTAAAGTGAGAACAAAAGACGAAGATGTAGGGAGAGAGAGATAGGAAAAGGCGACTGCCGATTTCCCCTGGGTGGGTCAGCCCAGGGGTGCCGTCTACGTGAAGCCGGGGCCAAAGGGGTGTGTTGACTCTGCCGGGGGGCCTTAAAGGTCCAATCACCCAGCGTCGGCTCAACCCCCAGGATCCCCTTTTCCCCGGACACGGCAAAGCCACGCACGGCTAGGCGTGGGAGGGAGTAGAAACTCCCCCGTTAGCTCGGGTCCGTGGTGTCGCTACACACCAAACGCCCACTTGCGCAGGCGCCCCTGCGGGGATCGGACAGTGATAGAAAATGGCTGAACAAGCTTTATAAAAGTCTTATACGCATGCGTCTAGATTACGGGGCAATGATTTACCAGTCGGTGGCACTAAGCGCTCTGAAAATGTTTGACCCAGTTCGTGATTTGGGCATCCGTCTTTCCACTAGTGCTCTTCGTACTAGTCCCGTAGAAAACCTTTACGTAGAATTCAACGAGTGGTCGCAGCAGCCGCAGAGAACTTGCATGTCTTTTGTGTATTGCCTCAAGGTGAACGCAGACAAAAAAGCATCCCTCACATTCCACAATCAATGACGTCCAGTTTCATACTATTTCATAACCGTCCTTCAGTTCGACAGCCCTTCTCGCTTCGTGTGAGAGGCCTCGTTGAGAAAACAGGAGTGCAACTTCTTGATCAGTGTCTGATAGCTCCTGCGGCGTATCTGTCATCGTCGCAATGGCAGGTCATAGAATGTGATGTGTCTTTCGTCGAAGTGTTGAAACACGCACCTGTAGTACACATCTGCACACGTACTTCCTGGAGCTTCAACACAAGTACGATTGTCCAGACTTTTTGACAGATGCCTCAAAGACTTACACTTCTGTGTCGTGCGCAGCAGTTAGCCCAACTTTTTCAGAAGCTGGCTTACTGCATTCTGATGCAAGCATCTTCACCGCAGAAGCTTATGCGATAGTTGTGGCGGTTAAACATAATAAACAATAAAAAAATACCAAAGACAGTAATTTACACAGATTTATTAAGCGTAGTACGTGCTCTGAAAACTGTCAAAAACACAAAAACATGTGCCTCGTTTCGCTTTCCTCAGTAGTAGGCAAAGCCTAGTCACTCATACAACATGTCACAGTGTTTTGGGTGCCAGGGCATCGCGAGATCCAAGGTAATGTAATGGCGGACCAGCTTTCCACTCCTGTTCACAAAAACTGTAATGAAAACACATCTATAGTCATCCCCGCACTTGACCTAAAACCGTTTCTCAAACAACAACCCAGAGATAATTTGCCAAGCACATGGGACAGCCGAACAGTAAATAAACTACATGTTACCAAGCCGCACCTTGGTAACTGGCCGCCAGTATCAAAGTCACGCCACACAGACGTAACACTTACAAGGCTAAGATTAGGACACGCACAGTACACAATCCTATCTTCTATCTGGTGGTTATTCACCCTTATGCGAGAAATATGGTGGGTCACTCACCGTTATCCACATTTTATTCCAATGCAAAGAATTACTCACGTTACAAAAAAACACTTCCCATCAGACTACCAAAAGCAAATACCGCTTCATCCATCCAGGTTTACTGGTAGCAATCCACTCTTCAATCATCAGTCACTGCTCGCGTTCTTAAAAGATGTTCATAACTTTCGTGTTATCTATCGTGGTAACCTGCAGCTAGACTTCTGAAAAGAGGGTGCACCTGCGGTAAGTACACTACAAAGCACCTGTCTTTCCACAATTTAATATTAGAACCGTTACACGCCCATTTCCACACTACACATGTCATGAGACTCATGATTTCACTACCTTTATGTTTTACCCACTTTCAGCACGAAGAACTTGAGGCCCCTATACAGCCAGTGAACATACCCATTGCTCACATCTTTTGTCTCATGTTCTGGCCCTCTTTGGCCATCATATGGCTCTTGCACCAAAAAACACCACATATCATCATCATCATCATTGATAATGTGTCGCTGATACTGGCCCAGGGAATTAGCCAGAAATTTTTTTTCGGGGGAGGGGGTAAGGTTCCCACTAACCCAACGAAGGGGGGCACAGGCATCAGCTGTTCATTGTGACGTTGACGGTAGTTAAAAGAGATGGTGCACATGTATATGAAGTCATGAGATTCCCCCCCTTCAGCGTATGGTTATGAAGAGAGTAAATAAAAGTACTGTAAGAATGACTGATTGATACATGGGGGTTAACGTCCGAAACCAGACGCCGTAGTGAGGGGCTGCAGAAATTTAGACCACCTGGGGTTCTTTAACGTGCACCAAATTCTCAGCACACGGGCCTACAGCATTTTCGCCTTCGTCGAAAATGCAGCCGCTGCAGCTGGGATTCGTTCCCGAAACCTGCGGGTGAGCACCCGAGTACCTTAGCCACTAGACCACGGCGACGGGGCAGCACTGTAAGAAGTACTTTAAATACAGTACATGAAAGTTAGAGTGACAGTTTGGTGCAACGACCTCTCGCCGCACCATTGAATGGACTATAGTCTTCGAAAATGCATTATCGCGATGACCCACCCTGTCGGAGAAGACATCGTTATTTGTTAATCGTAGATGATGACGTAGTCCTCGTCGGTGCGAAGTGCGTTTGACAGGTCAAGAACAGTTCCGCTTACAACGTGAAATGAGAGATATACGCAGCATTTTTGTAGACATTCATATTTACATTTTGGTTTTACTTACTTTGCTGAGCGAATTTCTTACTGTCGACGTCTGGACTTCATGCCTATTAGATTGATTCTTACTTTAATCTCTATATGTTAAGCCGCCCTGACGCAGTGGTAGATTTTAATCAACATTTGTTTTACTTTACTGCGTGCATCCAAGCATGCTTGCGATACGCAATAAGTAGGGTTTTTTTGTGCTGCACGTTGGCAACACCAGTTTGCATACGTAATTTTCGGGCGGACTTTCAGTTGCACTGTGACTATTGATAGCAATGAAGTACTCCAACAGTAGCGGTTTTATCGTGCAATCTGTGAGGGCAAGGTAATCATTGATGAGAAATATTCACTTGGTGTCAATCAAAAGTTCACGTATTACCAGACTATGTCTACTCAAATCAAACTAGTTTGGTCGCTCCTATGCGCTAAAACACTTAAATACGCGCAAAAAAATGCGGTAGCTTTGTTCACTCGGCTCCCTGAAGATGAAAGCGTAGCGGGAAGTTGTCTTACGTTCTTCGAAAGCGTGCAGCCGAGTTTCCCCTTTACCTAAAAAGATTCAGAACTTTACAGAATATTTCACCACACAACATACATGCATTCTTGTTACCAGCTCTTTCACCAGCGGGAATAGGAGCAGCCTCGAACCACACAAAATCTTCAGTGATTGGTTCACCAGTGATGAAGGAATGAACTCCGGAGTTGCTCAGAGCTTAGTACACCATAATCCATAATCTCAGAGCGTGCGAACTCCGACGAGAACTGCCAGCGCATGCAACACGAAATTACGTACGCTCTACTGTGCACGGTCCATGCCTGTTGGTTGTCTGTTTCGGTCGTTCTGATGCGATGTGCTGGAATTTCACTACTGCCATCACCTCCTTCGCGTTCATTCACGTTTGTGGTGTTTCATCACAACGCGACAGAATCTACCGGCCTGCCGTACGTGCACAATAACAAACGCAAGAGATCTCGTGCACAAAGTAAGATACAGGGCGACCGCGACCTTATCGGCACCTGAAGGAAAGCGAAGGAAATGTATGCCCACGAATGTTTCCGCCATACCAAAAACGAGCGCTAATGTTTAAGGCAGAACTTTACCGGCTGACATGTACCATGGCTAAAGTTCTTGTTTCTCGCATTCAGGGTCAGTGCACGCACATTGCTGAGCTCGTTGCTTCCTAGCAATGCGAAGTCACCCCCTAGAAGTACGCTGCCTACACATATTGCTTGGTAGTTCGTGTCCTGGGTCGATCAGCTCCCTTCTATGAGACTCTATGGTCACGCCGAAACGCCGTACGGTATAACGCTTGATGAATATTTTCCGAAAGGCCAACGCTCCTCCCAATGCACAGAGGAAAATGAGAATGCCACTTGTCACAGGAAGACAGCTTCATCGAAGTAACGTGCCAGTGGCTGGCGTGGAAGAGCACTTTAGGCTTTCAGTATTTTTTTGCCATTTCTGGTCTTTTTATAGACTACTTCAATGAGCACTTTAAAAGGCACAGGAACACATTAAAGATGCTTTCTTTGCTTCTGCCACAGAGTAATCCCGAACCTGCTACTCTTCCCACAGCCGTCAAGTTTACTGACGTGTACTTGAACATTATCGCAACTTCAGTATTGCAGGGGAAGTTAGCCGTATAGGCTGCGAAATGAAAGTGAGAGAAGCAAGAAACGCTGAGCATATCTGCGATGCAAGCGGTTGCTAATTGCCCAGAAGTATTCTTGCCAAACGTGCACCATCTTATAAAGATTCCGGCAACTCTGTCGGTGAGCACAAAGAAGACGAAGAAGTGTGTTTTGAATAGGAGCTACTGCTGCTAACTCCGGCGTATTTCAGTTGTAAATTAAGTCTGTTGATCAGTTTCCGCTGCTACCTTGGAGGGGATGGAAGTAGACCACCCCGGGCGCCTGCCGGCACCAGCGGCGTCAGCGGCGACCACCTCCAGGAAGCGGATGGGACAAGCGAGCGACAGCGACAGTGAAGATACTCATGCTTACTATCTCAGCAGTGAGGACTTCTCAGATGACGGTTTTCAACCTGTGCTGAGCCGCAAGGCGAAGAGAAGGAACATGAGGACATCCTCATCCTCAACTATTCAAACTGTAAGTGAAGCGCCTAAATCGAACACCTATACCATCTTGTTTCTGCCTGCACTTCCTACCGTCAGCATGAAACGCCTTAACAGACAGTCTGTGTCGAGGTCTCTGGAAACGCTCGTGCCAAATGAGATCACGGACATAAGAGTGAACGCCAGAAAGAATATACTGGCTGTTGACGTTTTGCACGCAAGTGCGTTGGGCGTTCTGCGCACTGTAACTGACTTGGACGGCAACCAGGTGCGCTCTCATGTTCCCTTGGGATGTGATGTAGTAACCGGCGTGATCTACGACATTGATGTCGCTATTTCCAATAAGGACTTACAACTTCTTGTCAAGTCAACAACTGATACTCCAATTGTTGATGTCACCCGGCTAGGCAAGTCTCGCTGTGTGAAGATTGCGTTTAAGAGCACATCACTCCCCTCTCATGTGAAGGTGGGGTACTTCAGACATGCTGTGCGGCCTTTCATTCCGAAGCCTCTCCAGTGCCGTAAATGCATGAAACTTGGACATGTGAGCAGCGTCTGCGAGAATTCGGTGGTATGCCACCGCTGCGCCGAGCACCATGAAGCGGATAAGTGCGTCGCAACTGTTACGAAATGCTCTAATTGCAATGGATCCCATGAAGCAACATCGAAGGACTGCCCGCGGATTCAGAAGAAAATTGCCATCTTGAAGGAGATGGTGCGCGATCACTCATCTCATCGAGAAGCCGCAGCTAAAGTCAGAAGGCGTCGTTCACGTCGACGTCGGTCTTCGAGGACGCCCGCTACCTCCTCGACACGTTTGCGTGACCCCTCATCAGTACCACCTCCTTTGCCTCCCAGACCACATGCCGTGGGAAAGGCTGTAAAGGACAAAGCCAGTGAGCATACCCTAACTGCGACAGAGTGGCCTGCACTTCAAGGGGAAGCAGCATCAAGCGAACCGAAGGAGCTTCATGACGGCCAGTCCGCGCTCCCGGTTCCAGATCTTTCCAACCAAGACAGGCAAGTGACTGCAATCGTGCCGGTTCGAGATCTTTCCAACCAAGACAGGCAAGTGGCTGCAATCGTGCAATCATTAATTGCCACGATTCGCACGCTACTGAGCAGCATACAGTCTCCGTCTGCTAAGAGTGCACTGCAAATACTGGATGCACTGAATCCAGTTCTTGCTAACTTCGTATAAGCACAATGGCTCAACAAAATCTCATCTTCCGCACTAAAGTTAAAAGTGCGTCGATTTTTCAGTGGAATGCCAGAGGCATGAAGTCCCGTATCTCGGACTTTCGCCAATTTGTTCGGGCCAATCAATTCCCTATACTTGTCATATGTGAACCAAACGTATCAACGCCTTATAGATTGTCCGGTTATGAAGCTTTTTGTTCAGCCGCTTGCGAAAAACGAAGCAAAGTAATTGTTTACATTCGCACAGACTTGACTTATCTTTCGCACCCAATAAGTTCAAATGGTGACAATCAGTACGTGTGTCTTCGTGTGAAGAAGAATGCAGTTTCGTTCACGCTTATTGGTGGATATATTCTCCGTCATCGCGATTTGACTGCGACAGATTAAAAGACATCCTAATGAGAACCGATGGGCCTTGGATCATCACCGGTGACTTCAATGCCCATCACATGCTTTGGGGAAGCACTAGGATGAATGCCAGGGGCCGGAACCTTGTTACATTCGCTTCCAATTACGACCTTTCCATCATGAACGATGGTACCCCCCACATATCTGCGGGGTCTCACGTATGGCAGTTGCCTTGACCTGACATTGGTGTCACGGTGCTTCTCTCACAAAGTTAAGTGGTTTTGCGATATTGAGACTCATGGGAGTGATCACATACCCACCTACGTGACGATCGATGGTATCATAAAAAAATTCTCTTCCGGTGTTGCAATTGGCACTGACTGGTCGATGTTTGCATCGCGTGTTGAGAACGCTTGCCAAGAAGGCCTCGCCTGCAGCCTGGAAAATACCATAGTGGAAGCTATGCAAGCGTCCAAACGCAAATTACCATTTTCGTCTAAAGTAACACAGTTTGACATCGAACTGGAAAAATTACGAGCTATACGAAGGCGTGCGGAACGACGATACAGACGCACAAGATCAATTTACGATCTGAGGGAAGCAAGGCGGCTCCAGAAAAAGATTCAACGACGCATTTACAAACTGGAGAGCGAACGCTGGAAAGCATTCTGCGAATCTCTAGACCCCCATAAACCGCTGTCATATATCTGGAGAACAGTTCGTGGTCTTCGCTCCTCTCCACAACCACGGCACCCTTTTAAAGCTTTGGCACTCCATCATGGAAAAACAGAACTCGAGGTGGCTGAAGAATTTTGCACGAGAGTTGCCGGGAATATTATGAATGAGAGCATCGACGCCGTGATCGTTCCTGAGACGCGATTACCAGAAATGGACACTCCGTTCACCATGGAAGAACTGGAAGGTGCGTTAGTCGCTTCTAAGCGCATGTCATCGCCAGGTCCTGATGGTATTACTTATAGTGCGTTGTGACACCTTGGACAAAAAGCTAGAAAAGAACTTTTAACAACTCCTGGCTCAGCGGCAGTGTTCCCCGAGAATGGAAAATAAGTCGATTAATACCACTTTTGAAATCGGGAAAATCACCATTGGACTTGACAGCGTATCGCCCTATTGCCCTCGCAAGCTGCCTCGGAAAAGTGATGGAAAGAATGGTTCTATTTCGTCTCGAGTGGTACTTGGAACGATACACCAAATACCCTTCTTGCATGGCAGGTTTTCGTCGGGGCCGCTCCTCCATTGACTGTGTCATTGATTTATCGACATTTGTTCAACAAGAAAAAAGTCGCAAGCGCATATCAGTGGCACTCTTTCTTGACGTGAAGGGTGCATATGATAATGTAGCTCACGATTCCATCCTCACTTCTCTCGCAGCAATAGGCATTGGTGGACGAATGTTTCAATGGATAAAAGACTATATAACTGGCAGGGGTTTCTTTGTGCAAACAGATGAGGGTAAAACTGCTGAACATTACACCTACTGCGGAGTACCTCAGGGAGGTGTTTTAAGCACCACATTGTTCAATGTGGCCCTCATTGGTCTGGTGAAGGTTCTGCCAAAGTCGGTGTGCCTATCCATATACGCCGATGATATTTGCCTCTGGAGTGCTGCAGTTACTCGCCCTCAGGTGCGTGCACGAATACAGCGGGCAGCAACCCTCACAACAGCCTACCTTCAGAAACAAGGGCTAAATATATCAACTGTGAAGTGCGCGTTGATGGCGTTTACACGCAAACCAATGACGCCATACCCTGTTTACATCAATGGCCAGAGTGTCAAATATGCACGGACGCATCGTTTCCTGGGCATAATTATCGACAGAAGTCTTTCGTGGAGCCCACATTGTGCGTACTTGAAGAAGAGACTGCTATCTATTGTGCATATCATGAAATTCTTGTGCGGTAAAGCATGGGGAACTTCTGTGGCCTCCATGCTACAGCTGTACAGGGCCCTATTTCTGGGTCTATTGCGCTACAGCTTGCCGGTGCTGACTAACACTTGCAAATCGAATACTCATTCATTGGAGAGTTTGCAGGGTCAGGCACTGCGTATCTGCCTAGGACTGCCCCGATGCGCTTCTACTTATGCCACAATCATGCTTGCCAAAGACCATCCGGTCAGGACATATATAGTTGTGGATTGCCTCAGAGCACACATTCGACATGCTAGCCGTGTCCCCGACCACCACTTGGCCCTTCTACCTTCCGGAAGACCACGTGCTACGTTTTCAGACGTCATAGCCAAGCACCTAAACAGCATTCCATCAGGATATACGCCAGCTGCGAGAACAGCATGCCCTTTGTGGTGCCTCGACCAGCCGCAAGTACGTCTAGAAATTCCGGGAATAAAAAAAAAAGCAGTCACTCCAGAGTAGGATTGAAGCAAGCAACACTGCTATTATTACATGAGTTGTACTTAGACCGAACGCAGATATACACTGATGGGTCCGTCTCATCCAGCAGCTCATCAGGTGCCGCTGTAATTCCGGCTGCAGAAATGACAATCAAGTTTAAGTTGTCGCATATGACTACATCTACGGCATCAGAGCTTGTTGCTATAAGGGCTGCTTTACAATATCTCGTTCAAGAACGTCCAGGAAAATGGGTCATATTCTGTGATTCGAAGGCAGCGCTTCAGAGTTTGCAGTCTACCATGCGTAGGAGGAGCCATGACCAACTGGTAGAAGAAATAAGACATTGCCATCATGAAGCTCTAGCACGAGGGCATGATATTATATATCAATGGCTGCCTGGACATATCGGTATTACCGGAAATCAATTAGCCGATGATGCAGCCCACTCAGCCCATGAAGAAACCCGTGTAGTCCCGATTCCTCTATCAAGGAATGATGCAGCAAGACAACTTTACCTGCTGGCTCGAGATCTCACACGCACGTTCTGGTCGTCTACCACCTTCCAAAGGTGTCAATTTTATGAACTGGATCCTTCGCTCAAGCTAAAGCTACCATCACACCTTTCCCGCTCCGATGCGACACTGTTATGCCGCCTTTGGTTGGGTGTTGCATTCACAAAGGCGTACTCCTTTCGCATTGGTATGGCAGACACTCCTACATGTGACTACTGCGGAGATGAAGAGACCATCGAACACGTCGTGTGCAGCTGCGCTTGCTACGACACACAGCGATGCCAGCTACGGATGGTTTTGAATCGACTTGACCCCGGACCATTTTGTGTGCAGAAGATACTAGGACCTTGGGCATCTGCCTCAGTTGCGCAGAAAGCAACTAAAGCACTGCTACTTTACCTTAAGTCAACAAACCTGAGCGACCGCCTGTAAACTGTGTGTGCTCCCCGAGTGTGCTCGTGATTGTGTGTACCTTCTCATCTTTCTGCAACCTCTTTTCTCCCCTTTGTCCCTTCCCCAGTGCAGGGTAGCAAACCGGATGTGCGTCTGGTTAACCTCCCTGCCTTTCCTTGCATCTTTATCTCTCTCTCTCTCTCTGCCGGTGAGCACAGCTGAAGCAGAATGCTTTTTTTTATCGCTGGGACGCCTAAAGTTGTACCTGAGAGCTACAACTACTAATGAAAGATTGTTTGGTATCGCTCTTTGAATATCCGCCATGAAAGACAAGTCCGCCTGGAAGACATTTTCTCTGTTTTTTAACGGAAACGGAAATGGCTTCAGCTGAATGTTTGTGTAATATCAACCATAGGCGCCAGCTAAATGAAGGCATAAAAATAGCTGAAGGTATTCTTGGATTGAGATGTTTTGAACAACAGTAAAAACAAAGTTGTTATTGATAAATTAATGGGGTTTAATGTCGAAAGAGCTATTCAGGAGAGATCAGTTGCAAGAATGCATAAAAATATACTAGAATTCAAGAGTTTACTGCCTACGCACGAATACTAGCCACCATGTGCATCCCACCCACCATGGCGACTCTCTATCCCAGATATTACAACTTCGATTCCTGGAATAAATTGTAACAATGATCTGCCCATAATCGTAATAAAGCAATTAACTTTAACACACCTTTATACTAACTATGAAGACTATATTCACGTGTACACCGACGGATCATGTCTGAATCAAAGCTCTACGTCGGCATTCTTTGTACCTGCATACCAAGCGAGAAAAGCTTTTAAACTGAGCCATTTCACAACATCCACAATGGCAGAACTCTATGCGATACTCTGTGCTTTACGCTTCATATGTTTACAGCCATGTCAACTTCTATGGGTAGTTATCAGTGACTTACAGTCCTCATTAGTTTCTTTAAAAGGAATCAGCTTGGGAAATAAAGCTAGGGAGCTCGCATAAGAAATACAGAGGACGTAGTAGTAGTAGTAGTAGTAGGATTTTTATTTACAGTAAGCCGGATACAGAGCTCACTGCAGGGGCAAAGGGCTAAAGGCGAACAGCCTGACAAAGGCCCTTGTCCCTCCGCAGTCCGTGACAGTGCAAAGCTTAAACAATATATATATTCAATACATTGGTTTCAAGCAACCTGAAATTGTAAACACAAAATTCAAATATAAATAGCATAAGAAGTTTACATAACACATTTTAAGAATTAGAGGTCACTCTCGTTATAATTCACAACAAAACAATATCAATGAAACATCTCGAAAACAGACACAAAATGCATGCGGATACAATGAATTCCGCTGTATACACTCGCATAGTTGACATAGAAGTTTATGAACAATTTAAGCATTTGCAGAGGCATGAGACTCCATTACGTAGTGGAGTCTCATGCATTACGTAGTGGAGTCTCATTATTAGACCGGTGGTTATGAATAAGTTCTTTATTTGTTTCTTGAAAGTCGCACTACTAGCCCTAAAGTTCAATTGATCTGCAAGGGTATTTAAAACCTGAGGTACCGGGTAAGCAATACTTTGTTTTCCATACTTGGTTCTTGTTCTAGGAGCTCGTTTTTTTTGTTCTCGCATACTGTAGTGTGGTCTTTCGGTGCAACTTTCTTCATATAGCTTAGTCTTTTGTATTAACTGAAGTAATTTAAAATGATATAATTGATCAATTCTGAGTATGGAATGTTTAATGAATAGTGGAGCAGTGCGCAAGTCTTGTAGATTCCCCCTGTAATTTTCAAAGCAGCGCAATATATTCTTTTGTATAGTTATCAACTTATGGTAATTCCCTTGTGATGTCGTTCCCCAGACTAACATCCCATAACTTACTTTAGAATGGAAGAGTGCATAGTACATACCTATTTTTAACCTCAATGGGATTAAGTGCATTGTTCTAAATAAACAACCAACTATTTGCGCTAATGCGGTGATCAGATGATTTACATGTGTATTCCAGTTTAATTCCTCCTGAAACCATACACCAAGAAACTTTTGTTCCCTAACATGTGCGATGCAATTTCCTTCGAATTTTACAGCTATGTTACTAATAGGTTTGTTTATAGGTCGGAATATCATATAGGTTGTTTTTTTTGCATTCAAGCGCAGTCCATTTTGCCTTAACCAATTTGAAAGATTGCTTAAAAAATTATTTACACTGAACTCAAGTGATATTAGATTGTCTGATGTAAAGAAAACATTCGTATCGTCAGCGTACATTATAAGTTCAGGAGAATGAGGTATATCGACAATATCTATAATATAGACAAGGAACAATAATTGCCCCAGTATAGAACCTTGGGGGACTTCTTGGTTCAACTTTATTTTTGCGGAAATAGTGTTATTCAGTTTTACATATAGATAACGATCTTCTAGGTAACTTTTAAACAGTTGTAGTGCAACTCGACGCACCCCATAACTCGATAATTTATGAATCAATGATTTGAATTGTATGGAGTCAAATGCCTTTTAAGGATCGAGGAAGAGCCCAAGAGTATATTTTTTGTTTTCTATATTTTCGATTATCTTATCTTTGATATACAGTAAAGCTTGTTCTGTTGATTTATTTTTTTGAAAACCATACTGACTTTTTGTTATTATTTGGTGCTTATCAAAAAAGGATGCAAGTCTATCATAAATAACCCCTTCAAATATTTTTGATATTGTTGGAAGCACGGCTATAGGTCGATAGTTCGCTAAAGTATTGATATCACCACCTTTATGTACTGCAGTGACTTTTGCTACATTTAGCTGCTCTGGAAATACACCGTTAGTGAGGGTGAGGTTGATAATATAGGCCAAGACATTAGATATCAATGGTGACACCATTTTTAACTCAACGGAACTTGTCTCATCAATCCCTGATGCAACATTGTTTTTAAGTTTTCTAATTAATCTTTCTACTTCATCCGGATCTGTCGGTGCGAGAAAAATAGACGTACGCTATAGCAAAAGTTTTAAACCACACTATAATGTTCCAATGGGTGCGAAGCCACTGTGGAATCACAGAAAACGACATAGCTGATCATATTGCACGTGCAGCACATGAAGAAAATAATATATCACTGCTACCTCTATCGATGAGCGATGCGCGTTGTCTTATAAATAAGATGAGCTGTCAACTGTCTAAGAAAACTTGGTTCGAAAATGGTGCGCAAAACTCTCTGTTGTATAACATTGATTCCGGTACAGAATTGAATATTCCGTTAAAGGTTAGCCGATCAGTAGAAACAGTCATCCTTAGGCTTGGACTTGGTACAGCCTGCACGAAGGCTTTTCTGTATAGAATAAGGAGAGCTGGCAGTCCCACCTGCTCATGTGAATAAGCTGAAGACGACGTGGAGCATATTCTTCTGCATTGTAAAAATCATGACGTACCTCGAAAGAACCTTTTTCAAAACTCAATTCTTTGGATAAGCGACCTCCATCAATTGCAAAAATCCTTGGTCCATGGCCAAAAGGAAAGCTACAAGCCACTGCAGCACGTGCAGTCGTTCACTTTCTGGAGGAATCTGAAATAGCTCAAAAGTACTAAACAAAAAACAATTGTTTACCGCGGTATGTTTCAAAACAGTAATTTCCTGCTTCACTACAATATTTTTGGGAAAACCTTTCTGAAAACATGTCAGCATTTAAGCGACAAGATCACCTTAGACGTTTTATTGAACTTACACGTTTTTGTGCGAACACTTAAATTGGCGCGATTACTTGTGTGGATTTCTTTTGTTTTTTTTACAAACTCAGTGTGGTGCGGACACAGTTCTACGCAGTGTGGACTCATTTCTGTGTGGTGTGGACACTCAGTGTGGAAAAACGTGAACTCATTGTGTAAGTGTTGTGCTATGTACATATGTATGGCCTTGTGTTTGCTACTGAATGTGCGATGTTGACTTTTGTGCGAGAGAAGAGTAGCCGGTGCTACGCATTGGCACCAACCTCTCCTTTTATACATTTAATAAAAAAAAACGTCGAAAGATAAGGATATAACCAGAGACGCCGTAGTGGGGTGCTCTGGAAAGTTTACCACTTTGCTTCTTTAACATGCACCTACGTCAAAGTGCATGGGCCTCAAGCATTTTCGACTACATCAAAAATATGACAGGCGTTTGATCCTGCTACTCGCGGGTCACCAATAGAGCACCATAACCACTGGACCACCCTGGCGGGTAGTAAAAATGACAGTTTTGGTAAAACTAGTATCCACTACTTTTCGTCCAGCTGTAAGGAAGCAAGTTCAGTTTCATGAGGCATATTGCTGAAAATCACATTGACAGCATGGTAGAGTGATTCCGTTCTCTCTCGTCGCCTACTCCTTGCTTTTCAGTGGCATCCTTTACTTGCAGACGTGTTTCGCGGATAAAAAAGGTGTGAACGGCAATAAAACAACTTAAATTTGCATGTGACAATTCGCGCAAATATCGGGTAACATATGGGACATATAATGTGACATATGCTGCGGAAGATAATATTTGTGTCAATTGAAAAAAAATGAACAACCATATTCCGCTATGTTATGTGTCTGTTTGTGGCGTGAGACATTGCTTGCACAGAGTTTTTCATTTGTTGTATAACATTATGGTTACCTTATATATTGCTTGTAATTTTACGTGATAACACGCCCACTCATGTTTCTCCATTCGGTGCATTTCATGTCGTGTGCCATATAGTTGCAGAAATTGCTCGGTGTGCCCTTCCAGGCATATCAGTGCAAAGAAATGAGCAAATGAAGCGAATCAATACACATAATTTGTTGTATATTTTTTCAGGTATGTTCTTTATTCTTGCGCAGTTTGCCACAGTGCCAAACAACAAAGCTTGTGTCCACTACAACTGCCCACACTGCATTCCTCATTACGCTTCTTTAGGCCCCACCGTGGTGGTCTATTGGCTAAGGTACTCGGTTGCTAACGTGCACGTCGCGGGATCGAATCCCAGCTGCAGCGGCTGCATTTCCGATGGAGGCGGAAATGTTGTAGGCCCGTGTGCTCAGATTTGGTGCTCATAAAAAAACCCCAGGTGGTCGAAATTTCCGGATTCCTCCACTACAGCGTCTCTCATAATCATATGGTGCATTAGAATGTTAAACCCCAAATATCTATCACGCTGCTTCTTGAGGTTCATGACCACCATATTTTTATTTATGAGCCTACACTGTACACAAACTAACCGAAATGGGTGGTTTAAGGGCGTCATATTATCTTTAGTCACACTTCTGCACCCATAGGGTGTAACAAAAAAACAGTAATATGGTCCTGCAACCTCCATTTTATTTCATTAGAAAATATCGTGAATAAACGAGCGGATAAAGGAGGTAAATTCACGACGCCATTTATCTCGAACGAGACCACCAGAAAACTTCCATTTGACCACCTCTCGCATGTTTTCTTTTCTTTTCTACTTGAAGCTCTCTGCAATTTGCCTCAAGTGCTGGCCGGCATGCATTCTGCTTTGCAGGGGTAAGAAGTGCGTTGTCACACGAGAGCACAAATTTATCAGGATGCCTAACATATTCACAACGCGCTCATCAAATATTTATTTCATATATGTTTGTTTATTTAAATATTTATTTCATATATAGTGTGCCCTCTGCATATGATGCAGAGGGCACACTTTAGACAGTTGGGCTCGGTTTCAACCCACACTGCGACCACAGAATAACTTGGCTTATGTTGTTTTACCATAAAATCAATATAATGCTAAAGGAACAATCTGCAGACCTTCGATGCGGCCGATCGGCACTGCATGCACACTCAGTTTACCATTTTGGATAACATATCGAGCTGGCGCAGTGTGCATCAACACACGGAATAAAACCAGGTGTTGAGGAGACCTGCGAAAAAAATGGCCCTGTATCTGCATCGTAATCTGCAAATGTCGTCGAAAGACGATAGTCTTGCGTGTGAGAGAGTAAACAAAACATTCTTCGCAAGAAAATCGGTGAATGGTATTCTGGAGGCGCTGCGTTAGAGTGCCTCAAGCGTGCAGCGGATGCGAACGAGCGCATCAAGTCACGTCACACGTGAGACATGAGCGCCATCTGGCAGTTCTCCTTGAGAACGAAGTGCGTGGCTCTGAGACAGGTGTGTGCACCCGTCTCAGAGGTGATAAGGTGTAAACGCAAGGCGACGGGTGGGCGCCACCACCATCTCATCTTAGCAAAGCGTTGGAAACACTCGCCTTTTCGTGCAAGCGTTGCATGACCAGCGCAGCGTGATAAGTGCTACAGTCCTTAAAGTTACTAATGTCAGCTTTTTCGAGTAAAAGACGCACATGCAGAATATATGCGTGTTGTTATGGTGCCCCAGACATGCGCAATAATTTATTTATTTATTTATTTATTTATTTACAATACTGCCACTCTCATCCGAGAGCATAGCAGGAGGGCTTACAAATGTGTGTACAAGAAACATGTGAATCTGCAGGCTTTATTCATGAGGAGGAACAAAAAAGAACATGTGCACACAAAGATAGAATAATTGCACAACTTTACGCATAAACACGCCTATATAACAAGCTGTAGTAACAAAAAGAAGAAATAAACAAAAAAACAAGTCCATCAAAATGGTAAGAATAGTTCGAATACAAGGCTGCAGCAACAAAATACACAAGAAATTAACAGATTTGTAAGCTGAAAATGCTACACGTGTGCTGTTCGGTTAGCGCAACAATAAGTGTTATTTCTACACTGAATAATCTAGCATTTCGACGAACTTAGATAACGAGTCAGTGCTTGTTATCACGGGGTCGAGCTTATTCCACTCGCGTATTGCCATGGGAAAGAAAGAGTACATAAACGTGTCGTTACTGCAGAAATATTCGGTTATGGTGCGGTCGTGTTTGTGACGTGTAGGGCGGGTCTGAGAAAAAGATATGTATTTATGCGTATCAATCTTGTAACTGTTATGAATTAGCTGGAACAAGAATTTTAGGCGAGCGTGCCTCGCTCTAACTGACAAACTTTTTATTCCTGAATCAGCCAAGAGGTTAGTGGGAGAGTCAGTCCGTTTATACTTATTGTAGATGAACCTTATAGCCTTTCGTTGGACACTTTCAATCTTTTTCATGAGGGTAGTCGAGTGCGGAAACCATATCGGGCTTGCATATTCCAGAAGCGGTCTTATGAACGTTCTATAAGCTAACAGCTTGGTAGGAGTGGGGGACGTCTTTAGGCACCGTTTTAGGTAGAACAGTTTGCGCAACGCGGCGGCGGTAATATTTGTGATGTGTGAATCCCATCTAAGATCGGAAGTAAGCGTAATTCCTAAATATTTGTGTTGCGAAACCTTACTTAAGGGTATGTCATTAATGAAGTATGTAAACATAGAAGGCTGTTTTTTTGTTGAAACAGTCATGATAACGGATTTTTTAATGTTTATTGTCATTTGCCAGTCAGAACACCATTTCGTTATTTTACTAAGCGACGTGTTAAGCATTAGGTGGTCCGTATAGCTATTAATTTCCCTGTATATAATGCAGTCATCTGCAAATAACTTGATGTTGCACTCGATATTGGAAGTTATGTCGTTAATAAAAATTAAGAATAATAACGGTCCCAGGACTGACCCCTGCGGAACCCCGGATGTCACAGGTACGGTCGCAGATGGTGTGTTTTCGAAGACAACAAACTGGGACCTGTTCGAGAGGAAGTCTTTTACCCATGCCAATATTGCGCCTTTGCCAATCACATTTTCCAATTTTCTAATTAATTTAGTATGGCCTACACAATCAAATGTCTTGGAAAAATCCAACAGAACGATGTCTGTTTGCGCGTGGTTGTTTATTGATAGTGCGAGGTCGTGAACTATTTCTGCTAGCTGTGTAATAGTTTGTAGGCCGCTGCGGAAGCCGTGCTGATGAGGTGATAAAAAGTTCACTTTTTCCAAGTAAACAGTTAGATGCTTCAGAATTATGTGCTCAAGTAATTTGCATGACGTGCTTGTTAGTGAGATAGGCCTGAAATTTGAAACGTCATTTTTGTCTCCTGATTTGTGAATTGGTACTATTTTTACTATTTTCCAGTCTTCCGGAAGGGTAGATGTTGAAAGCGACTTGCGAAAAATTAGGCCGAGGTACTTGCTACACCATTCTGCATATCTTTTTGGGAATTCATTCGGTATGTCATCAGGGCCGGTGGATTTTTTCGGGTCCAAGTTAAGCAATAGTTGCATAATTCCAGCGTCTGTGATGTTAATTTCGTCAATTTTGTCAGTATTGTGCTGTTCCAAATAAGGTGAAATGCCATTATTTGTCGTGAATACCGAGCGGAAGAAATCATTATGCGCATTCGACTTCGCTACCTGCTCTTCTGCTGTTAGTGTAGACGATGCTTCAGGACTTTTACGAAAATGCCTCCAGAATTTTTGCGGGCTATTTGTGATAAAGTTTGGAAGGGTTACGTTGAAGTAATGCTGTTTGGCTTGCTGCGTCTTTGTTTTCAGTCTCATGACTGCATTTGATAACTTCTCGTTACCTGGTGAGTTGGCGGGGTTGATCCTCGCTGCCCGCCGTAACCTTTTTACTTGACGTTTCGCTTGGATAACTTCTCTATTTATCCATGGGTTTTTTAGGTTGGTTTTTTTGTGCTTCACAGGTATAAAGGTATTGATGCAGCGAAAAACAATGACCTTGAACTGGAGCCACAACAAATTTACATTTGCGGACATGTCTGAGGCAGTTTCAAAAAAAGGTTGGAATTCATGCGCGAGATACGTTTGAATACTGTCATTGTTGGCTTTCTGATAATTGATAATGGTTACTGCGGTAGGGCGAACTGTGAATTTACAATCAAGTACCAACCAACAAACAGGCATCTTGTGGTCAGATATCCCTTCAGCAACGCTTATCTCGATTTGCTCGTTTGGAAAATGGTCGCTCAGAAGGACGAGGTCGAGAATATTTTCAGTGGTTCCTTGTATGCGTGTTGCATCGGCAACTACCTGATGAAGGTTAAAGTCGAGCATTAAATTAACCAGTGCTTTCGATGACAGAGACGTGTGGTGCATAGTAGCCCAGTCAAAATCAGCGAGGTTGAAGTCACCCATAATAATCACACGATTGCTGCGTGCATGCTGCGAAAGAAATTCTTGGATGAAAGATATACCGTCTTCCCCGGAGGACGGGCTACGATAGGCGCATCCAATGATTGTACTCGGGCCGTCACAAGCTATCTTACAAAAAACAGCCTTCGCACTTGCTACCTCGGGCAAACATGCGAAGGGATACATTTTTTAATTAATAAAGCTACCCCTCCGCCTCGAGTTGGCCTATCTTTCCTGATAACTGAGTAGTTTGGGGGAGCAATTTCATGGCTGGATACGTCTGGGGAAAGCCATGTCTCCGTTATAGCTACAAGGTCAGGATCATAATGAAGTAAGATATGTTCGAGTTGTTCTATCTTATTTAGTATACTCCGGGCATTTATGTTCAGCAAAGTTAGCTCTTTAACAGCGCGTTGCTTCGAGTCGTCGGCTTGCTCGGGATTTCTTTTTGCTTGGTTTCTTTCATTGGACCTTTGCTTGCATTTTGGTCATTTTTTTCATCGGTATCTTGTCGCTCATTTCATCGCTCCAAACGAATGCGCGCTTGTCAATGTACAATTTGTCAAATGAAAGGGTAACCTTTTCTTTGTTCTCACGGTTTGGCTTCGCACTATCCCATAGCTTCTTTCTTACTTCTCGTACTTTCGGCGAGAAGTCTTCGCCGATAGCAAACGAAGTACCTTTCAGTTTGAATCCTCTTTTTAGAATTTCTGTATTCTTTCTCCAGTCCAACAGCCTAAAAATTACTGGCCGTGTTTTTTGGGTGCAGGTTTACCTAACCGGTGTATCCGTTCTATGGCAACCTTATCTAACTCGAGTATCTCATTGATTATAGTCGTGTTCACGGTGTCCGCTAACGTATCGCTTGTTTCTCCGTCAACCTCTGAGAGACCGTAAACAATCAAGTTATTGCGCCGGCTACGGTTGTCCAAGTCATCCATTTTCTTTTCCAGAACTTCAATGGCTCGACTCATAGAATGAATCTGAGTTTGGCAAGATTCTATTTTAACTTCTAGTATAGCCAGGCCATCTAATTTCTTGTCAATGTTAGCTAGCCGCTCTTCCTTAATATCTCTGATGTCGGCCGCTATTGCTTGCAGTTGCTTTGCATTGGCAGCTAAATCCGGGCCTGGGTTTGATTCGATATCCCCGGCTAGCATGAGCAATTTTCGCACAGACACTGCAGTTTCATAGATACAACAACACAGCCATGGGCATGGCAGCACTACCAAAAACGGGTCACTTGAACGATAGCATTTTCCGTAATTTTTTCTTACCTGCAGTAGGAAGACGAACGGATTAGACGCCGTACTGGCAGAGCCGCCGTGCCCAATAGCTGCGGTGGTGGCGGGTAGGCAATTTATAAGCTTGGTGAGCGGTGGCGCTGGTATGAAGTGATGCGCCAAGTGGTCGGCGCACGTTGAGGTCCGGTGATGCAGTGGCAGATACTGTAGATTATCCATGTGGCAGTTGGTGACGTCATGGTCTAGTGCAGTCCAGGGCAATCCATGTAGTTCGGCGCCTCTAGCGGTGCCGAGAAGCGCCGGTCCCACGAACATCTGCAGTAGGAAGACGAACGGATTAGACGCCATACTGGCAGAGCCGCCGTGCCCAAATTGCTTTTTAATTGGCGATTGCACAAGTATGAACGCTGAAACTTGAGCAAAATTGGTGGCCGCTGCAGGATGGGGCGGCAGTTTCAAGTAGCTGGTGCCGTTTAGAGTGGAAAAACAGACAAATGTACAGACAGACAGACAGACCAAAATTTTTGCGTAGAAAGTCCCCAAGGAAGACTATCGTCTTAAAAAAACAAATGCAGGGAACTCTTCTTAAGCGGCCGCTACGAAGCGAGAAAATATGCCCTTTGACCGATCTCTGCTCCGACCTTTGAACAGCGACGTCAGCGCGCGAGAGGGGAAGTGACGCGCGCGGAGAAAAAAAAAGAACGCGCGAAAAAAGCCGTTTAAGTTCCGAAATGCCAGCGGAGATTAGGAGACTACCCGAGCGACATGCATCAGCGATAGCGAAGCGAAGCCGTCACGGCATAACGTTCACCGTCTGAGTGACGCATTTGAGCTGCACGGCTATGTATCGTGGTGTTGTGCGTGTGTTTTGTGCGACAGTGTTACTGTGTTATCGGCGCTGGACGTGAAATGTGTGGTTTGTCAACAATGCAACATGCCACTGTGTGAGTTCTATGGTGTGGCAATGGCCCTGTGGCTAAAGCGAGCATGCTAGCATACCGCTGTGTATAACCAAGCAGCTTATGGGCACGCCGCGTTCGCGGCACAATCAGGAACACAAGTGGTAGGTAATACTTATGTTTCCTCTGTTGGCGAATTCTGATCGTCGCTTGAGCAGCAGTAGGGGACATTTCGCACTTTGCGTTGCGTGAAACGAGCATTGAAAAGGATGAAACATAGTCAGTAAGCTCACAAAATAATGGGTGGTGCATGTTTTGAAACTCCTGTGAATATCTCACCAGCTTTGCGCAGCCAGCCAATTAGAGCGAGTGCACCTTAAAAAAGGCAAGTTTGTGCGACATAATTTCTTTGGTTGCAATAAAGTATGAATGAAACAGTGCTTTCAGAGAGTAGACACTGAAGCAAATACAAACAAACAAACAACCACTGTTATCGTGCTGCCATGTGATGAAGTGTGCCGTAAGGCCACATTTTTTTCTATTTATTCTCTTCTTATGCCCAGAATATGAGCTAGTACGAAGACTTTACGATAAAAATTTTGAATTGTTTACATAGACTGCGTCGCGGAGAAAAAATTACATTGCAGAGCAAGGTACAGTGGCATCTTAAGATTGTATTGATTTAGCTTGAAAGATAACTTATGTTAAAGAGACATAATCATGACCATATGATGTCGCAGACATGTAGTTTGTGATATGGTGTTTTTGGGGAAGCACGTGAATTTTATGGTATTATCACTTCTTAGTCACATATGAGCACTTGAACTTGCCATAATTACATGTGAATATTTATAGAATTTAGGATATGTGTCACTTATACAAGGCTAATCTAATTGCATTGATATCAGTCAGTTGAATCTGTTGAACCTTGTGTTTTAGTCACCTTGATCCTTCCTTTTGGTTGTTTTGTTTTACATTTTGTTGCCATAGTGTTTGTGATCAATGCAGAGTATTCTTACTATTGAGACAATTCCTGGCAAGGTAGAAACTGATGGTATTTTGTCTGGCTCTTTTTTGTCATAATTACAAGTATTCTGTAATTTTTGCCATGAATTAATAACAAGTCACGCAATCAGAAACCTAAACAGAATAGCTGGGGTTGTTAAATAAGCTAGTGTTCCACGTGTTTCATTGCAAAGGGGTGTAATTGTTGCTGTTTAACTTCCAAAAACCAACGTAAGATCATCAGTGACACTGTAGTGGGGGCGTACAGACATTTTGACCACCTGAAGCTCAATAATGTGCACATAATCTAAGGGCAAGGACCTCAAGCATGTTTTCTTCATCGAGAATAGGTTTAATGAAAACGGGAATCTTACTCACATTTGCATCCCTTTATACTACATTGCTAACTTGACTGAGATCAAAAACTGTTGAAGTAGTAGCACACAGGACAAGAGTTCACTTCTGAAGTTGTATTGAATTTCTTCGCCGACATTTATTCTTTACCCTCTGTACTTTAGCTGAAAAATTCACAAGGAACTACTTCAGACCAGCTCGATTTCATACTTGTTTCATGTTTTGTTAGAAAATCTGCAATGGTTCTGTCAAGTGTGGGTCAGTGGTAAGACATTCATTTTTATGCATACACAAAACCTAATGGACTTTTTGTATCCTTTTCAGGAAGACATTTACGGGAAAGCAGCAGGAGTTGCTCACCCACCTGTTTGTGTACAAGACAGTGTATTGTGGGAACACTCCCCTGTGCCTCACTGCACACTAGCTCGAACATTTTGTACATATTACAACATTTGGGATAATACTCTCACTGTGTTTTGTTATAAACCCAAAGTGTTATGCATGGTACTGCATGGAACCTGTCCAATAGCAAGCCCGTTTGAAGATCTCGCATCGTTAAACACGACACTCGGTACACAGCAAACGTATTCTTAAGATGGACAGTTGGGCGAGTTGATGTGTAATAAGAGTTAAACAAGGAGTGGAAAAAAAGCCCATATCATAGTGAAATGAGAATGAATCGTACAGGACAAGGGAAGTGTGATGCCAACCACAAGATGATACACACACATAGTACAAAAAAATCACAAGATGCAAGTGTTATGCAGTCGCAGAATGAGTACGAATGTGACTAAAATAACCATACACGCGGTGAACTTTAGCGTTGCCCTGTTCAGTTCATTTTTGGTTTGTTATCACCCTTTTTTTTAAAACTATGAACGGAAGTCCTAGCAGCTTTATACTCTGTATACATTTGTAGTCAAATTAGTTTCATTTTCATGGCATACCAAGCTCTAGAACACAGTATGCTAATAACCATCAGCTATATATAGCAAGTTTTATACTTTAGGCCTGTGATTGCCTAACTTCAAGTTCTATGTAGCCCAGGAACCTGGAATATTTTAATACAGTAAATATGCATAAGCCATGAAGAGAGGAATTGAAGGTGAAGAACTCAAGTTGCAGATGACATTGGTTATCATGGAAATATTGTAAACAGCTCTGTACTAATTATGTAGAAATAAAGCATCGGCGTATTGCAGCTGTGTGACAATGTCGACCAGTTCCCACGCATAAGTATTTCCAGAATTTACGTTATTTATGAGATATGTGTGAGTAAACATGTGAAGCCTTGTAATAATGCAATGTTGTTATTGTGTTGGCATGACTGAACATGGTTGACACTCACGATGCCCTAGAATTTAACACTAAAAGACACACTGAAGCACAGGTAGGGCACACACGAGCGTGAACTATCAACTGTTTATTCGATGGGAATATAAGAAGCGTATATAGGGTGAAAGGGAAAGAAAAAGAGAAAGAGCATAAACCAGCGCACTGCCCACCACAAGAAAGCTACCATCTGTGCGACATCAAATCTGACCTTGTCAACTATGTAAAATATCCACGTAGAAAGTATATCCAACCTTAGACAAATGAAGAGATGGTGCACTAACTTACCTGTCTTCACCAAGCCTGTGCATTATGAAAGCTTTAATGATTTCTCTTTCCTTTGTGTCTTTGGATCTTGATAAAATAATGGTGTTTTCGAAATTTAGCTTACAATGACACTTCATGCAATGGGTAGCTAAGTTACCGTGGTGACTAATGTGCTTGTAGTTGTAATCATGCTCGCGTAAACGTGAATCAAGACACCTAGCAGTTGGCCCTACGTACCGATTTCAGCATGGCAAAGGAGTACTATATACAACATTTTTTTAGCATTGTACAAACTTGTTGACATGCTTAACAGAACACGTATAGTTGTTCTTCTGGTTCTTGCCGTTTACTTGGTGACAAAGTAAAATTGATTTGTAAAGTGCTCTGAAGGTGATGCATATGCCATGCCTACTTGTAATTTTTTTTTCACTCCGTGCGAAATGCCGCGGACGTAGGGCATAACAATCGGCCTCTCTTTTCACTTCTCTTTGTATTCTACGTTCGTTTTATACGTGTGGCCGATAGTTTTTAAGAGCCTCTCGGCCAAGGCAGTGATCAAGGCATCTGGGTAATCGCTGTCCCCGGGTCTACCAACTTGCTTCATCAAACTTTGCACTACCTTGTGGTCACACGAATTTTGGCAGCTGTCAAACATGCGCGCATTCGCGACGCTTCGAAGTGTCTTTTAGTGTTCAATTCTAGCGCGTTTTGAGTGTCAACTATGTACAACCAACTAGCCACTACTCTGGTCCTTATGAATGAACCCGTTTACAAATTTTGGTAAGTGGATATACAGCAAAGTCAACAGGTCTCATTTGGACTTTTATGCAAAAACTGAACTTATGATCATATCACAGAAGTTTTTATGCCATAAGTCAAGCTAATACCATAAAAAACAACATGCCTACCTGGATGGTTGCATGTTTCATAAAAGTAATGCTAGCCTTATTCTATTAATTTGCTAACCTTTAGGTGTAGACGGACACCAAGTTTCTTGTGCATCCGATTTCTTTGGATAGTGCACTTTGAAATGCACATGTTAGTGTGTGTTATTTTTCGCTCTAGTTTCATCTTGCTATACTGCGTTTAATATTATATGGTGCTTGGGCCGTGCTATGTATGTCCCTAGCGTTTTGTTTTAAGTATAGGTACTGTATGCAAATATGTAAATATACATATGCTTACACTGACATGACAACTGATGCGGTTATGGTTCGAGTAAAACATTTCAAACACTGTATTTTTAATGATTCGAGGTATGCGATAGGAATTCCTAAAATGGCTGCTGACTCAATGTCATGACTCATGCTTTTATTACCAAGCAAGTAGAGCAGATGTTTTACTCTTCAGAATTATTGTAGAAGATTAATAGGTGACAGGCAAACAGGCAGAGATTTGCCCTCTGTTCATGGATACATTAGTGGGTGCTTTATTAATCGTAGCATAATTGAAGTGGCACGTTGCAGAAGTGAAGTTTAACAAAATATTGAGGTGATGACACAGCGCTAGAATGAGTAGGATTTTCCAGTTTTGTGTCTATTTGCTACACTCCTCCGGGTTTCTGTGTTGTGTCTACGAAATTCTGAATGGCAAAGAAGCCAACCTGTCTTCGTTTGTGCGTGTGGTATACTAGCAATGAAAAAACAATTGTTTAAAGAAAAAACAGCTGTTTCGCAGAGAAAAACTGTGACACTGCATTTGTTTTTATTTCGTGTTACATCATCTGTGCAACAGGAGTGCCAAGTACACATTCACAAGGGTGAAGTTCATTGGACGCTGTTGACGCCCTTCATGTTCTTCTGTGAGCGGCCGCTTCTTCCGGGCACGACATCAGTTTCAAGATGGAAAGCTCACGTTCATTGCCTTTCCAGGTTTCTTTTGCCTGGATCTTTTAATCCGGACTGCTCAGTTTGTGCGACGTAGCTCCAGAAAATTTCCCTTCAGGACAGCCGCAATTGTTGCACAGGTTGCCAAGATTGGAGCAGATCAGGCGGCTCATCTGTCAACATGGACACAGCACAACTACATCAGACGCTGCCGACGCCCTTCATTTTCGTCACTCAGCAGCCGATTTTTCCAGGCACGACACCATTGTCAGGATTGAAAGCTCAGGTCCATTGCTTTTACCTGCATCATCTAACCTGGACTGCTCGGTTTATGCCACGTAGCTCCAGAAGATTCTTCTCCAGGACAGCCGCAATGATTGCAAAGGATGCCAAGATGGGAGCCAGCCTGGTGGCTGACTTCAAAACATGGACACAGTACAACTGCATTAGACGCTGCTGGCACCCTTCACATTTGTCAGTCAATAGCTGCTTTTTCCGGACACAACCCCAATTTCAGGATGGAAAGCTCACGTTTATTGCCTTTCCAGGTGAGTTTCCTGAAAGTTGCTACTTTCGTTATATTCAACAGTTACAGTTTCTTGGTGGTGTCGTGCTCGCGAGAAATGGAAGATGTGTTTAATAGATTTTTAGCTTTTGCATCGGAAATGTGTTATGCCTTGTTTGTCCTAACTCTTAAGTTGGCTGGCGATGTTGAGCCTAATCCAGGACCAATGACTAAAGCTTAAGAACAGGCATGCTTTGCTGCTCTAGACACAATTAAAAATTTAAAGAAAGAAGCACATGCAGGATCGCTTTCCCACCTAACTAGTGCAAAAGCTGGTCATGCTTCTGCACGGAAGAGCATTGATAAGATAGAAGATAGGCAGAAAAAACTTAACGCAGAGCTTAATATTTAAAAAACAACGGGAAGCCGTCGAAGGCGAAATAAGGTTGTTGAACGCAAAGATTGCATCACTGTCAATTGTCTCCGCGCCTGGAAGCAGCTCGAGTGATGCCTAAGCTAATGCTAACGCCCTTCGCAGTGCATCTGATTGTTTGGCCACTATCTTTTCTCGAGTCAAGACACTGAGAACAGAATGCGGAGCTCGATCTTGCTTTTTTTAAATATTGCGAGTGATGAAAAAGAAGACTTGGCAATGCACAAACCAAAAATTTTGGAATCTGTTATTAAAAGCTTGACATTAACTCATCTAGCCCAAACTTCGAAAAGGGTACGCAGGCTACGCAAACATGCTGACAGCAGAAAGAGGCGAAAATCACCTATAAAGATGAAGAGCGAATCTTGTCCGCTGCAGGGAAGCTTAAAGGGTCTGAGTTTTCTATTTGGAAAGACTTCTCGTCTGCAACGAGGGAAGCAAGAAAAAAGCTTATCGAATTCGCCAAGTCAAAATGAAATTGCTTAAGCTATCTGTTGACATAATGCGCATGCATGATGTAACATGCGTAACTGACCACGTGACGAGCACGATAGTGCTACTATACAGATAGCTAAGCCATGGTACCCGTGCCCATGAATTCAAGCAGGTGCCTGAGCCTTAAAATTCCTCGTATCTCACCATATCAGTCACAAATATTAGCAGCCTTCTGTAAAAGCTCCTCAAGGTCTGTTCCTTCCTTGATGATACATGTTCTGAATAATCATCTTCACTGAAACGTGAACGTGGCTTCATGCTGATACTTAAGATAATTAAACTAGTCCCCTACGAAATACCTGTATTATTTACTGTTGGGATCGCTTTAACGGGAGAGGTGGAGGTGTAATTATTGGCATTAAAGGCAATAAACCATTATATAATGTCGTATTTTACGAATATACAGCTTGTATGGGTTGGTTGCATGACTCCATTTGAGAGATTATTGATTGGCTGCTGCTATCGTCCTCCAGACACTGACCTATAATTTCTAAGCGACTTGGGAAGCAGGATAACTTATGCTGCTAAGATGTGTCCAACTGAGTTCGTTTATTCAATTGGTGACTTTAATTTCTCTTGAATAAACTGGAAGCTGCTATCTTCCCATTTCTGTGTCTCCACTGCGTTTATTGCTTTAATATAACATTTTAACCAAACTTAGATCATAAGCCAACCCACTCGGGACTCAAATATACTGGACTTGGTATTAAGAACGGCACCGAATAATATAGCAAATATACTAAGTTTATTTCAGTGACCAACGGTTAATGTTAAGGATACTTAACGTCCATCTCGTATTACTAGAGCTACAACAAAAAAGATTCTCAATTATAATAGATGATTGATTAGTGGAGTTTATTGGCGCAAGGGCAAGATATGGCCAAAGAGCGCCAAAGCGATGATAATGAACTGTGCGATGTGCAGTGGGGATAAATTAGATGTGACGTGGCTGTAAATGGGCCTAAAACAGTTGCTGTCGGTGCGTAAAAATATACATATAGTAAAATTATGGCAATGACAAATGTTGTTTACTATGGAGGCATAAAAAGGGTTTAAAAGTGATATGTATGTGAAATAAAAACTTGGCATGGAGCACCAGTGCCTCGACAAAGCCCTTAAAACAAGAGCATGGAGGCCTAGGCTCATTGAAAGCTGCTATCACAGTGGCATCCTCTGAACAAAGAATGCACTATGAACTTGTTGGGCTAAAAACATTCAGTGTTGGACTAAAACATTCAATACTGCATCCATTAAAAACCTTAGAACTGATTTTGCATCAAAAAGCGGCTCTTCGCCGAGAAACATAATCGGATGTAAGGGAAGATGATAGCGGTATGCTAAAAGAAAATATTTCTTTCTTTCAGCTTCCGGACACTCTAAGAGGACGTGGAGCACGGTTAGCCTCTCGCCACATCTACTACAAGTAGGAGGTTCATCGCCAGTCAGCAGAATGCTATTGGTACCATAAGTGTGTCCTATTCTGAGGCGACAGAATAGGACATCAGTTCGCCGTGTTCTCGTAGTGGAGGGCCAGTAACCTAACTGCGGCTTAATTGAGTGAAGCTTATTATTTATTTCTGTGTCCCACAAGCGTTGCCAGTGGCGTCGCAGTTTCTTACGTAGGAAGGGTTTTAGGTCTGTTGCAGGGACCGTAGCAGTAGGGTTAATAGCCCGCAATATAATTGACGTGGCCATTCGGTCAGCTAACACATTGCCCTCGATACTTCTATGGCCAGGTACCCAGCAAATAGTAACATGCTGGTTGGACATGTACGCAGTACATAAGACGGAATACAACTCAATTATTACCGGATTTCTTAATCTAAAAAGTGATCCTAATGCATTTACGATGCTTTATGAGCCTGTAAATATAATTGATTTTTGTATATTTGATTTCCGTATATGCTTCACAGCCGACAATAGTGCATAACCCTCAGCCGTAAATATACTCGTTTCCGGGTGCAGCACACCGGATTCCGAGAAGGATGGTCCGACGGCTGCATAAGCCACCCCTGCATGCGACTTAGAAGCGTCGGTATAAAACTCTACGCATGAGTAGTTGGACTGGAGTTCTCGGAAATGCATTTTAATATGTGCTTCTGGTGCGTGTTTAGTGATCTCGACAAATGAGGTGTCACAGTGTAAAAGCTGCCACTGCCGCGGCGGTAAAAGTATCGCTGTGGGCGTAGGACAAAGTTCTAGCAGCGGAACACCCACTTCCTCACTTAAGTTTCTCACACGCAAAGAGAACGGCTTTCTCACTGTGGGTCGATTATGGAGGAGAGGTGGCAGCGGTCATATCGTTTATAGTTGAATAAGATGGATGCTTGATGTTTGCGCGTACCTTTATAAAATATGTGAAACTGCTATGGGATCGCTGCAGGTGAAGTGACCACTGATTCGACTCTACATAAAGGCTCTTGATCGGACTTGTCCTGAAAGCAACGGTTGCAAGTCGGATACCCAGATGGTGAATGGGGTCTAGGATTTTTAATGCACTTGGCGTTGCGGAATGATAAATTATAGAGGCATAGTCAAGGCGCGACCCGACAAGGCTTTTGTATAACTTCAAGAGCCACTTTTGATCACTACCCCATGTTGTACGTGACAGGAGTTTTAGGACGTTCATCGCTTTCAAACATGTCATTTTGACATATTTATTATAGGGAATAAACGTCAGCTTAGAATCTAAAGTTGTTCCCAGGAATTTATGCTCGCTGTTCACAGAGAGTTGGTCTTCCTTGATCGCAACATTTGGTAGTGGCATTACCCCTCGTTTGTTGGAGAAAAGTATGCAAGTACTTTTCTTCGTGTTTATTTGAAAACCATTTTCATTCTCAATTATAATAGAGAGAATCACATGGCTATAAATGATGAACTATGTACATTCTTTAAGAGTGTACTTTACCGTGCTTTCATAATCGTTCCGTACAAGACAACTGGACGCTCCTAAAGAACAAGTTGGCTTCATTATTTAGTGCATTAGTTAGTGAACATAATCTTAGAATCACAATAACAAATGATAAACAAACGTGCGCAAACTGTTGCGTCATGGCAAAGGTACAGAGGCTTTTTGTATAACTACTGCTCCATGATACACCCCACCTGCGATAAACATTTTCCACATGATCTACCATCACTGCTCACCACTAACAAACAGAAGTTTTGGAAACAAGTGTGCCCAGAACGTCAGGATAAAATCATCAGATTGCACAATGACGACCGATTCCCATTTCAGATCAAGACTTTCGCAAAGATTTTAGTCCTCTCTTCACATCAATTTACCTATTTGAAGATCATACAGGCATCCCCAACGTAGAATAAAGTGGAACGCTGGGCCAGTTGGTACAACATAATGTGGAAATGTATGAGCGCACAAGGTAGAAGGAAAAGCACTTGACAGGAAAGAGGCTCACTTACAACTGAACTTTTATTACAAAACATTCATTGCACGAGAACACAAACGCGCAGGCGCAATCAACTATCACTTCAAGGTGTCACATCCCCCCTCCCCCAAAATAAACGAAGGTGCACGTTCGTCTACTTCAACAGCTCAAAAAGACACATCTTTTTGACTTATTGCTACTGAAGGAGCAGTTTTACACGTGCTTGCGTTCGCCCTAATCTGTTCTGCTTCCATGATTTCTCTGGTCAGTCTGTGTTTTGATTTGCCCAGAATTCTCGTGCTGCCAAACTTCGGATTGCACCCACAATCCCTGCAGTGCATTGAAAAGTGCGTGCAACCTGCGAGAACCTTCAAAGACGTCGCATGTTGTAGGAGTCGATTATTTAAACAATGACCCGTCTGGCCACTGTACACTTTTCCGCAGCTCAAGGTGATAATGTACACTACTTCTTAAATACACAGTACAAACAGCATGACATGTTTTTTTAGTGACACCGCTCTTGTTCACTCTTCCACGATTTCCTATGATGGGGCAGAGTTTTGCCAGATTGCAGGGAGCCGTGAGAACAACGTGTACTCCGCGCTTGCGCCCAATCTTCATCAAAGAGTGCGAAATCTTGTGCACATAGGGCACAGCTACATTCCTTTTTGGTGGCCTTGCTTCCCCCGTGTTGGTGGTACTTATCCTCTTTAATTTCTTTAACATGGTAATGCCTGCTAGCCGCAAGCAAGCAGTCCGGGTAACCCGCACTCAGTAGGCGTCTTACTTGATTCCGGAAACTGCATTCATTTTAAGTAGACATGATTTGCTGAGTGATGAACTAAGGCAGGAATTAGCTATCAGCCTTTTCACTAGCTTGCTGTGAGAAGAGTCAAAGGGCAACAGGCCCTTTTTGACCGCGGGGAAAACTCCCAGCAAACGTGACCAACTGCACTAAATTAATGTTAAGATCTAAAAACTGCAAAGCATCTCTGGCTGGTTGTTCTCGTGTGAATGACAATGAACTTGTGCATTGTTTAAAACAATCCAAATGTTGGTTATTGCTGAAGTTGGTGAACAGTTATCCTCTACGTTAAACATCACTAGGAAGTCATCAACATATCTGTAGACATTAACTACAGGTTGTCCCAAGAGCTGATGTTGTAGCTTCCGGTCAAATTTTGCTAAGAATATTTCACAAAGTACAGGGGACACACAGGACCAAATGCATATGCCTTTTCTTTGGACAACTGTCACATCATCAAACTTCACAGCGGTTGCACACAGGTAGCGCTGAAGTAGCTCCATGAAATTATCTACAATAACTAGTCCGTTGTTTTGAATGTTTACTACCCTAAAAGAGTCAATTGCCTCCCGTGCAGCTATAAACAGTTCGTCGTGCGGGACGAATTATTTGACATCAACTGAAAAACCACAACTAGCACCGCACATGTCTGAGAACTGGTCTTTCACCAGTACGTCCGAAACACTTCAGTTTAAAAAGGCATCAGGAGCCAATAGGTTCAAGTGTCGTTGCAGGTAGGAGCTCACGAAATGCTGCCAACATTCCTTTTCAGTGACACAGGGCTCGTAGGGGACACATGACTTCATGTGTCTTGGCCGAAAAGAATACTTATAAAACGTTCCTTTTGCAAGACTTCATGGTTTTGTTAAAGACTTCCCAGTCCCATCTCTGATTTGACTGTGCCCCGTAATAGAAAATCGTGGAAGGGTGAACAAGAGCGATCACACTACACTCTAAAAAAATATGGAGTAAAAAGCGTGTCATTTTGTTTTACAACAATAATCGTCATCAGGCTTGCGTGCGCTTCCTTTCTTGAAAACTCGGCGCTGGCCACTTTGCTATTGAGAATGCACTCTAACCCTGATAATGGGCATGTCGATCGTTACCGGAATGTACCGGGTGCGGGGCGATAGCGCAAGGATAGAACACAATATAGATGACAATTATTGTTGTGGGATGACGATTATTGTAGCATTTCTCACTGTCGCTTGATCTGTAAACTCTCTTACTGTCTAGATTGCTTAACTCTGTCTTAGATAAAGAACTGTCTTAGTAACAGGCAGCAGTTCACCATTGTTAATGATGTTTCCTCCTCACTATCATACGTTTGTTTTGGTTTGCCGCAAGGCAGTGTTTTCGGTCCGCTACTTGTTCATGGTTATATTAATGACTTATCATGTAATTTGTCCTTACAAGTGCGCCCCACCAAGGTGGCCTAGTGGCTAAGGTACTCTGCTGCTGACTCACAGGTCGCGGGATCAAATGCCGGCTGTGGCAGCTGCATTTCCGACGGAAGCGGAAATATCGTAGGCCCGTGTACTCAGATTTGGGTGCACGTTAAAGAATCCCGGGTAGTCCGAAATTTGCGGAGCCCTCCACTACGACATCCCTCATAATCATATGGTGGTTTTGGGACGTTAAACCCCACAAATCAATCAATGTCCTTACAAGTGCGCATTTTTGCTGACAACTGTATAATGTACCTAGCAATAACTAGCACTGGTAAGCATTTATTAATTCAAAAAGACCTCGACGTCATTTGCAATTGGTGTGATTGTTGGCTTATGTCCCTTAATACAAGTAAACGTAATGTCCTTCTTGTAAACATAACATCCCAATTCTGAGTTTTCATACTTTATTATAGGCAATCGCGTATCTAGTGTTAACGCTTTGAAATATTTAGGTATAGCCTTATTGTCTAACTTTCCCTGGACTTCCCACATCACGAACATTAGCAGCAATGCCTCCACGTGGGCGGCTACTTACACCGTCACCCACTTAAGACACCCACAAATATACCTGTCATAGCATAAGTGTCATTTGAACGCCCTCTGGTGGAATGCGCTTCTGCAGTTCGGTTCCCTTGTTACACCTATTTAACTAACGTGCTGAAGTCGATCCAGAATAGAGCTGCTACATTGATCTCCAAAAACTACTATCATAGCGCAAGCATAACACAAACAAAAAGGAACTTAGACGGCTTGAGCAGCCGTCTTGATATAAACCTCCTTTCATTATTTCGCAAGTACGCGCACGAATAAAGGCCATTACTTATAACATTGCAAACATCTGCATTCGCATCAAAGAGACTGCACAATCATCTTTTATTCGCACGCATCTACGGCAAAACGTACATTTGGAGCTCATCTGCACACCTTCACGCTATTCGCAGATGGAACAACCTTCCAGAATGAAATTGTAGATGAAAAAAAATCGAGAACTATTCCGGCAACTTCTGATAACCCATTTCCAAAATTAACTGCTCGGTTTACTTATATCAAGTTCTGCTCCTACGTGTGTAATGACTGATAGTGTTTTGTGCTATTGTATTTTATATAAAAAAAATTAGGCTGTTTGAATGCGAACATGTCATTCAATTATGTTGTGTAATCTGAAGCAATGTTTCCTTTCGAATAATGGAAAGCCTTTTTACAAATTGTGTTTACTTTTATAGCTTGTTTTACATCAATATCTATTAATTTTAATCTTGTGCTTTCATTATTGTTGTAATATTATTGAATCACGTTTTTGTTTTTGAGCATTACCGCTTCTTTAAGTTGTATAACCATGAAGAAATTGTTTATGGTATTTTTTGTATGTAGGTTGTGCAAATCCATGTAACTATTCTTTTTATACTTCCCTTCCATAATTTGCTGTGAGATAGCTTGAATAAATAAATAGATAAGTAAATAAATAAATAAATAAATACATGAAACCTTGTGCTTGTGTGCTGTTTATCTCTCTTTTCTATCGTCCTCAGTGCACGCTCCACAGTAATTAATAAACCATTTCTTTGAGATAGTTTGAACACTACGCGTGAAAATTGGGCAGATACAAAGTCACCCAAAACAACTGATGACGAGCTGCCACATTCAAGCAAATTTTTTTCTGGCCTAATTGGTGCGTGTTGCGTAGAGAACGGACACATTTCCGTGTCACCTGTGTACGGTTCACTGGCACTTGACCCCATTGGTAGGTGTCGCAGTGTTTGGAATAGTCAGCTTTATCACCTGACCCAAATAGGCATGATGACTGTACTGTAATGTCTAGAGGGTAGCTTACAGACTGATATAACGAGGACACTGACGTTCAAGCCAAGACGTCTATTTTATCGACAAGAAATTCACATTGCGGTGTAGTTGTATATATTTTTGTATTGTTCACGCATTCCTGCGAAGTAAAGCAGCTTTAGATCACAAGTTATGGATGGTCGCGTAAATTTACCCCAATTTCTCGATTACTATAACACTGCAGTTCATATTGTTTTCCTTCTGACGTACCGAAATATTGAACTTTTCTTGCGATAGCAAATATTATGGACACTCTCGGCTGGGTTTCGCTGCCGGCGTATCAGCGTCGATGTCATGCACCGTATATGTATACGTATCTGTATATATAAAAATGCAAGAAAGAGGAAAAAAATCCCAGAAAAAGCCTCTGTTCGCGGAGTTCAACGTGGGACTTTTACGTCGTGATTGTGAGGCGTTAACAACTGAGCCACCAAAGTGTACCTCGTTCAACGTTCAAACGGAAAGCTATCCATATCTACCACTGACCCCTGTTAGTGGGTATCCCGGGGGGGGGGGGTTGTCGTGTTTTCAGCATTATCAGCAAGATGGTGCAGTGAGCGTGCCACGGCTCTCATCTCTCACGCGTACTTTGGCCCGCGTAGAGAATAAGATGTACGCTCGATCGCGTGCCCTTATCTTGCAGTAAGGAGAATCGTACGTCTTGGCTAGCCTTTAGCTTGCAGTCGGGAGAATCGTACGTCTTGGCTAGCCTTTAGGTTTCGTCGGAAAGATTCTGTTGTAGTTAACGAGCGCGCAAAGGTCACTGCAATCGTTGTACTTGACGTAAATTGTTATTGGCCTTTAGTTTGCTTTCAAATATTGCTACATACCTTTCTTAACTTTTGCTATCTCCCCATTACAATGTAAGTATTTCTCTGTGCAAATCACGTCTGCAGTGTTCGAGAAGCTTCAGGACTGTTGTCGATCATTTTGTTAAGATTACGCCTACAAAGCGAACATTACATATTATTATGCAACCTACGTGTCCGCTAGTGATAACGCAAGAATATTCGATGGCAAGTGTATGAATGCCGACGCGCTTCACCACTTCTCAGTTGATGGACGGCCGACACTCAGTTCCCCGCCATCAGTGCCAGTGTGTATCGCTGTAGTCTGACTGTCCTTTCACCAGTCACTATTTCGGCGTACTAAACAGTTTCTTCTTGAACCTACAGTCTCTTCACTTCGTCACCATCCCGCGACATCCAGCCCATGTACCCAACGACCCCTCCAGCAATGAGCAGAGCCCACAGCGTCAAGGAAACATTGAAGCCAACGCTTAGCAGTGAACCAGTTGCCGGCAGCAAGGACTCCCGCCAGAGTATCGACCTTCGGCTGACCCAACCCGGAAGACTAAAACTCTCATCTTGACCACAGTGACGATGACAGCCTCTTTCCGCCTACACTCACCCGGCTCCGGCAAACAACGAAACCACCTACCTTCCATCGTTCAGCACTCGAAGAGTGGGAAAGCTGGCTCGAAGCGTACGTTTATGTGGCCATCTTCAACGCCTTGAGCAACGACGACAAACTACGGCAAGTCTCTTGGCCACTTTTGCAGTGTCATGCGCAAATAGATGGCCGAAATTCTGCTTAAAACCCACGTCCAGCTACCCAACGAAAGCGCCATGCTCTTCATGAGTATACTTTTCCGCCACGTAGACCCATAAATGCCGGAAGACAAGAAAGTCCGCGTCCTCATGCGAGGAGGCAAACTTGAACTTTTCGCGGGACTGATGCGAAACCCCCCGAACAGTGTAAAAGAATAAGTTTCAGAAGCAGCCACTGTTGAGAAGGCCCTGGACATGTACAACCACCAGTATAACCACTAATTGACACGACAATTTGCCGATACCAAGGGCTCTGCCTCGCCGACCTGCGTGTAACAATCGGAGTGATCGTGCAGGAAGAGCTGCGAAATTCCTGCTTCCGTCTCCGCCTCAAGTGAATTCCATGGCTGAAGTCATGCACCATGAGATCTAGCCATCCCCGACCATTCCTCAGTTATCAGAGCTGTGTGATAGAATGCGACGCTGCGATCTGCCTTCACGCCCACTTCAAGAGAATTCGCAGTTGCGCTGCCGTACCATCCACCCGCCGGCCAGCGCACCGCTCCGAGGAAAACCGACGTGTGGCGTGCCTTCAAACTCTCTGCTGCGGAGAAACTGGCCACACTCGCCATTGCCAGTACCACCAGATGGGATTGCATGGTTTCACCATCGACGCGCCGCGTCCACAGCGGGGTAAACGACCACGAGACATGACCTACTAACTCGCAGAAACATAGTGGACGCCCCGAGAATTTTCATATTCACCTTCACCCGGTCGCTACATGTCACCTCAACGCCGGCCGTACACTGGCCCGACCTGGTGCCGTTCACCTAGCCAATGTTTGGAAAACTAAGGGTGTCATCGGCTGTAAGCGAGCATTCATCATCTTGTGCATGGCCAAGGAATTCAGAAAGATGGCAATAAAAGAACTATTAAAGAAACTTTAGGTCTGAGTGAGGACTGAACCACAGTTATACGCGCGGCAAGCAGGTCCCGCGTCTGCTTGAAAATAAAGTGAAAATAACTTCCTCAATTTTGAAATGCAGCGAAAGTAACTTGCATGTTTTACAAACACACGTGTTCTGTATACATGCATGCTTCACAATGCAACAAGTAATATCGCAGTAATAACGCGTGGCAAAAGCGTTTTTTGCGATCGGGTGTCAAAACATGCAATTATCATGAATACATGCTTTAGAGCGTGACAACTGCACTACAAAGGGCAAACACGTTATTGCGCCTATTCCTCTAAGGCAACGTAGTGAGTGTGCCTATCAAGCGCCAAAACATTTGAGACGCATAATTACTCGTGGTTTCAAGTATGCTACCTATCACACAGAATGCAGCCATATGTGAAAGCATCACTGATAATTCATTTTGAACTCGCTACGCACTAGGAATAGGGCATCGCTGTCACGTTCACCACTTAAACCCGGTAATAAGGCGTCCCACGATTTTTAAACAGCGAACATACCAAAAAAGGTGTAAATATCCAGTGATCCTTAGGGACTGCGTGAACACATCATAATCTGACTATACGCGTGCGTAATAGAGTTGGTCGTTGAAATCAGTGAATTAAAATTTTCAGAGGAGAATGTCATATCGACTTAATGCAGTACAACCCCTTGTGCCTAAGTGCTCAATAAGGCTTGGAGAATAGTAATTTTCGACGTTATGTGACATGTGGTGCAGCGTCATGTGAACCAAAAAACAAGCCCAATCGCCATCACAATGGAAGCACATCTAAGGCAATTACCACACTAAGAGCCCCCACCAAGCTGCCTTTTAAGTAATAATTAAACGCACCGCATAACAAGCTTCTTCGTGGATGTTTCACACATGACTGACACCCCCTGTTCACAGCATCTGCCGAATTTTAGAAAGTGCACAGTGGGTCAAGGATAGATTTGGGGTAATTGGTATCATAGTTGAAAGAAAAAAGTAAAAAATGGAGTGGGCCCATAGCACTGAGACAAGATAGCCGCTGGTTATCGAGGGCAACTGACTGGATTCTAATGAGAGTGAGCACTGAAGGGGTAGCCAGAAAATTAGGTGTGGAGCAGATGAGATTCGGAAGTAGGCAGGTATAACTTTGCAGTACAAGGCCGAGTTGAGTGGCGGAACATGGGGAGGCTTTTGTCCTGCAGTGAGCGCATGATGACGATGATAAATATAAGATAGCATAGGCCCACAGTTAAGACTAAATCTAAATGTAACGTTGCTGTGCGTACAATGTAAGCAAAAACTGCCCAAGTTTGGGGTTTTAGCGGCTCATGACCTCAAAAAACTCTCTCGCGTTTAAAATTATTACCTCGTGTAGGAGTAAAAGGGGGTACATGACATAGCTTTACCACCACCTCTTAGGCACGTAATAAAAAGATGTCAAAATCTAATTTTACCTCATCGGGAGTTTTCTATCTCGTGATTTTTAACCTGCGTTTCAGAATTTATTACCACGTGACTACAAGCTGCAGCTTCTTCGGCGGTTTTTGCCCCATACCCCACCATCCGTGATGGTACGCAAGGACCACAGATGTTAACTTTTGTTTTCAAAGCTTGATATGGTCTCGTCACACCTCATGACTGACGTCAAGTTAACGCACTTTCATGGAAGCTGGGAGCAGCATAAACAAAACGAGCGAGGAACGAAAAAAGGGGGTGGGGCGCTCAATGAAAAAAAAAACCTGCTGGAAAATTGTTTTGCAAATTTTCGCAAATCGTTGGAATTTGCTGCAGTGTGGCAGCCCTGGAGAGAAACGGCGTAAGAAGCTCGGGATCTATGTGTCTGGTTGAGCTGATAGATGTCACGTGTTTCTACATCAGCGAGCGACCGTGCGCTTCCGAGCGCGAGCCTCCAAACCTGTATGTCGCGGATACGTCGCTTCCGTGCTCAATCGCGAAGAGCTGCCAGCGGTAACAAAATCAAGCTGGTGTCATCATTCATGGTTGTTCCTGGAGAAGCGATAAGAAAAACGCTTCACTATGTCGTCCGTACCGAGCCGGCCAATTGCCAGTGTGAGTGCATCGCTGGGGCAGGTGAAAGAAGCATCGCATATATTTTGTTCCAGAGAAGACGTTGTCGGCTGTAGTAAAGTGCAGCCCGAATAATCTGCTCTATTCGCCAACGGTTGTCAAGCATGTAGCGCGAAGGCGAAAGCTCATACGAGGCACACGGAACGTATACAAGCGGCTGCCGGTGAGCCTGAAGAAAACCCTGACGGTGGTCCGTCTCGTTCGTTGAAAGTACCTGCATCGCCACGTCCCCGTAAGGCTCCACAGATAGCGCACACGTATTCATTTTAGTCTGAAATGTCGACGAGCTTCGCACAGGAGATGCATTCTGTGATCGCCTGCTGTCTTTCATCGAATATCCGTGCTCCTCGAAAAGGCCTAGTACGCCGTCGGTAAGAAGCTTGTTCGTATGCAGGCGTGCTGCACTCTTCTACACCCGCTATCCTGAATACGTGCTGCTGCCGTGTTTGTGCACCGCCGATCAATAAAAATAATTAGGCTGCCGTGGTTTGTGTGTACTTAGGTATATTTTATGGACTTGTGCATTAGCAGTGCTGACACGGGTCGGGTCATCAGGCCGGTGTTCCATCTAAATATTGAATAATCAAAAAGGTAAGATCGGGTGAGTTTATACTAGAAGGTTGGTGTGACTCTTAGCGACCTGCAGCCCACCTTAAATATACGCCTGCACATTTAGTTTTTATTGTTAATCAATGCAAAAAATAGCTCTCCTACCAGTACTACACGGCAGGTCAAAAAGTCGCGTTGAGATATTTACCAGATTGTCGAAATAAAGACGAGTACAATGTTAGTCTGTTCAAGTATACTGTTTCAGCCTGCATGTGTTGTGTATGTGTGTTTGTCAATATCTCAACCAAGTATCCTCATTTCACTTCACTTCACTTCACTTTTATTTCCTTAAAGACCCCCTGTAGGGGTATTACATAAGGGGTGGTGCATAACAAAAAAAAAAGAGAACTATACAACGGTGTTTTTAATGGCTTCTGCAAACATAGATGGGTTAGTGATGGTACAGATGGCGTGAGGAAGGCCGTTCCAGTCTTTTGCTGCTCTTACGAAAAAGGAGGCTTGGAATACAGTGGTCCGGGTACGTGGTATTGCGACTTGTAACGGATGACCAGTGCGATGGGATATGTGCGGAGGGGGCGTGATGTACGGTGGATGATTCAGTGAACTGAAATAAAACATATGAAAAAGAGAGAGGGTGGCACACTGTCGGCGTGAAGCAAGGGTTTCTAGACCTGATTCCGCCTTTAGAGATGAGATGCTGATATCGTACGAATATGCAGAATGAATGAACCTGGTAGCCCGATTTTGAAGTGATTCGAGTTCTCTTATGATGTATGATTGATGAGGGCTCCAGATGGAAGATGCATACTCGAGTTTGGACCTGATAAATGATTTGTACGCAAGCGTCTTGACGTGAGGCGGAGTATGGCGTAAGTGTCGTCTGAGAAATCCGAGTGATTTATTAGCAGACGAGATGATGTTAGTAGTGTGATGACGCCAAGACAGGTCATGAGCCAAGGTGATGCCGAGGTATTTGAATGATTGAACTGATTGTATGGGAACATTAGTGATGGAATAGGTAAACTCAAAAGGGTTACGGTGGCGAGAAAAAGAAACAAGCTTACATTTATTAGGATTTAAGTTCATTAACCAACGATCACACCATGTTTGTATGTTGTTAAGATCATGCTGAATTAGTGTTTGGTCATGAATGTTGGTTACTGATCGGTAGATTACGCAGTCATCGGCAAACATACGAAAGTTACATGATACATGCAATGGTAGATCGTTAATGTAAATTAAAAAGAGTAGAGGCCCTAAGACAGACCCTTGCGGGACACCTGAGGTTACAGGTAGTCGGTTAGATGAGTGATTATTAACAAACACAAACTGGGAACGATTAGTCAGGAAAGATGTTATCCATGCAAGTACATTAGGATCTAGATTTAACAGAGATAATTTAAGAATTAGGCGTTTGTGAGGGACAGTGTCAAATGCTTTAGCGAAATCCAGGAAAAGAGCATCGGTCTGAATGTTGCAGTCAAGGTTAGAATGTAAGTCATGAATGAAAATGGCCAGCTGCGTTTCACAAGAATAACCCCTTCGGAACCCGTGTTGAGAAGGATGAAAAAAGTGCATTGAGTCCAAGAAGTTGATGATATGGGAGTAGATGACATGTTCCATGATTTTGCAGGGGATACTTGTTAAAGATATGGGACGGTAATTTAGTGGAGAATCTCTGTTACCTGATTTGTAGACTGGAACGACCTTGCCTACTTTCCAGTCTGCTGGCAGAATGCTTGATGATAATGACTGCGAAAATAACAATGTAAGGTATGCGGCACACACATGTTTAACATTTATGAGAAGTTTTGAATTAATGTCATCCACACCTGCAGAAGAAGAAAGCTTAATCTTTTCTATAATCGAAATGATGCCGCCCGTAGAAAATGCAATCGGGGGCATAGACTCGGTGCTGCGCGCAGGTGAAGAAAAATCGGGAACTGAACTCTCATTCGTAAAAACAGAGAAAAAGGTCTCGTTAAAAAGGTTCGCGCATTCATTGTTGTCGACTATATCGCCATGCGCATTTGAAAGACTAGTGGTGCGCATCTCCTGAGGGTTTATCACCTCCCAGAATTTGCGAGGGCTGGTTGCAAGCATTTTGGGCAGCTCTTCATGAAAGAACACGTGTTTGGCGTTACGAATGGTTCTAAGATAATCATCTTCCGCGGCGTAATATTTTTCCCATGAGGACAGAAGTTTAGACTGTTTGGCTGATCGGAAGAGGCGTTTTTTCTTGTTTCTTAGTTTGTGAAGTGTACGTGAAAACCATGGCTTGTTACGGTTTGCGGTAAACGTTATTTTTGGGATAAATTTCTCGACAAGAGTGGCTAACTTATCTCTAAATATAATCCAATTCTCATCCACAGAGCGTGTATGGCTTATTCTCTCGAACTCAGGAAGAAAAGATATCAATTCATTATTGATGGCACTATAATTGCCCTTGTCGTAAAGACGGATTGTTTTGGTGACAAGATCGCGTTTTACAGGTCGAAACGCAAAAGCCGCATGGATTACCTTGTGGTCACTGACGGCACGCAGATATGTAATTGATGATAAGCTCTCTTGATGACTAGTTAGTATTAGATCTAAGATGCTGGAATTGCTCTCTGTAACGCGCGTTGGTTGGGATACAAGTTGGGTTAGATTGCAATTCAGGCAGAAATCTATGAAGTCCCTTGCGGGCTCACTGCCCACAGCTGACGGGACGCTACTACTCCAATCTATTTGAGGAAAATTAAAATCGCCGAAAAGCAGTATCTCTGCTTGCGGATACTGTTTCCCAAGGTCACTCAGGTTGTTGTTGAGCTTATATGCGAAATCTGGGTCACTGTTCGGGGGCCTATAACAAACGCCTACAAGGACAGTATGAGGGTGAGCACGGCAAACGACCCAAAGAATTTCAAGTTCAGAAGAGTTGGTCCTGGCCACCGAGCACGATAACTGTTGGTGCACAGCCATCAGAACCCCGCCTCCACGTGCGCCTGTACGGTCCTTACGATAAAGTTGAAATCCAGGTAGGTGATCTAGCACTTCTGCATCGGTTATATCATTTGTCAGCCAAGTCTCGGTTATCACCAATACGTTACTGCTTGATGACAAAACAAGCTCAGAAAAAGTTATGCGTTTCGGAAAAAAACTGCGCGCGTTAGCAAAGACTACCGAGAGTGACATGCCAGATTGAGGTGTGGGGGTGTGCCCGGCAGATTTGCGCCGAGGAAATTGCTACGACGCTTCCCTTACAGTTTGCGATTGCTCATCGTAGACGTAGCGCTTGTGACCCATTAGCAGTGTCTTGTACGTGATGGAAAAAGGCAGCGACTTGGTTTTAGCAAAGGCAATCAATTGCCGACGGACGTTTTGCACACGACGTGAAAAATCTTCACCAACACTAAAAGTGGTTCCTTTAAATTTCCGTCCATTAGAAAGAATCTCTCCTTTTGTTTTATGGAATGCGAATTTAACTATTATGGGGCGATGGTGGTTAGTACCCTTGCGGCGACCCAGACGATGCGCGCGCTCAATTTCCTTCGGATCGATGGAAATACCTAGACGATCACGGCAGTGCTTGATGACAAGTTGTTCAACTTGGACAAGTGCTTCCGATCCAGTTGATTCAGGAAGGCCATAAAATATGAGGTTATTGCGCCGAGAATGATTCTCGGCTTCATCCACGCGCGCTTCAAGCTTGCGCAGAAGGTCACTCGCGCGAGCGGTGTCTCTTCTGAGCGCTTCCACATCAGTACGTAAGGAGATAATATTTTGACAGTGCCCTTCCAGATCAGTCATGCGTCTACTGAGATCTGCTATAGATTTATCTGTTGATAGCAAATGGGATTTAAGGTCCTGTACCTGACTGATTAATTCCGTCTGACCGGCAGACAATTTCTGCAGTTCAGTTAGTACAGCATTAGAAGCAGGACCCGGATTGCTTTCAATATCGCCCGACATCATCAACAAGGCACGAATCACACGAGAACACTCAAGTGCAACAAGAACGCAGCAGTGTGGGCTCGGCAGCTGAAACAGCAGGTAATTACTAGACTTCTTAGATTTCTGCCATCATTTGATGTTTGTTAAACCTGTCGACTCTTTGGGTGAATACACCAGTGAACTTCTATTTTTTACCACCTAAATAACTCCCAAAAGTAACCTCGAAACCTTGAAGGCAGTAAAAATTTACTCTCTCTATACTAGCTCAAAACCGCAGTGGGATAAAATATTACTACCTTTCCTGCGTTCAAAAACCCGGTCAGAAAGAAAGTAAACTTTTCCTTCGGCTAGTAGATGGTAAAAAAAAATCGAGAAATGGTAGTGCGCTAGAGGACAAGCGTTTCACTCATTGTTTTGTACTCACTTGCTCGCGTGCCTTCACTGGAATTCGGAGAGGTAAAGGCATAATGAACGAGAAATGCAGACTGTGAACGAGATTTTTTGGTTTGAAAACAAGCCTTACAGGAAAACCGCCTTGCAGATTATTGCAAACCATCCATTCTTCTTGCCTCGTTTGTCCGAAACGCCCTCGTTTCGTAAACGCGGCCATCGTAGCGTGCGAAGCCCTCTCCCGAATTGCCAGTTGGATAAGCGCGCCGCAGGAGAGATCACGCTCCGTAGAGGCGGCGCTTCGTGGATGCGACGACGTTCAGAGCACGCTCAACGCTAGTCTGTCCCGCCACATCACCGCTGATAACGAAAACGCACTAAACTTTCAAAATTCTGAGGACTGCCAAACGGTTTATGGCGTATATAGACGGCTTGTCGTTAGCATCCCAAACAACGCACGCTCTGAGGCGTAGTGGATAGCGCCACGCGCTAGGAGTGGGCAGGTTGCTGGTTAGAGTCCATGCGGCAGATGTTTGCCTTTTGGTGTTTTCCTTTGTAATCTATAGGCACATTTAATTCAACAATACTTCCGTGACGGAAGTATGTCAGCGGAGCCATGGTGGACCACGGCATAAAAAACGTTTGTGCTAAAATGTTATGAATTCGCGAGTAAGCACCCACTCTGAAGCAAAAGATAAGCGGACAAGAATAAAATGGGAGACCTTGCTTTGTCACCGACTAAATTTAAGATGGAGGTGGAACAGCTGCACATGCTTTTGTGGAATATTTTGAGCGCGCATGCATTCAGTGTCAGTACTCACCTTAGTCGGGCAAACGAAAAAGTGTATGATACACTGAAGATGGTGAGAGCGGAGGTGGGGAAGGTGGTGTGGGGTGGGGACATGTTCGGTCATTAACACATGCTTTAAATCTTGTGAAAAAAGAAGGAAAGTGCTTGCTCAAGATTTTTTGGTGAACTTAAAGCGAGCTAAAGCTTATAGTGAGTCAGAAGTGTGGCAGCTTGGGATAGTTGGTATTATGGCTTTATTGGTGAACTAGTGCACGGTTGCTCCTACTTTGGAACGAACATAGTATAGCAGCGAGACGTAGTAGCGTTCTCGATGTTACTCTTTCTCAGCCATTAGGCAGTGAAGCGAGACAGCTGCCCACAGAAGTGAAAAAGTAATTTATGACTTCCGTTGTTTTCAGCCTTCCGTCATTAGCGGAATGCGTGTACCGTGCAAAAGAGAGTGAACAAAAAAGTATTTATAACGAGCAGAGGAGACGCACGTGAAAGAATGCATGGCGGCGGGGAGCGCGGAGCAGTCGGCCAAAAGGTGAGCCGAGAGCGGAACTGAGAGACCACTGCTGCGGCCGCCACACATCAGCTCAAATCCGGTTTCACGGGAAGCGAGCTGCTTGGTGCGGCGACAGTAATAAGGGGTTCGGACGCCAGAGGGCAGGTGTGAATGGATAATGAGCCAACCCTCACCACAAAAAGCTACGCTGCAGGTACACCGCTACCGGAAAGTGGTCGCGCATGAAAGAGGTTGGCTGATCCAACTATCTCTGTGACACTTTCTATGTCGCGTTATGTTCGGTTCACCATCGCACTCACTGGCCCCCTGCTTTGCAGTACAGAGCCTACCATTTTGCTCACTGTCACCTAGTTTGACCTGAAAGGGTCAATGGTCATGTGACGTTACAGCAGATCTAGGCATTTTCGAAGGTACTTAGTGCCTTAGACACTATCTTAGACAACCTTTGGCTATCTTGTTTCTTATCGCAATACGCCTTGCAAGACGAGCATCTGTATCTGTATTTGGTGCAGAAGACTGAGGCGCAAAAAACATATCGTGAAGCAGGAAGAGCAGAAGAGAAGAAAGAACAGCGCAACAGCGCTGTTCTTTCTTCTCTTCTGCCCTTTCTGCTTCACGATATGTTTTTTTGCGCCTCAGTCGTCTCCACCATGTATGCACTAACTAGCCCAAAAACAAGTCCTTCTGTATCTGTATTTTTGGTGCATTCGTTTATGTATCGTGTATCTTGAGATACTGCTATCGAAACAACACCGTGCGAATCAGTAAACGGTTGCTGAAGGGTCTTTTTAGGCTTGTATACTGGTGCCACTAAGCCACGTTATTAAAACGGAAGGCAGTGGCATTCTTTTTGTTTAACCTAGTCTTTCATGGCAATGAGGGTAGACGATGAGTTGCGCGTGTCTCTATCGATGAAGCAGAGTGACGTGGTTGGTCGATCTCTACAAAGAGAAGGGCGCCAAAATCTACCAGCCGCCAACCTTTCATTTTCTCCATATTTTCTTTTTCTTATCTCAATGGTATGAAACTTCCTCTTAGACACTCTACATAGCTGAGTACCCCCTTACGAGTGGAATCTCTCTCACAAACTCCATAGCCTGGTTATGATATTTCGTCTCGCGAGGGGTATTGCTACAAAAAGTGAAAAATTCAAGAATGGTGTTGCTTCGCATGTCACGGTTTTGATACAGTCACAATTTCAGACGTCTTGTTTATGCAAGTTTGATTTGAATAGGACAATATTGACTTATATGCTAATGAGATTCTAGCAACCATCGCATCCCACCACCTGGGACCATGCCATAGATGTATAATAGAGCAAGCATTACACGCATCATAGAATATATCGGTGTACTGAATTTTCTTCTCCCTGCTAAATTGTTCAGTCCGTTGTTTATTCATAACTTGGTTGTAGAAGCTTGAAATATTTGTTTTGTTTTTATGCGTTTGATTTACTCCTATGTGTTTTTGTAACGTGAAGTTTAAGGTCGTTTCCTGCTTTATTCTTACTTTTCAGCTGTGTAGGTTAATTATGGTATTTGCATATCTACATTTCATTTGGGTTTCGCACTATGTCTAGGTTATGTAAAGAAAAAGGTAGAATAATATGGATGTCAAATAACAAAAGAATATTATCACGGGACCGTGACGTCGACGAAGAAGCAGACAGTACGTTGAAGATGAAACAGTTTATTTGGGCGAACATGTGCCTGGTAAATGAGAAGTCGGATCACAGTAGCAGGCTTGCATTGATAGCGGCGAATGCAGCATCGCCGTCGATAAACCGACAAGTCGCCACTTGTCGCGTCGGCATTTATGCGCTTGCCATCGAATGTTCTAGCGTTATCGCTAGTGGTGCCGTATATTCTGAAATGTTCACAAAGTGGGCGTAGTCTTAACAAAAGAATCTGCTACAGCCTCGAAGCTTTTCGAACATCGTAGGCATGGTTCACGCTGAACGTAGTGTAACAGGGTGATAACAAAACTCGAGGAAAAGAATGGGGCATTGCCATTATCTGAAAAAGGCATCATGCCGGTGCTCTAACATAAGATGAAGGCACAGTAATAAAGACAATAAACAATAGGTACAAGCAATGAAGCAAATCATCAACAACAAAAGAGAGTCCTCGGGTTCACGCATGAAATAGTTTAAGGTGCACAACACGGACGACTTCAGGTTGAGCACGGTACCGTTGAGAGTTTGTAATGTCGTCAGGAACAACTCCGTAGTGGAGTGGGCCGAGACGTCGAACTGCTCTGTACGGGCAAAAGTACCATCGTAGAAGTTTTTCACTGAGGCAACATCGGCGTATTGGCGTCCATACTCAGACATAAACACCGGGCTGGTAATCCACGAAGCTTCGTCGAAGACTGCAACGGCAGCTGTCGGCCACCTGGTGATGCACAGGCGGGTGAGTTGAAAAGCTTCTTCCGCGCGCTTAAGGTAGACGGTGACGTCGAAGTTTTCTTCATCAGCGACGTTTGGCAGCATGGCGTCGAGCCTCGTTGTCGGTTTCCTTCCCTAGACGAACTTTTATTGTCAACCACTGGCACGCGTATGCTCGCGTCTACGCGCCAAAAGCGCCTCTCCGCGTCGGCATCGGAGGGGCATACGTGAGGAGGCGTGAGGGATCAAGCCGGGCTTGATATTTTTCCACGCGTCCGCTACGTCACCAGGCGTACAGCGGCGCTAACCAACCAGGGGCCTCGCGCCAACCAACCAGAGGCCGCGATGCCTCCGAATGTTATGCCCCATGGCCACCGCTTCGAAGGCACGGCCGAGTGCTGGAAACAAGCACGGAAACTACTCCAAACGTTCCTGAATGACCGCTTCGTAATCTAGAACGATAACGACACGACGAACGACTTCGAGTGCTACCAGCGTGACGCGGTTTCGTGCCGAGTTCGAGCGACGCCGACAAAACCAGCGAATGCCGGCCGGCTATGCTTGCGCCGTTCCTGAGTGCGATCGACGGCCGAGCGAAAACATCGCAGAGACTACTGGAGCACGTCGGTGTTCTTGTGCTTCGATCTGTGATTTTCTGTGCTAAAAACGAATGTAAACAGACTTCGGAGGTTCGAAGCTTTGAGCGTGAGCCCTCGCCTACCGCGGAGGCAATTCAGAGTGGTCTCATCTGCATCCAGCGTAGGCCTCTACCATCTAGTTTGTATGAACCAGCACATGCGAGGAACATCGGCTGAAAAAATCTACGGTAGTTTCCGTCGCGACATAGACACCATATACGATGCCCGAAACATCGCGTAGTGCATACAAAGGTGTTTTTATGTGTACTCTGTTTTCAATAGCGGTATTCATTATCGCTGAAAGCGAACCTCCCGCTAGGCAACACATTTAGGTGATGTGAAAACGTTCGTACTTATCGAAGTGTATCCACAGATTTTACGACGCTGAAAAATTCCTTGGCTTTGGTGCAAATCGTTTTCGTGTGTTACCAAGCTAATAACAAGCATGCGCTGGTTGGTAGCAGTGTGATGTGACTTCGTGTCAAGTACCACCGACGCTAACACATTCAGCTGTCAGCTGTCTCATTTCAATTCACGTACTACAAGATAGAAATTCGAGCGTACGTTGGTGTGGTGATCGAAAAAGAAAGTTGCATAATTAAGTGCTGCTGGTATTGCCTCTTTTCGCTCGTTCAGCTTCTCTGCCACGCTCAGTAGCACATACGTTGTTTGGAGGCATTCTAACACTCACAGTCTTCAATTATAGTTCATTCTGATACTCATAGCTATAGGCATACAATGGCGTTTCGCCGTCGTTTTACAGTTTACTATATTATACCACGCGATTTGTTTGCAGCTGGACAGAGAACTGAAAACCTCGTGAGAAGCACCTGATTCGAAATCAGCTACACGATGACACGATAGTAGGAAGTGAAAGTCGCAACATGTATGCACAGAATGAATGAAGGTGCACTAAGGCTGAACAGCACTTTGCGTAAAAGTACCTCATACGACTGATGAGACCTTTCAGAATTGTACATGCATTTATCTGTTCTTCCAGACTGCAATGAGCTGAATGTATTGTTAGACGGTTTCGAACATTGAATCTTTGTATGTGCTTCCAAGGACTGCTTCATTTCTGCTCAGATTTCTAGTAAACGCATCAACTTGGACTATATATGCATGCACTTAAGCATATTCAAAACATCAAGATATTTAGTTTAGCTATGTCAGAAAACTTGCCAAAACGTCTGTACGGTGCTCTGGTGCAATCCTATGACCAGTATCTGTCCCACCAAAACTTTTGGGCATGCTTTATTGCATTATAGGGTATTTTCAATATTGGCAAGGTATTGTCAGGTATCGGGTATTTTGACTTTTTCGGTGCAGCCTAAAGTGAATACGATCGCCGACTTTGCGCGAGAAAAAGTTCGGCAATCGCTTGGAATTCCCCCAGCACCACTGCCTGAGCCGGTAGCTATGAGCTATGCCACTGCAGTGCGCCACAACGCTCGTCCCCGTCCACGCCAAAACGCCACCCCATCGCACTTCCGTCGCCAGACGCCAACGCTGCCACCACCCCCCTTCGAAGTCCTACCGTTCGCCAGCGGGCCAGCGCAGTTCGCCGGGGAAAACCGACGTTTGGCGTGCACCTGACAACCGCCCCGCCGCGGTGGTCTAGCGGCTAAGGTACTCGGCTGCTGACCCGCACGTCGCGGGTTCGAATCCCGGCTGCGGCGGCTGCATTTCCGATGGAGGCGGAAATGTTGTAGGCCCGTGTACTCAGATTTGGGTGCACGTTGAAGAACCCCAGGTCGTCGAAATTTCTGGAGCCCTCCACTACGGCGTCTCTCATAATCATATGGTGGTTTTGGGACGTTAAACCCCACATATCAATCATCAATGCACCTGACAACCGCCCGCTCTGCTACCACTGCGGCAAGGCCGGGCAAAGCTACCGCCGTTGCGAGTACTGACAGATGGGACTGCGTGGCTTCGCCGTCAATGCACCACGTCCGCAGCCAGGGGAACGGCCACGTGACATCGCCGACTAGCTGACAGGAACTCAGTGGACCCCACGAAGTCCTTCCCGTTCGCCATCGCCCAGCTGCCGCATCGCACCACCGCCAGTACTCTGGCACAACGTGGGCCCGGTCTCCTAGCCCATATACGGGAAACTAAGGCCAGCAACCGATGGAGGTGCGGCTGCTGTGCGACGAACAACTGAAGATCCTCCAACGACGACGATGCCACGACGGAGCTTTCCGAACACAACGCCAACCAGGCTGTCTTGACGACGAAACCTCACTCACCGAAGGTGACCTGACGAGGCGACATAGAAGCATCGGAACAAGCCGACGAAGCCGTGACCCGACGCCACGGCCTAACTGCAGGCGCAGTTTGCGCTGAGAATTGTGTAGTGTATTGGGGCGATAACAAACTTGAGGAATGGAACATGGCACTATTGATGACGTGTGAAAGCCTTCTACACAGCGCTTTTCTGCAATCTTAAAAGCAATGTCTTTCTCATCAAGAAGTGTCAGATGCATTTTGTAGATGTTAAAGGATATTTAAACTAGCAACAAAGTGAAGAAACTTTCAACACAGCACTGATCTGCAATCACAATCGAGCTTATAAGACATTTGTAGTGCTCTTTAACACGTTCACATAAAGTTATCAAACACTGGAAGGATTCACTTGGTTTGGTTTGTGATACCAGTGTGTCTGACTTTTTGGAGGCACTTGTATCATTATAAAGTTCTATTTCTCTCTTTTCTTACCGGTGTGCACTAAGGAGGTAGTGATATTTGTTGACATTAGCAGAATTATTGTAATATCACTGTTTAAATGCTTTAATTCTGTATATATGTACACCACTCCAGCAGTAGCCTCGCATTGGGTTGCCGTATTTGTAAATAAATAAATATTCCATCCGAAAGTGTTCCACGCTGTGCTCGGTTCCAATCTGATCACTAATATCTGTTGCATCATGAAGTGTCGGGTGTGTCTTATTGCAACGGAGAACATTTTGGCTGCCTTCCATACAGTGTTAAGTTCAAGTATTACGACCAATATTTGTGACTTCATGAAGATTTTGGTGCGGTTTGTCGTTTTAGAGACTATTTTAACTACAGACAACGTCTAGAAGTCTTCCATACAGGGTTTAGGTGCAGTGCAATGGCCAATATCTGTATTATCATCAAAGTTTCAGGCACAGTTGGTTGCGTTAGAGCATATTTTGACTAAAAAATGCCCAAAGGCATTCTACGTAGTGCTTGGTTGGACTCATATGACCAGTATCTGTTGTATCATTAGGAGCCAGGTGCGGTTTCTTGCATTAGAGAATATTCCCAATGCGCTTTTTATTTGAAAGCCTTCCGCACATGGAACAATTACAGCCTCATTACCTAAATGAGTCACATCATGAAGAGTAAGGTGTGGATTGTTGCATTGAAGAATATTTCGGCTGCATACAGCGTTCAAAAACCTTCTATAAGGGGTTCAGTTCCAATACTATGACCGATATCTGTGGCTTAAGGAACAGTTGGGTATGGTTTATTGCTTTAGAGAATACTTTAACTAAAGACAACGTCCAGAAGTCTTCCATACAGGGTTCAGTACCAATATGCTGACCGATATTTGTGACTTCATGAACAGTTGGGTGCGGTTTGTCGCTTTAGAGAATACTTTGACTGAAACAACGTCCAGAAGTCTTCAATACAGGGTTCAGTCCCAATATGATGACCAATATCTGTGACTTCATGAACAGTTGGGCGTAGTTTGTCGCTCTAAAAAATACTTTGAGTAAAAACAACGTCCAGAAGTATTTCATATAGCGTTCAGTTCCAATATTGTGACCAATATCTGTGACTTCAAGAGCATGGCGTCGAGCATAGTGCAGTTTGTCGCTTTAGAGAATACTTTGACTACGGACAACGTCCGACAGTCTTCTATACAGTGTTCAGTTCCAATAACATGACTGATATCTGTGAATCTATGAACAGTTGGGTGTGGTTTGTCGTTTTAGAGAATACATTGAATAAAGACAACGCCCAGAAGTATTTCATACAGGATTCAGTTCCAATATATTGACCGATATCTGTGACTTCATGAACAGTTGTGTGTAGTTTGTCGCTCTAGAAAATACTGTGTAGGCGCGTGCGCATTCAGAAATGCATATGCGCGCGCGCATTCCGAAACGAGTATGCGCGTGCTCATTCCTGAACGGGTATTGCGCGAGCACATTCCATAACGCGTATGCGCATGCGCATTCCAAAACGAGTTGCGCGTGCGCATTTCAAAACGCGAATGCGCGTGTGCATTCCAGAACGAGTATGCGCGTGCACATTCCAAAACGAGTATGCGCGTGCGCATTCCAAAACGAGTATGCGCGTGCTCATTCCAAATCTAGTATACGCGTGCGCAATCAGAAACGCGCATGCGCGTGCGCATTCCTGAACGCGTATGCGCGAGCACATTCCATAAAGCGCATGCGCATTCCAAAACGCGTATGCGCGTGCGCATTTTAAAACATGCGTGCGCGTGCGCATTCCAGGACGAATATGCGCGTGCGCATTCCGAAACAAGTATGCGCGCGCGCATTCTAAAGCGCGTTTGCGCGTGCGCATTCTAGAACACGTATGCGCGTGCGCATTCAAAAACGCGCGTGGTAATGTGCCGAGTTTGGTAATGTGCGTGATACGGGTGCCTTCTGTCGCTGGCTTTATTAGTGTTGGCAAGTCATAAGCTGCGATAGAAAGATCCACATCATAAAGACGCCTACAGTGCCATTACAACCTGTAGCGACCATTGGCCGAACTTTCACGTTGCCGATTTTTGTTATTGCCGAAGCCTTCGCAGCGCACTACAGTGCATAACGTCTACAGCAAGGACATTCTTCCGTGCATTGATACTCACGTCTTTGATCTCATTCGGCGCTGTTTCCTCGAGAAGCACAGACAGAACTTGCCTGTTGGGGAGTCGTAAGTTAGATGCAGGGTCTTCAGGCATGAACAGCATGGTGTGCGGCCAGCGCTGTGGTGCAGTCTGAACGGTGGAAACACTTGCCGACGATGCCGTCCGCAGCAGTCTTCGTTTTGTAGTGCGATGCATGTTGACCGTGAAGTCATCATCCGATGACTCAAAGCCGTCCGAGTACAAATCGGTTACCTCGCTGTCTGTGTCGCTCGACGCGTCTCTACGCTTCCTGGACGACGAAGCCCGGCGCGACGGTTGCGCGCCTGGAACATTCTCAGGTGTGTCCTAAAGCATCACCGCAAAGAAGAGAGCGGCAGCTCCCAGGATTTCCAGGAAAACAAATTGAAAATACTGACACAAGGGCAAAAGCGTTGTGTGAGAGAACCCGTTCCGGAAGGAGGCCTATATATTACTACTAGGAACAAACTAGCCGACCTCACCATCACTGATTAAAAATCACAAGTTGTAACTGTATATTCTTTGATGACAATAAACTTAAGGATACCATGGATATAAATTGCCACACCACCATTCTATTGTTCATTCTACAGGCTGTCACGCAATTGTAGCCTGTAAAGAATACAGCGTCTTCACAGCTCGTGAACCAAATCTCAATGAAAGCTAAGAAATCAAATTGATGTTATAAGACGTCGAGCAGTATGTCAACGGCATCTTTTTTATTTCGTAAGCTTTTGAATTCATATGAAGTAACGATAACTGGTCTTTATCGTGAAAAAAGTTTAGTTGCTGAAAGAAATATGCGTTGTAGCAAAGGTATTTGTTTCCATGCGCCATAGTGATTTGCTGATCCGGTGTGGGCTGACATCATTTAGTTTAGCGAATTTTTTCGAGATCTTGCTCTGATACGATGCTAATTACTCGGTCACGCGGGGTGCGGCGCACAAAAAGCTTTCCGTTTCGGTGCCATGTAAACTGTTATTATTTTTCAGTTGCCCTCGATTTCATTTTCCAGAAAGTACTTTGTTTTAAGCTGTGAGATTTTCATTAAAGAAAATGTTTATACGAATCGAAGAAAACGTGTATACGAATATAGGCCACTGGTGCAAGAAATAGAAAATAAAAGATAACTATACCAAAACCTTGTACTTGACAGTCACAAAAGCGTAAAAAATGTGTTGGCGTTTTTCTACCTATGAGACGGGCACGAGCTAGAGCGAGTAACGCAATTTAAATACTTGGGTGTTATCCTATCTGAAGACATTAGTGTGAAAACTCACAATAACCACTTGTGCAGCATTTCAGAAAAGAAGCTGTGGTTTTAAGAAGAAAATTGGAAACTGGCATGAATCAAAGCAAAGCTTACGGCATATTTTACGCTTGTGTGGCCTACGCTAGAATATGCGAGTATGATATGGGATCCGTATAAGAGATACCAGATTGATAAGATAGAAAAAATACAAAGGCGAGCAGCTAGGTTTATTCTGTCAAGATTTAGAAGCGCTGATTCGGTTAGTGACATGCTAGCCATCTTAAACTACCTCGCCTTTCAGACCGACGGAGAATAGCTAGGTTGAAGTTTCTTTTCATGCTAAAAACAATTCCCTAAACCTAGACAGTAGTTCGTATTTAAACCAAGGAACCTTCGCACCGTCAGGGGTAGCCATGCAGGTCAGTTTCTCGCAATTAATGGCAGGGTAGACAGTTTTAAATATTTGTTTCTACCGAAAACAATAGAAGACTAGAATGCCCTTCCACAGGCTGCAATTTTCGCAGTCACAGTTATTCAGCTTGAGTCGTCCTTGCTTCGCCATTACTCACTTATAAGTGATTACTAGTTGCTGTAACGTTTTATTTGCGTGTTCCTGCATTTCCTTTTGCTCCTGTCTTGCGCACTAGCTGTACACTTGTTTCTTGGTGCACTTCCTGCGCATTCCATTGCAGAACACTTGCTGCGCCACTTGTATGTGGCGATGTTGTGCGTGGCCGATGATGCCTCGGTTGTTGAACACGTGCTGCTTGTCTTTGTTATCGCCATAGCTTGCCACTTTGTGCAATGTACGTGGACGTTCGGCAGGGTTGGAGGGAGACGAGGAGAAAGAAGAGGTTAGAAATAAAGAAGATGGCTGACACCCCAGCCTAGTACTGTGTACTATTACAAATTGTCGCAGCCGCGTATACTTTGTGTGTGGACATTTAAGATGTGTGTCGACTTCACCATTGGAGAAAATAAACGCGGTGGCATCCGCATCTTGACCGCAACGCCCCAAGATGAAGAGCAACTAGCACTTCCGAAAGCAGTGAGTGTTGACGCATTTATTTTCTATATAAGCACTAAAACGAAGCTCACTCCAGACCATTTTTTTGCTAAAAGAACGGTGAGGATCAACATGAAACTTTAGGATTATGAGAATTCTGTGCTGACTCCAGTAAGAAACGACGCGAAGCTTGCTACTACTGCTTAGCCTGAGAGTTCCGTCGAGCTGATCAAGAAGTTCCTTTAACTGCACCAAAAAAGAATAGGCAAGAAAATGATTTAACGCGCTTGCTTGTAAATGCGATAGAAAGATTAAGCAGACCGAGTCGCGAACACGTGAAGCCAGACATGTTTGATGGAAAGTCTTGCAGTCCCGAGTCCTGGCTCACGTTTCACGAGTATGCATGCGATGAAAACTACTGGCACAACGACAAGGATAAAGTGAAAAACATGCGACTATTCCTATCGGGCATAGCAAAGAGTTGGTACGAATGGCGTCTCAACGCTCACAGCAACAAACCATGGATAGAGTAGAGTGGAAGGCAAGCTTTCTGAGCTCCTTCAGCGAGAACAAGGTGTTACTATGGGACAAAACAATCATGTTCAAATACAGGTCTGGGTATGCACTCAGCTATTTTTATGACAAAAGGGGCTTGCTACAGCTGGCAGACTCATCTTTGCCTGAGACGTCTGTGGTTCCGCTTATCATGCATGGTTTAAGTCTGGACTTCCATAAGCAAATACAAATGCGAGGACCCAAGACGATGGAAGAACTTCTGCAGGAAATGCGAAACTGCTACCTCCAGGACCTAGGAACCCAGCGTCAACCCATGACACCTGCTGCGAGGAATACCGGGGCCACACGAGCTAAAGAACGACGCCCGCTTGCAAGCTGGAGACCTACCGTAACACCCGTATCCTTTTTGACCGCCCAGGGAGTCTCAGACCTTGGTGAAGAGCTAGATGACGTAACAAAAAACTAAATAGAGAGGGTCTCGGGTTCCACCCGGCGATATCTGAGAAGCTGTTTATTTGTCTCATACAAGTCTATTGTACATATCTGTTTTTGTGGATGGAAAGGAACGGAGTGCGTTAGTTGACAGTGGAGCAAGCGTCATGGTTATTAACGTAAATATTGTTGAGAGGGCGAAAGTAAAAGAGGGAAGACCAGTAGAAGTACATTGATACGATGGAAGACAAGATTTTCACGATAAATGGACTTGTATAACCATATGGTGTCTCGGCAACACTGTCACTGCAAAAAACTGGTACTCGACGGAGTTCCGTATGGACTACTGCTTTCACGCCCAGTCATCAGTGCACTTCGTCTTAATATCTACTGGACAGACGAAATTACCACAGAACAAAAGTGCCGCGCTATCAACGCTGCAGTTTCGCCTTCAAGGACTCCGCGGAAACCATCGTCAGGTGAAGATGTTAGGACGCTTTACCCGAAATTGTTGTGCCTAAAAGGATATCCTACAGCAAATACGAAGTTTGAGGTTCCTTTCCAGCTCAGTGTTGCGACGGTGGTGAGAAAAAAGCGCTATAATATGTCACGAAAGAAGAAAGTGTGGCTTCAGAACGAGATTCAAAAGATGTTGGATGCGCAGATTATCCGTCCATCCACGTGTACGTTCGCTTCACCCATCACCATTGCACCAAAGGAAGATGGAAGTTTTCAACTCTGTACGGACTACAGACAAATTAATAAGCAGACTGAGCATTTTTCGTTTCCTATGCCACGTATAGACTCTATCATAGATGACACGGGTGGCTGCAGAATTTTCTGGCGCATTGACCTATGCAAAAGATCTTGGCAAGTTCTGATTTCTGAAAAGTGCAAGAAATGTTCTGCCTTCATCACGCTGTTTGACATCTATGAGTATAACCGACTTACATTTGGATGGAAGAACTCACCCGCTTGGTTTTATAAAATGATGAACGACGTCTTGCGACCATTTATCGGGAAGTTTTGTAACGTCTACATGGACGATATAATAGTATACTCCCGCAACGAGGAAGAGCACTCAAACCATCTGGCTAGTGTACTTCAAGCATTTTGTAACGGCGAGCTCAATATCAATGTCAAGAAGAGTGAGTTTTTAGTTTTTCCAAAGTAAAGTGGTGTTTCTTGGAAGAGTATTTGACGGCCAAACCAAGACAACAAAATAGGAATCAGTCGAACGAATCGCAAAAATGCAGAAGTCATATGACTTGCACTCTTTGCGGGTATTTCAGGGTCTTGCAGGGCATATCCGGTCATTCATTAGAGATTATGCGACCAAAACCAAATGCCTCACAGAAATGACTAAGAATGTGCCATTTCAGTGGAAAGCAGAGTGTGAATCTGTTTATCATAGCCTTGTGACCATTATTTCATCGGCTCCAGTCCTGACTCTTCCAGACTTCAAGTTGCCCTTTGAACTGAACACCAATGCTTTTTATTATGGCACAGGCGCAGTGCTTTGTCAGAGAGATACCGACTCTCCAAGGAGCCGTCAACAGAGGGTCGTAGGGTACTATTCGTACACCTTTTCGAAAACTCAGCTGAACTACACCAATACAGAGAAGGAAGCCTTGTCAGTCTTAATGGCCGTACGCTATTTTAGACCTTACCTAGACGGTAGGAGCTTCAAGCTCTTTACGGATCACCAAGCCTTAACGTACATCCTTAACCTCACCGAGCCTCGAGGAAAAATCGCTAGGTGGGTGAGTGAACTCCAGCAGTTTACTTTCATGGTCCACCACAGGCCTGGAGAACACCTCAAGGACGCAGTTGCGCTTTCAAGACTTGCGGTAATTCCTGATAATAAAAATGTCAACGCAACATTGTTGTGGGAGGGAACCGAAGAACTTAAGTTCCATAACTGAAAGTTCACAGTCCCAGAAATTATGGTGCCTCGAATTTTGGAGCTCTATCATGACTCCCCGCACTCAGATGGACATGACGGCTTTTAGAGAACATATCACAAGACTCGTCAGCGTTTCCAGTGGAAACGCATGAAACAGGACGTTCAACGGTATGCTCAGTCTTGTCATCAATGTCAAGTTCACAAAGCCAAGTACCCTCAGAGAACAGACGAGATGGTTTTGCCTCAACATTCCGACGTACCATTTCAAGTTATCCATGTGGATTTCGCAGAGCTCAAGAAAAAGGCTGCAGGAGTAAGAAGAACACAGTCTTTCCTAGTGGCAATAGACCAGTGCTCAAAAATAGTGGCTGCATGGCCGGGAAGGAAGAAGCAAATAGTGTGATCATTCTTTTGAGTCGAGAGATGTTCAAGAATACGAAAATAGTAATATCAGACAATGAGCCAGCATTTCTCAGTCAGCGTTTGCAAGATTGGGCGAAAGAACGAGGAGTTGTATTGCGACGCTGCGCTCCGTATTATCCTGCAGGAAATGGCATGGCTGAAAGAATCATTCGGGATTTGAAGCAGTTCATTTCAATGTACCCTGGTTTTCAGGGCAGATGGAAGTGCTGCTTGGAGGCAGCTGTTGCTTATCACAATTGGTCGCACACTGCGAGCATCGGCTGTAGCCCATATTTTGCAATTTTCGGAAAGGTACCCGTGCTTCCTGCTGATCAAGAACTTTGCATTGCAGACCGCCTGCAATTTTGCGAAAAACGAAAAACTTTGGAAGCCTACGAGCGATACCGGAAAATAATGAACAGAAACTTTGACCGCCGATACAACACGCGGATACCTCAGATACATCTGAACAATCTGGAGCTTGTCAGAAAAGGCCTTCCCGGCACAAAGCGGGTGTACATGGGACCTTATGGCGTGGTGCAGATCGCTGTGCAACAGGACGTTCTCAAAAAGGTTGGTTACACCAACGATGATGGTGTGCTGGAGTTTGCGACCATTGGAAACGTCTTCATGTATCACCCCAGAAGGGATGAGTCATCAAGGAGGGGGAGTCTACGTGGACGTTAGGCAGGGTTGGAGGGAGACGATGAGGAAGAAGGTGTTATAAATAAAGAAGATGGATGACACCTCAGCCTAGTACTGTGTACTATTACATGCAAATAGTATCTGTGCTCAAATTCGCTCTTGGATTTGTCTAAGAAAATGCGTCTTTGTATCGGTCTGAGAAGTTTTTTTAGTGTTATTTCTTTTGTTGTCTACCACACTGTAACGGCCCCACTTGAGCTAACAGTATCAGTAAATAAATAAATAAATAAATAAATAAATAAATAAATAAATAAATAAATTCCTAAACGCGTATGCGCGTGCGCATTCAAAAACGAGTATGCGCGTGCACATTCAAAACGAGTATGCGCGTGCCTATCAAAAACGAGAATTTGCATGCGCATTCAAAAACTAGTATGGGCGCGCCCATTCCAAAACGAGTATTCGCGTGCGTATTGCAAAACGCGTATGCGCGCGCGCATTACAAATCGAGTATGCGCCTGCGCATTGAAAACGCGTATGCGCGTGCGCATTCAGAAACGCGTATACGCGTGCGCATTCGAAAATGCGTATGCCCGTGCGCATTCCAAAACAAGGATGCGCGTGCGCATTCCATATCTTGTACGCGCGTGCGCATTCGAAAACGCATTTGCGCGTGGGCATTACAAAACGCGTATGCGCGTGCGCATTCCAAAACGAGTTTGCGCGTGCGCATATCAAAACGCGTATGCGCGTGCATATTCGAAAACGTGTATGCGAGTGCGCATTCCAAAACAGGTATGCGCGTGCGTATTCCTGAACGTGTATGCGCGTACCCATTCAAAATGCGTATGCGCGTGCGTATTCCAAAACGCGTATGCGCGTGCCTATTTCAAAATTCGTACGCCCGTGCCCATTTCAAAATGCGTATGTGCGAGCGCATTCCAAAACGAGTATGCGCGTGCGCATTTCAAAATGTGCAGGCGCGCGCGCATTCCAAAACGAGTATGTGCGTGTGAATTTCAAAACGTGCATGCGCGTGCGCATTCCAAAACGAGTATGCTCGCGCGCAGTTGAAAACGCGTATGCGCGCGCGCATTCAAAAACGCGTATGGTAATGTGTCGAGTCTGGTAATGTGCGTAATACGGGTGCCTTCTGTCGCTGGCTTCATTAGTATTGGCAGGTCTTTAGCTAGGATGGAAATATCCACATATTGAAAGACACCTACAGTGCCAATTCAACCTTAGCGATTATTGGCCGAACTTTCACGTTGCCGATTTCTGTTATGTGCCGAAGGCTTTGCAGTGTGCTTCGGTGCATAACGTCTACAGCAAGGACATTGACTCTCACGTCTTTGAACTCATTCGGCGTGGTTTTGTCGAGAAGCACAGAAAGAACTTGCCTGTTGAGGAGTCGCAAGTTAGATGCAGGGTCTTCGGGCATGAACAGCATGGTGTGCGACCACCGCTGTGGTGCAGCGCAGCCTTAACGGTGGAAAGACTTGCCGACGATGTCGTCCAAAGCAGTCTTCGTTTTGTAGTTGGATTCATGACGACCGTGAAGTCGTCATCCGATGACTCAAAGCCGTCCGAGTACAAATCGGTTACCTCGCTGTCTGTGTCGCTCGACGCGTCTCTACGCTTCCTGGACGACGAAGCCCGGCGCGACGGTTGCACGCCTGGAACATTCTCAGGTGCGTCCTAAAGCATCACCGCAAAGAAGAGAGCGGCAGCTCCCAGGATTTCCAGGAAAACAAATTGAAAATACTTACACAAGGGCAAAAGCGTTGTGTGAGAGAATCTGTTCCGGAAGGAGGGCTATATATTACTACTAAGAACAAATTAGCCGACCTCACCATCAACGATTCAAAATCACAAGTTGTAACTGTATATTCTTTGATGACAAAATATTGAAGGCTATATATATATATATATATATATATATATATATATATATATATATATATATATATATATATATATAGAGAGAGAGAGAGAGAGAGAGAGGGAGGAAAGGCCGGCATGTTAACCAGATATTGGCATCTGGGTTGCTATCCAGTGTTGGGGGCGGGGAAATGGGGGCAAGAAAGAGGGGGTAGATAGAGAGGGAAAAGAATCGCACGCGCACTCATGTGAAAACAAAAGCACACACAAGAAGGGCGTCCTAGCTACAACCGTTCAGTAAGGCCGGTCGATCGCAAAAAGTGTACTAGCGCTTTCAGGGCCTTCTGTGAAGTTGAATCTTGTCGATATTGTAGAATTCCTTGCTCAGACAGAGATTGATTATCTAATTTGCTGAGTTCCTTGCGAAGGCATAGCCGTTGTTTACTATACTATAGGCAGTCACAAAGAGTATGTTGGATGTTTCTTCTTTGCCACAGTGGACACAGGCTGCGGTGTCGGCCATCCCAGTGCGGAAAGCGTAGGCATTGGTAAACGCAACGCCCAACCATACACTACATAACAGGGTCTAGTCCGCTCGGCAAAGCCTCGACGGGAGTTGAAGACTTAGCGTAGCGTCAAGCGAGTAGAGCCGTGAATGCTTGATGTGTGCCTGATTAGATTGTGATGTGGTTTGCTGGCGAGCAAGACTGCGGAGCTTTTGTGCAGCATCTGTCCTAGAAAGTGGTAGTCGTAGTTTAGGATCTTCTGTGTGGGCCTAGCGGGCAGCTTGAACGGAATGGCCAGAAGCCCAACATATGACAACGGTGGCTGCGCAGAGACTTTCTCCCATCTTCTCTGCGAGTGTCCCCGCTTCAGCGTGCCAAGAAAAGAACTGTCAAAAACTTTAGATAGAGTAGACAGTCGCCAATTGTCGGAAGAAAGGGTATTAGGACGCTGGCCGAGACCGTCCTCTGCACGCAAGGCATTGAGAGCGTTGTTGCGCTTTCTGCGGGCAAGTGGTCTTAGAGACAGACTGTAAACAGCGTCGTGGATCGTCTGATGACCTTCTCTCTCTTTTTTTATAACGTCTCTTTTCTCTCATCCTTTATCCCCCTTACCCCCTTCCCCAGTACAGGGTAGCCAGTCAGTCTGAGAACTGGCTAACTTCCTTGTCCTTCCTCATTTATTTCTCCTCCTCCTTGATCGGCCCGTTCATTGCCGATGATTCCGCAGTGACTGGGTAACCACTGAGATGTAATTTGGTTCCCTTTCTCAGACAGGTGGTGTATAAGTTCTGCTATCTCTAGTACCAGCTGTTTGTGTTGTCTACGGCGTAAGGCTGATAGCAGAGACTGCAGTGCCACCTTCGAGTCGAAAAAAATAGTCCACTTGCGTGTAGGTGGATCAACGACAAATTGCAACGCGGCAGGAAGTGCTGCCAATTCTGCTGCTGTTGATGTTGTTGCGCGAGATGTCTTGAAGTTAATTGTCGTGGCCAACCTTGGTGTCACTACTGCTCCTGTAGAGCTGTCCGGCTGAACCGATCCGTCATGAATATACACACCAACACCTCGCGTGTTCTTTCTACAGGCTGTGACGCAATTGTAGACTGTAAGGCCGCGTTCACATTGAGCATTCCGGCCGCCGAAAGTGCTCCGAATCCGGTTCGGCGGCGGCGAGATCCGCCGAAAGGGCCCTTTCCGCGCCGATTGCACTCGGACCGATTTTTGCGGCGTCTGCCGCCGAATCGGTCACCACGGACCAATAGGAGCACTAGTCAAGGAATTTTGAAAAATGGTGGCCAAGCCCTACTCACTTGTTATGCTGCAGTGCACGTAACTGAATGTTGAAACCAACGGTAGTTTAACCTTCTCTGTGCCTACTTCGCCTCCGTATTTCGTGAAAGAGGTGACCGAGCTTGCTTTTGGCGTGACCGAGCTTGTTGCGGTCTTGCAAAGCAAAACGAACCCACCAACGCCGCTGGCATCGGTGGTTTTTCTGCTCTTCGTGCATTACAAGACATCCACTTGCCAGCAAAGTAAGCAGTACTGTCTTTTCTTGCTTCTTGCGTACGAGAATTGACGAAGTATGCACCACTGGATAGCGTAGTAGCGTTTTCGAGCCGCGACAACAACCGGGTGACAGCGCATTCATCCCGCGTTCGCCCCGTAGCAGATGGCATATTCGGCGGCGCGGGGCGCGTCCAGTGCGAACGACGCTGTGTTTCGGCGGCAGGGGAATTTCGGTCGCTGTAGAAAGCGGATGTTTCAGTGTGAGCTAGGCATAAAGGATACAGCGTCTTCACAGCTCATGAACTAAATCTCAGTAAAAGCTAAGAAATCAAATTTATGTTATAAGAGGTCAAGCAGTATGTCAACGGCATCTTTTTTATTTCGTAAGCTTTGCGAAATCAGATAAGTAACGATAACTGATCTTACCGTGAAAAAAGTTTAGTTGCTGAAAGGAATATGCGTCGCAGTAAAGGTATTTCTTTTCATTGCCCTCGATCTGCCTCTCAAAGAGACAAGCTTTCGGACGCATTGTGAAAATTGGACGATCGGCCACTCTCTGGGCAGATGCTACTGGAACACCGTCATCGGCTTTCGTCGGCTTAAAAAGCAGTCAAAGCTGTCTTGTGGTTTTTTAGGACTACAGGCCTACGAGACCACCTTTAACTTTTGTGTAGTGCCACCAGTGCATACGTGCCAGCCGAATGATTGTCAATCCCCCTTTTTTGTTTTTTCTCTCTCTTTCTCATCTCTTTCCTCTCTCTCATCTCTATGGCCAATTCCCATTCCACCAGCGTAGGGTAGCAAACTGGGCATGTGCCTGGTTAACCTGCCTGCCTTCCCCTTTGTTGTTTATCCCCCCTCCATGCGCCATAGTGATTTGCTGATCCGGCGTGGGCTGACATTATTTAGTTTAGCGAATTTTTTCGAGATCTTGCTCTGATACGATGCTAATTACTCGGTCACGCGGGGTGCGGCGAGCAAAAAGTTTTCCGTTTCGGTGCCGTGTGAACTGGTATTCCTTTCGCTTTGTTCTACGCTGTTACGTTTTAATTAAAAAAATGTTTAACTTTGTTTCTCTTAAGTCGCTCTTTCATAAAGCCATCTTTCTTTCATAAGGTGAGACGAGAACCTGACTATCACCAGATCAGGTTTATCACTTTTTTTTGTCTTTTTTGGTGGCATGCGGTGCACAGCCTCGACGTGACTTTCAGCAAGTGGTGGAAGCTCAAGATCACATGCTAATTTGGTTAGCTTTTCTAGAAGGATTCCATTGATTGATTGATTGATATGTGGGGTTTAACGTCCCAAAACCACTATATGATTATGAGAGACGCCGTAGTGGAGGGCTCCGGAAATTTAGACCACCTGGGGTTCTTTAACGTGCACCCAAATCTGAGCACACGGGCCTACAACATTTCCGCCTCCATCGGAAATGCAGCCGCCGCAGCCGGGAGAAAGAAGGATTCCATTGATGTGTTGGGACAGTCGGTGCACTTCGAGGTTAACGCGCCTGCTATACTGATCTAACTCGTTGATTTCGTGTTTGAGCTCATCCACTTCTTTTTATTTAGCCTCAGTCTCGAGTTCCCGACTCGTTTTTTGAGGCCCGAAAGGTCATTCGATTGGTGCTTCAGTTTTGCCATAGCTTCATCATATTTATTCGACATAACCTTTACCGACTCTTCGATGTTCTCGACAGTTCTTTTATATTTTGCAAAGCATCATTCTTTGATTCGATTGTTAGCAATTCATCTAATTTGTAGTGGATTTCAGCTAACTCAGAAGCAAAGCTCGTTTCTGAACCACGAATTTGAACCTCTGAACGACCTTCAGTATGAGCCATCAATTTGCAAGGCGCGCATGCTCGAGATTTTTTTTTACCGCTGCCGATTTCTTTTTGTACGCCTTTTTTGTCACCCCAGAGCATGTACCAACATGGTAATAATACCTGAATCAGAGCACATTAGTCACAAATCACTGTGGCTTATCTTGTCTTTACGATTGCGACACGTGTCACCCATGTTGACACTCAAGCGAAAAGCACTCTACACACTCAGCAGCAGAAGAAACCATAAACTAATAGGTTCGTACAAAATGCTAGGAAGATCAAAAGCAACCAACCTGCAGTGTACAAGGTACGCTTTTAAAGTTCGCTGCGTTGCCTCGATGATGTCTCTACTCCTGCCGAGTGCGCAAATGCCGCAGAACCGTGCAGCAGACGTTCTTTTATGGAAGCAATGGTGCTTGTCTACCAGGGGACTATCTTTGGGCCTCCGTTTGACCAATCGCTTGTTCCCGCTCTTCGGCGCGTGCTCCAACAGGCGTCGATTGTGATACCGTAGTTTGCTGCCAAGTACAAGGTATGCTTTTAAAGTTATCTGCGTTGCCTCGATGATGTCTCTACTGCTTCCGAGTGCGCAAAATGTCAAAGGCTTTTGAGCGTGTTCCCCACGCGCAGCCGATAGAGAAACTCGTACATCTTGGCGTAAATAGGAAGTTGTTAGAGCGGCTTAAAGCGTACATTTTTGACAGGACACAATTTGTTGAATTTAATGGTGTGAAATCGCGTACTTAAGGTGTGACTTCTGGTGTCCCCCAGGGCTCCGTGCTCGGCCCGGTGCTGTTCTTCTGCTAGATGAACGACATTGCAGAAACAGTTTCACCTAATATTAGGTTTCGCTTGTTCGCAGATGATTGCCTCATATATTCGAGAATAAATCATCGTAACGACCAGCTCGCTTTAAACGCTGCACTGAATAATATAGGCGACTGGTGCAAGAAAGGGAAAATGAAAGTTAACTATAGCAAAACCTCATACATGACAGTCACAAAAAAACGTAAAAAATGTGTTAGCGCTTTCCTACCTATTAGACGGGCATGAGTTAGAGCGAGTAACGCATTTTAAATACTTGGGTGTCATCCTATGTGAAGACTATTGTGTGAAAACTCACATTACCCACTTGTGCAGCGTTGCAGAAAACAAGCTGTGGTTTTTAAGAAGAAAAATGAAACTGGCATCAACCAAAGCAAAGCTTATGGCATATTTGACGCTTGTGCGGCCTACGCTAGAATATTCGAGTATTATATGGGATCCGTAAAAGGGATACCAGATTGATAAGATCGAAAAAACGCAAAAGCGAGCAGCTAGGTTTATTCTGTTGAGATTTAGAAGCACTGATTCGGTTAGTGACATGCTAAGCCATCTTAAACTACCTCGCCTTTCAGAACGACGGAGAATAGCTAAGTTGAAGTTTCTTTTCTTGCTAAAAACAATTCCCTAAACTTAGACACTAGTTCGTATTTAAAACCAAGGAACACTCACAACGTCAGAGGTAGCCATGCGGGCAGTTTCTCGCATTTAATGCCAGGGTAGACAGTTTTAAGTATTCCTTCCTATCGAAAACAATAGAAGACTGGAATGCCCTTCCACAGGCTGCAATTTTCGCAGTTGCAGTTATTCAGTTTGAGTTGTCCTTGCTTCATCATTACTCACCTATAAGGGATTATTAGCTGCTGTAACGTTTTATTCGTGTGTTCGTGCATTTCCTGCTTTTGCATTTCCTGCACTTGCATTTCCTGTGCATGGCCGATGAGACCTCGGTTGTTGAACACGTGCTGCTTGTCTTTGTTGTCGCTATAGCTTTCCACTTTGTGCAAATGGTATCTGTGCTCAAATTCGCTCTTAGATTTGTGTGTTATAATGCGTCTTTGTAACGGGCTGAGAAGTTTTGTCAGTGTTAGTTCTTTTGTTTTCTACCACCCTGTAACGGCCCCACTTGGGCTAACAGTATGAATAAATAAATAAATAAATAATAAATAATAAATAAATGAGTAAATAAATTCTAAAATGCGTATGCGCGTGCGCATTCAAAAACGAGTATGCACGTTCGCATTCAAAAACGAGTATGCGCGTGCCGATTCAAAAACGAGTACGCGCGTGCGCATTCCAAAACGCGTATGCGCGTGCGCATTCAAAAACGCCTACCCGCGTGCCTATTCAAAACGCTTATGTGCGTGCACATTTAAAAGTTCGTATGCTCGTGGGCATTCAAAAACGAGTATACGCGTGCGCATGCAAAAATGCGCATGCCCGTGCGCATTCCAAGACGAGTATGCGCGTGAGCATTCAAAAACGCTTATGCGCGTGCACATTTAAAAACGAATACGCGCGTGCACATTCGACAACGCGTAAGCGCGTGCGTGTTCTATAACGCGTATTTGCGTGCGCACTTCAAAACGCGTATGCGCGGGCATATTTCAAAACGCGTATGCGCGTGCGCATTCAAAAACGAGTATGCACGTGCGCGTTCAAAAACGAGTATGCGCGTTTCGCGTTCGAAAACGAGTATGCGCGTGCGCTTTCCAAAACGCGTATGCGCGTTGCCATTCAGAATTGAGTATGCGCATGCGCATTGAAAACGCTATGTGCGTTCGAGTTCAATTGTTCTCGAGATCCATACAAAAATCTATTGGCCCCGATTTTATACCGAGTGAATTCTTGAATCTTTACGTAGAGTGGGTTGCGAAATACCTATCGGTTATTCTCAAAGCACCCCTAGAGCAAAATGCATTACCAAGTGACTGGTTAACTGCCAAGGCAGTCTCTGTTCATAAGTCTGGAGCAAAATGCAGCATTGACAATTACAGACCAATCTTAATTACATGTACATGCTGTAAAATACTGGAACATGTCGTGTCAAAATGCCCGTACAAGTACTTTGAGGATTCGAATATTCTGGTCCCTAGCCAACATGGTTTTCCGCGGAATTGTTCAACAATTACTCAGCTAGTAGAAACCACCTACGATTTTGCACAATCTCTCAATGAAAAGGGTCCAATTGATGCAGTTTGCCTCTATGATTGAGCACTCTTTCAAACTTTATTATTATAGTACAAATATACAAAGTACAGTACACAAAATACAGTAGACAAAGTAAGGGGCAGGGTTGGCAAAAAGGCAAATTATTGCCTGACAAGGTGCCGTAACCCATCCCAGACTATAAATCGCATAAAAGCAGTACTGTACACATAATTTAAATGTTTTAACAAAGAAGCAGCCGCTTTAAAGTTTTTTTCAAAGAACTTATAAAAAACGTTAGATGAACATTTTATTAAGTACAGACCTGTCTGCAAGACTGAGTTTTTACCAAACAAAGCAAGGACTGGGTGAAGAAACTCAAATTTATCGAACAAACCAGTTTATTAGAACTCAATAATGAAAATTTCACGAGTGTATACACTTAAATTTCAAAGACAACCTGTGTGATACCGCAGAAAGAGGAATACTTATTCTTGGAGCCCTACTAGATATGTGTGCATCTTTTTTTTAAATGCAAATAATGAGCGGCTCTCTTGCACTTTTGTGGCAATTGCAGGTTGTGAATTTATTAGTTTGTGGATCATATGAGCTAGCTTTCGCGAGCCGTAGTTGGTCCTCATTCTTTCGCAGCAGTATGTTATGCGTCTAAAGCTGTATGTATGTTGTGTTCGCGAATATGCATCAGTAAAAGCGTCTGGGCCAGATTTCCATTTATCTGATATGATCATGGCTATTTTTTAATTAGGATGTTTTCAAACTTTAATATGTTGTGTTTGTTGAAAAGTGGAGTGCGATGTGTTCTAGGTTGAACCCTTTCAATTATCCAAACTAATCTTTTCTGAGGTGTATAAACACATCATTTGTTTGGGTTTGTGGTGTTACCCCATAATAATACACAGTAATTTATACGCGAGCAGAGGAAGACGAAGTGATTTATTTACGGAACACAACATGCTAGTCTGAGTGCTTTTCTGGATTTCTCACTGCAGTTGTGGGGTCTATCGCCCCATACATCGCGGTGATGGATGTTCAACCTCACGGGGCACCGTCCGAGTCCACTTTGACCGCGGGGACTGCTTTGAGGAAGCGAGGAAACGCGTCTAGTGTGAGTGAGGACACTGAGCTGTACTCCGCAAAAAGCGACGAGTCCTCGCACGAAGGCTTCCAACCCGTCCTGTACCGCAAGGCTAAACGACGGATCGTCAATGCATCTTCGGCATCAAGCACGACCACCGTGAAAACTGCCCCTCAGTGATGGCCTCACTCTATCCTGTTTGTGCCGCTGAAGGCTACCGACAGTCTACGCGGGCTGAACAGGCAAGCACTCTCTGTGTATCTTGAGAATATTACGCCAAATCAGATCAAAGAAGTACAACTAAATGCAAGAAGGAACATCTTGGAAATCGATGTGCTGAGCCCACGTGCGCTAATCGCGCTTCAGAAAGTAACGCAACTGGGTAACATCAATGTCAAGTCTATAATACCAGCTGATAGCACCACTTCAACAGGAGTCATTTATGACATCACCACTGAAATTCCAAACTCGTATCTCTCAGTGCTGATAAAACCGGCAAATGAAGATAACGTCATTGTGAATGTCAGTCGCCTTGGTAACACACATTGTGTGAGAATTATGTTCAAAGGGGATTGTCTTCCCTCCCATGTGAAGGTTGGCCACTTTCGTCACCAGGTCCGACCATTTATTCCAAAACCTATGCGATGTCATAAGTGCCAGAAGATCGGCCATGTGCAGGGAGCGTGCGGGAACTCCGAAGTGTGGCCCCGATGCTAAGAACCACACACCGAGTACAAATGCAGCGCAACCATACTAAAGTGCCCTAATTGTCAAGGTGCCCACAGTGCATCTTCCGAAGACTTTCCACGCTTAAAGAAGGAGCTTACTATTTTTAGACAAATGGTGCGAGACAGCTCTACCCCCAAAGACGCCGTGGAAAAATTCTGGCAAAGACGACGACGTCACCATCGAAGATCTTTGCGAAGAACGCAGTCAGCTACAAGAAGTCGCCGCATCTGGGAATGGCGCCCGCTGCAGGGTACACCACGGCGAATGCAGACGACGAAAGAGAGAAAGCAAGTAGATCTCTCTGTACTGAAGAGTGACTGCCACTTACGTGCACGCAAATTGTGGAAGAACCGCATCAGAAGCCGCCTTCATCAGAGCGAGCTGCGACACTCAGGAGCAGCGAACTTAAATAGACAAGTGATTGCTCTTCTACGACCCAAAATAATTCCATTCGCACGGTGTTAAACAACATGCGCACAACGTCAGCCAGAACTGCACTTCAAGCACTGGACGATCTGAGTCCAGTACTGGCGGCTCTTGAGTAGATAATTGCCCACCAGCGACTGTCTTTCAGGGAAGAGGTAAAAAAGCAACAATTTTTAGTCGAATGCACGGGGACTGAAATCATGCATTGCAGATTTCCATCAGTTCGTTTCCACCAATATGTTTCCCATCATCGTCATCTGCGAGCCAAATTTATCGAGCGCTATCAGACTCTCCGGATACGAATCATTAATGTCGGCTTGTTATAGTGAAAACAGCAAGGTCCTGCTGTTTATTCGCCGTGACTTGACTTACATTCTACGGTCTGTACCACCTGACAACGATAACCAATATATATGCTTCACAGTGAAGAAAAAGGGTCTTATTGTCACTGTTGTCGGTGCATACCTGTCGTCATCAAGTAGATTTGACCACAGAAGACCAAGACACATCCTATCATCCACTCCTGGCCCATGGGGCATCATCGGAGACTTCAACGCCCACCATGCGCTATGGGGGAGCCCGAAGATCAGCGCAAAGAGTGAAAGTCTGATAACGTTTGCTTCAGACAACAAGCTATGCTTGTTAAATGATGGCAGCCCAACACTTTTACATGGCCCTGGATATAGCAGTTGCCTTGACTTGGCCTTTGTTTCTCGAGGTCTCGTCAGATGTGCCGGATGGTTTGTGGACATAGAAATACATGAGAGCGACCACATTCCCCCTTATGTCAAGTACAGAGGATTATCACCTTGCAAGGTACACGAAACTATTCAAAGAGTGGACTTGACCAAGTTTGAATCTCTCATGGAAGAACGCTGTCAAGAGAACACCTCATTTGACTTAGAAGAGGTGATCAAGTCCACAGTGCAAGACACAGTGTGCACCCTCGCATGCTCTCCGAGAGTAACCGAATTTGATGTGGAATTAGAACGACTTCGGGCTCTCCGACGGCGTGCGGAACGAAGGTACCGACGCACGGAAGCAATCGACGATTTACGAATCGCTAGACGTCTTCAGAAGAAGATACAACGTCGCATAGACAAGCTAGAGTCACAACGTTGGGCAGCCTTCTGCGCGTCGTTAGATCCCCGCTAGTCTTTATCACACTTGTGGAGGACAATAAGAGGCCTCCGGACAGCTCCCATTCAGCGGTCTCCATTCAAGGCTCTAGCTCTCTCTCAACAGAGATCGGAGGTCGACGTGGCAGAAGAGTTCTGTGCCAACTTATGTGGTCAGCTCACAGATCCCAACATCTCCTACGCTCTCACGTGGTGGCATTACATCACGCGATCACCACATGGACCAATTTTTTTCTATTCATGAGCTTAAAGCAGCGCTGGCTTTGTGTAGATGGACATCAGGACCCGGGCCTGATGGAATATCATACAGAGCACTGTGTCATCTTGGTGAGTGTGCGAGGAGTGCCGTCCTCGAGATATACAATGATTCATGGCGAGAGGGCACCCTCCCAGTTAACTGGAAGACCAGCCGTTTGGTTCCATTACTGAAGCCTGGCAAGTCACCATTGGTGCTCACATCATACCGCCCGATTGCACTGGCTAGTTGCTTGTGCAATGTGATGGAGAGGATGGTACTAGGACGGCTAGAATGGTTCCTGGAGCTTCACAACATATACCCGGACGCTACGACGGGATTTCGCCGTGGCCGGTCATCAATTGATAGCGTCATAGACCTGGTCAGCTACGTGCAACACGAAAAAGGCCTTAAGCGTCTCTGCGCTTCTTTATTTCTTGATGTTAAAGGGGCGTACAATAACGTCACACATGAAGCTGTCCTCACCACCCTTAAGGAGGTAGGAGTGGGCGGCCGGATGTTTCAGTGGCTACGCAGTTATCTCCCTGAGTGATCCTTTTTCGTGAGAACCGAGAATGGGGACACTTCGCTACATTACAGTCACTGTGGTGTTCCCAAGGGTGGCATACTTAGCCCTATAATATTCAACATGGCGCTAATAGCTCTCAATCAGCATCTGCGAAGTACTGTCAGATTGTCAATGTACGCGGACGACATTTGCGTTTGGACGTCTGCAGTAACACGTCTACAGCTGCGAGCGCGAATTTAGAGAGCTGCCACTCAAGTTGCTATTTACCTCCGTCAACGAGGTCTGGAAATGCCCTCTGAGAAATGTGCACTTGTGGCATTTACGCGCAAACCAATGCAAAACTACAGCGTTCTGATAACAGCGAAAAGATACGTCACCTTTGATCATACAAGTTCCTAGGTAATAATTGACAGTGACCTCTCATGGAGCCCACAAGTATCATACATGAAAAGGCGATTGACAGGCATCTGTCATTTGTTCAAGTTTTTCGCCGGAAAGAACTGGGGAATGTCCACAGCTGCTATGTTGCGACTATACAGGATTCCTTTCCTTGGATTCCTTCGGTACAGCCTAGCTGTGTTAACCAACGCAAGTAAAACAAACATACGAATGCTTCAAAGTGTCCAGGCTCAGGCACTCCGGATATGTTTAGGCTTGCCCCAAAGTGCATCAGCAGCGGCAACTATCGCCATCACAAGGGACCACCTCATCAAGACGCACATTAATGTTGAAGTGCTGAGGACACATATACGACACCTTGCTCGAACTCCTCGACATCACCTAGCCTCTCTATCAGTGGTCTGACCATGCGTATCTTACTGCAAAACAGTGACCGCACATGGTGAATCGATCCCAACTTCGTTCTCTCCTGCCGCTAGACCTAGCTGTGACTCTGCCATGGTGCCTCGCTCAACCAATGAATAATGATAACATACCTGGCGTCCAGAAAAGGGCCAATTTGTCGTCACCGACTCTTAAACAGCTCACACTACTTCTCTTGTATGAGAAATACCAGGACTCCACATGTATATACACTGACGGATCGGTTCAGCCGGACAGCTCTACAGGAGCAGTAGTGATACCAAGGGGTTGGCCACGACAATTAAATTCAAGACATCTCACGCAACAACATCAATGGCAGCAGAATTGGCAGCACTTCGTGTCGCGTTGCAATTTGTAGCTGATCAACCTACACGCAAGTGGACTATTTTCTGCGACTCGAAGGCGGCACTGCAGTCTCTACTATCAGCCTTACGCCGTGGACCACACGAGCAGCTGGTACTAGAGATAGCAGAGGTTATACACCACCTGACTGAGAAAGGGCACCAAATACATTTCAGTGGTTGCCCAGTCACCGCGAAATCATCGGAAATGAACGGGCCGATCAAGCTGCCCGCTCAGCCCACACAGAAGATCATAAACTACGACTTCCACTTTCTAGGACGCATGCTGCACGAAAGCTCCGCAGGATTGCTCGCCAGCAAAGCACATCAAAATGGAATCAGCCACACTTCAAGCATGCCCGACTGTACTTGCTTGACTCTACGCTAAGTCTTCAAGTCCCGTCGAGGCAAATACGAAGTATGCTCCTCTCAGACTTCCTTCCGCGATTTTGTCGGTGTGCGCGTGGATCTCCGTTTGCGGACGCCTCAGTCGATCCGCGTGTCCAACGCCAGCAGGCTCTCGACCATCTGCGAGATCCGTGGCATTTTCTGTTATGGCCTAGAGTGGGTGCCTTGCGGCGCACAACAACGCCAACGAAAAACCCTCGACCTTAAGGAACCCTAAAAATGGCGGCCAACGAAGGTATCAATATAAAATTCAGTAGCACGTAAGAGACCCAGTAATATCTAATGGTAATAAAGTAGTCTTACATTTGAGTCAAAATATATAGTTCACGCCATAGGCACCCGACAGTGCACCAAAAGGAGCCACGAAGCTTTCTGGGCCGCCTCAGCAATGTTGGTACCGACCGCCAGGGATACTAAGAAAATGAAACGCTCGCTGAACACAGTGACACGCTGAAGTGTCAGTGCCCTTTTTAGCACTTTTTCAAAGAACGATTCCCGGGCGCTTACATTATCAGCTGTGATCTCCCTTGCTCACAACTAAAAAATGGCAGCATATCCACGGAGTGAATAATCGAGAGTGGGGCGAAGCATTCGTCCGTCCATTCGTTCTTGCTTCCGTCCGTCCATGTGACCGTCCATGCGTCCATACACCCGTACATGCATGCGTCAGTTCGTGCGTGCGTCCCTGCGTTCGTCTATACATCCGCCCCTGCGTCCGTTCATGCGTCCATCCATGCATCTGTCAGTGTGTCCGTTCGTCCATCTATTCAACACTCCAAGTACCACCATCTCGCATCTTTTCATCATATATTCCCCATATAGAAGCACCGCCATCCAGCGGGCATTCCAAGAACTAAACGAGAGGTTGCACACGCATACTTTCTTACGACCTGCGCTTCGGGTCTACTTCCCACTGTGAAGAAGATGTGCCTGCAGCGAAAAGCATCGCCAACGCCCGGCTCTCTTGGCTCGTGCTTCGGTTCGCTGCTGCGCCGGTCTCTGCTGGACGGTTCATCACGCTGTCTTGCCGTTGTCGTTAACTACCAATAAACCTCTTCACATTTTGTGGAGGGTGCTGTTTATCCCCGTCGCTACACCCTGGAGCTGCGAAGCCGCACGCTACCGCCCGTCAGGACTGACAACGCCAACCCATCGCCTTCGTCGCCCCAGTTCAACTGTCCCGGCCATCCTAGGCTACGGGACCCGAAGGTCTTCAGCGGTGTGACTGGGGCCGACGTGGAAGACTGGCTTGAGCACTACGAGCTGGTGAGCGCCAATAACAAGTGGGATGAAGCCGACAAGCTGGGCCACGTCATCTTTTATCTCACTGGAATCGCAGAATTGTGGTTTAAAACCCACAAACACAACATTCCCACCTGGAGCGTCTTCAAGACGTCATGTGCTGAAGTGTTCGGTCGGCCGGCTGTCCGCAAGCAGCGGGTAGAACAGCGCTTGCGCTTCCGCTCTCAGCAGACTTGAGAAAATTTTACCAGCTATATTGAGCATGTCGTTGTCGACGCGCGAATGACACCATGCCCGAGTCGGAGAACGTCAAACACATCCTGAAGGGCATCGACGATGGCGCATTTCAAATGCTCTTGGCTAGAAATTCAAGCACAGTTTCTGAAATCGTCAGCTTGTGTCAGAGCTACGACGAGTTGAGGAAGCAACGCACTCTGACTCAGCAGCCTCAGCGTTGTGGTGAGTCGCTGTCCAGTTTCGAGACCATACCTGAAAATTCACCGTTGCTTCAGCAAGTCCGAGCCTTGATCCATGAAGAAGTCACCCACGAAGTTTTTCTGGTGCCATTTACTCACGAGACCACCACCTCTGTACCTGCCCCGCTTCGCACTGCTATATCGGAAGAGGTTGCACAAGCTGTTCCCCTTGCGCACTATGAGCCACATCTATCTAGCCGTGTTCACTGTCCGGGTGTCGCACAGCCGGTAATCGCTCCTGTCGCCAATCCGCCAGCCGTTCAGCCTGTGGCCGCGCCCCTAACCTATGCAGCGCAGCCTGTGGCTCCTCCTGTCGCCATTTCGCAAGAGATGCAGCCCGTAGCTGCACCGCTCACATATGCAGATTGTGCGTAGGCTTCCGCAACCACCCTATACCACGCGCTCACAGCCTGCACACCCGGCTGCTCACACTGCACCTTGGGCGGCAGCACCAGTCGCCAATCCTTGGAGGACGCCCGATAACCGACTGATTTGCTACGCCTGCTTCACTCCCGAACACGTTGACCGCTACGGCCGCCGTCGACCTCAGACGTTCCGCAACTATGCCTGGTCGTCGTCACCCGGCAGCCAACCCTTCGCCCAATACGGGCCGGTCTCGTCACCTCGCTACCGCCCATGCGTCGCCGGCCCGGACCTTCCGACCAGGAAAACTAAGCAGCCCAGTTCAAGAGGCAATAACTGTGCCATTTTCGAACGGTAAAGGAACACGACGACGAAGTGATTCTCTCACAGAAAGCTTGTGCCCGTGTCTCCGTATTTTCAATTTGTTTTCCTGGAAATCCTGTGAGCTGCCGCTCCCTCCTTTGCGGTGGTGCTTCAGGACACACCCGAGAAGGTTCCAGGCGTGCAACCATCGCGCCGGGCTTCGTCGTCCAGGAAGAATAGCAACGCGTCGAGCGACACGGACAACGAGGCAACCGATTTGTACTCGGACGACTTTGAGTCATCGGATGATGACTTCATGGTCGTCATGAATTGACCTACAAAGTGAAGACTGCTGCAGACGGCATCGTCGGCAAGTGTTTACACCATTAAGACTGCACCACAGCGGTGGCCGTACACCATGCTGTTTATGCCCGAAGACCCTGCATCTAACTTGCGACTCCTCAACAGGCAAGTTCTGTCTGTGCTTCTCGAAGAACCCGCGCCGACTGAGATCAAAGACGTGAGGATCAATCCACGGAAGATTGTCCTTGCTGTAGACGTTATGCACCGTAGCGCACTGCAAAGCCTTCGGCACATAACAGATATCGGCAACGTGAAAGTTCGGCCAATGGTCGCTACAGGTTGTAATAGCACTGTAGGCGTCTTTTATGATGTGGATCTTTCCATCCCAACTAATGACCTGCCAGTACTAATAAAGCCAGCAATAGAAGGCACCCGCATCATGCACATTACCAGACTCGGCAACTCACGCTGCTTGAGGCTTGTGTTCGAGGGAGACAGCATTCCCTCGTATGTCAAAGTTAGCCATGTTCGCCACTCAGTGCGTCCATACATACCGATGCCACTGCAATGCTACAAGTGCTTCAAGATGGGACACGTAAAAGGTCTCTGTGCGAACAAAGTTGTGTGTCCACGGTGCACTGAGTCTCACCGAAAAGACGCCCGCGGTGCCACCGTTTTACGATGTCCGAACTGCCACGGCGCACATGAGGCCTCATTCAAAGATTGCCCGTGGGTGTGAAATGAGCACTGGTACTCCGGCGTATGGTGCGGTAAAATTCAACGCAGAGGAAAGCTGCCGCTACACTACACCGATGACGGCGTCGTGGGCGAAGACCATCTCGTAAAAACTGCTCTACCGATAGAAAGATGTCATCCTCTATCAAAGACGCTGACCCAATAACACCAAGCTCACCGAAGACGGATACTGCCAAACAGACGAAAGGGACAGCAGTCGCACCTTCCGAACAGTGGCGCTCACTTCCACAAAGTCAACCTACTTCGGAGCTGCATCAAATCCCGCCGCGCTCGACGACCCCTCGAACCGGTGATGCAATGAATGAAGATCAAGTGAAAAGCTTACTGCAATCGCTGATGCGTACCATGCGTGTCCTACTAAGTAATATGAAGACTTCGGCTGCGCAGACCGCACTGCATGTGCTGAACACCCTGAGTTCAGTGCTTGCAGCTCTTAGGTAAAACCATGGCCTGTGAGGCACCGTCGTTTCGAGCGGAAGTCAAGAATGCATCTGTCTTTCAGTGGAACGCCAGAGGACTGAAGCCGCGCATGTCTGATTTTAGACAGTTTGTATTTGTGCACCGCTTCCCCGTTATCGTGATTTGTGAGCCCAACCCGTCTGCTTCAATCAAGCTGTCAGGATATGAGTGCTTTACCTCCTCCACTCCCAAAGACTGCAGCAAAGTTATTGTATTCATGTGCCATGACCTCACTTACGTTCACCACAGAGTCTCGCCTGATGAAGGGAATCAGTGTGTGTGCCTTACTGTGAAGAAGGATAAGGTTGTTTTCACGATTATTGGAACTTATCTCCATCAAGCCACCTTGACTGCGAGCGTTTACGCGGTATTCTGACATCGCGGTATTCTGACAAGGCCAAGGGTGATCACTGGCGACTTCAATGCCCACCATTTCTTATGGGGAAACTCCAGGGTGAACTCTAGAGGAAGAAAATTGGTGTCTTTGGCCTCGGAGTACGAACTCTGCATGCGTTTGTAACGATAGAAGCCCTACATATTTACGCGGATCAACCTATAGCAGCTGCCTGGACCTTACATTGGTTTCTCGCTCACTTACCAGGAAAGTGCACTGGTTTTCGGATCTGGAAACGCAGGGCAGCGACCATATACCAACTTACCTGGGTATGGAAAGTTTCACCAGCTCCAAGTCTTTAAGAGGTCTCAAATACACCGATTGGCGGAAATTCAAAATGTTAATGAAAGACTGCTGTACCGATGGTTCATCATATAACCTAGAGGACACGATAAAGGATGTCCTGCAGAATACCACGTATTCACTGTTGACTAGTCACAAGCGCACCGGTTTCGACATCGAACTTGAGAAAGTTCGCGCAATACGCCGTCGTGCAGATCGAAGGTACCGACGGACAAAGTGCATTGATGATTTGAGGCTGGCTAGACGCATTCAAAAGAAAATGCTGCAGCACATGAATAAACTGGCTAGGCGACGTTGGACAGCCTTTTGCGAGTCGTTGGATCCACGAAAGCCCTTATCACTGATATGGTGAACTGTCCGGAGTCTTAGCACAACCTTGGGTCAGTGACGCCCGTTTACAACTCTGGCACTTCACCTTCGATGCAGAGAGATTGACGTCGCAGAATTTTTCTGCAGAAGAATTGCCGGTGATTCCGATTTCACAGTATCAAGAACGGGAATATTTGACAACCTACCGCCCTCACGTTATCCCCGTATGGAATGCCAGTTTTCTAATGAATGAGCTAGAGGCGGCACTGGCCCTGTGCAGACGTTCTTCAGCACCCGGACCTGACGGCATTACCTATCATGCCCTTTGTAATCTTAGAGACGAAGCTCGGAAGGCACTCTTACGCCTATACAACGACTCCTGGCAGACTGGTACGGTCCCCCAGGCATGGAAGTCAAGTCGCCTCATTCCACTTCTAAAGGCTGGTAAATCTCTTTTGGATATTGCCTCATACCGTCCTATCGCACTTGCCAGTTGTGTGGGAAAAACGATGGCACGAATAATTCTAACACGAATGGAGTGGTATTTAGAGCACTACGAAATATATCCAGTAACCACGACCGGATTCAGGCGCGGCCATTCGTCAATCGACAACGTTGTTGATCTGGTGACATATGTTCAACACCAGAAAGCCTGTAAGAGACTGTGCGCTGCCCTGTTTCTTGACGTTTATTTATTTATTTATTTATTTATTTCATACTGCAGACTCGAGGTCCAAGCAGGGTGGTAATACACATACACATAAAATAAATGCGAAACGAAACAATAAAGGGCGAAGAAGGTTGTTTGATAGGTTAGTTCATTCATCACAAGTATTAGTAAGACAGTTCCACTCACATATGGTTCTTGGAAAGTACGAATACTTCAGTAGGTCTGTGCGAGCAAAATATGGAATCAAGGCCTTTAAGTGGTGGTGTTGGGTGGGCCGGCAACTAAGGGGTGTCAAATACGAGGGTGGGTCTAGAGCTATTTTTTGTTCAAAAGTTGATCAAGGAATTCTAATCTAGCTTTTTCTCTTTGCATCTGCAGTAAGGGAATGTTGTTGGCTAGCATTAAATATGAGGGTGAGTCTTACTTGGAGTACTTGTTGAATATGAATCTAACAGCTTTTCTTTGAATACGCTCAAGAGTGTGTATATTACGTTTTGTATAAGGATCCCATACTATGCTCGCGTACTCAAGCTTTGGCCGCACGAGGGCTGCGTAACAAAGTAGATTAGCATTCGTGGGAGCACTTTGAAGTTTATGTTTAAGAAGACATAGTTTACGAAAGGCAGATGAACAAAGAAAATCAATATGGAGATTCCAAGATAAATTGGAAGTTAGTGTCACACCAAGGTATTTGTAGGAGTTTACTTGTTGCAGTGGTGAAGACCCTAATATGTATGTATACGATCGTGGATTCTTTCGGCGAGTCACTGGAAGGCACAAACATTTGTTCGCGTTGAGACACAATCCACATTTGTTGCACCATTTATATATATTGCAAAGACTAGTGCCCACATTGTTAAAATCTTTAGTGGAACGTATTTGTTTGAACAAAACACAATCTCTGCAAACAATCTTATTTCTACACTAGGGTGAATAACATCAACAATATAATTGATATACAATAGAAAAAGCAAAGGGCCTAACACACTGCCCTGTGGTACACCCTATGTGACCGGAAGACAGTCCGAAGATTGCCCCCCTACATCAATATACTGTTCGCCATTATTTAAATAGCAGAAATCTAAGAGATGAATATTTCGGGTATACCTATTGTTCTAAGTTTGGAAATGAGTTTACTATGGGGAACTTTATCGAAGGCTTTGCAGAAATCTAAGAAGAGCAAATCTGTCCTACCGTGTCTACCGATGTTTATTGCAAGAGAGTGAAACAGTGTGACGAGTTGAGTTACGGTTGATAATATTTCCGAAAACCATGTTGATAAATAGTTAATATAGAGTGTTCTTTATATACTTGTTTATACTAGTAGCTATGATGTGTTCAATGATTTTAGAACATTGTGCAGTTAGTGAGATTGGACGGTAATTTCCTAGTGCTAAGCGTTCCCCTTTTTAAAGATGGGTACAACGCGGGCTGTCCTCCAGTCAATGGGCAGCCGTGAAGACAACAAAGAGCAGCGAGAAATAATAACCAAAAACTTTGCTAGAGATAAAGCATATCGTCATAGAAATACGTTCGGTATGTTATGAGGACCACAGGATGCATTAGTTTTTAAGTTTAGCAACATAGACACCACGCCTGGATAAGAAATAAACAGTGATTCAGCATAAGGAAAGGCGGTAGCATTAGATATACACTTGAAATCAGAAGTGTTGAACACACTCTGGAAATATAATTAAAATGCCTGACAATGTCTTGCTGATCAATGACGTTGGTTCCATCAATTGATATTTGGGATACAGGTCTTTTCTTTTCACTGATAAAACTCCAGAATTATCTGGGGAATTTGCAATAAAGTTAGGTAATGAGGTTTTAAAGTAATACTTCCTAGAGCTGCGGACAGTTTGAGCGAGGCTGTTGTGCGCATCATGTCAAATCAGCCGTTGCCCCCCTTTTTTTTGTCACTTAACTTTGCACTTCATATGAATGATGTTGCGATTTATCCATGGTGTTTGTTTGTTAACTTTTTGTGCTTTGAAGGCACAAAATTATCTAAACAAAAATGACACATTTGTTTGAATCGTGTCCAAAGCACGCTAACATTGACGTCATCAAAATTTGTAAGACGTGTTTCTAGGTGTTCAAATATATCTGCATCTTTAGCCCTGGAAAAGTCTTTAAAGCAGCGAAATACCGGGTTTTGATGGCCAGTTAGTGAAAAAAGAGGTAAGGAACTGAAAAAATAGCTATGATCACAAAAACCTTGCCCTACCTCTACTGTATATTCGGAGAAATTGCGGTTCAGAAACAGAAGATCTAATATTGAGGTCGAATCCTTCTGTACGGACGTAGGTACCTGAACTACCTGCAATAGGTCATGTATAAGCATGATGTCAAACACTATTTTAACATGTTTGAAGTGTTAATGCCGGCGTCAAGGTGCTCCCAGTCTACTCCAGGTAGGTTCAGGTCACCAATCAGTAAGACCTTATGACTCTCAAATTGGGCCATATAATTTTTCAGTGTGCTAAGGTATTCTGGAGTAACGTCTGGGGGTCTGTACAACCCATTTACAATGAGACAATGACCCCAGCATGTAGCCCTAATACATAAGCATTCTATGTCAACAAGATCATCCAACAAAACAGCATCGATACACTGTTTTACCAATATAGCCACTTCTCCTCCCCTAGTGCGTTTGTCTTTACGAAAAACTGTATAGAATGGGGGAACAAGTCGTCATTAGGCAAATGCTCGTGTAGCCAAGTCTCGGTAACAACCGTAATATGTGGATCATGTTGCAGCAGAAGCATTCGAACGCTTCAGTTTTATTCACAATGCTTCGGGTATTAATATTTAGTAGCCTTAACTGTTTGCTACATAGTGCTGGAATAGGTCATGAGTGCGGCTTGGAAGATTGAAGGTCTCCTGCTTTTACTCGCCTGTTTTGCAATTCATCCCAATAAAATGTATCTTTATCTACTATAAGCCTGTCGTGTACTAAGAATACTTTTTTCCCTTGTCGTTTGTCGTTCTTAGCACTGTCCCACAGCATTTTTCGTTTCTTAAGAGTCAACTGCGAATAATCATTCTGAATAGAAACCCTCGTTCCTTTCAGTATTTTGGCATTTTCTAATATTACTTTCTTTTCATTAAAATTTTGAACGTGGAGGATGAGCCTTCTACCAGTTTGTTTTCCTAATCGGTGTATGTGTCTGATGGAATTACATTTCACAGCAAGCTTTTCTGTGAATATTTTCTGAACCACTTTTTCCCTCAGGGTTCCATCAGTTTCATTAGGGCACTCGGGAATGCCGTGAATAATCAAATTCGACCGTCTGGAATGTTCTTCGAGGTCGGTAAGCTTTTTCTTTTGAAAGCTTACAATACGTTCCAGTGATTGTAACGTATTTCTCACCTTTTCACTGGGAATGCTGCGTTCTTAGAAATCCTTTTGTGCCGTAATGAAATCATGTACCATATTTTTCAATTCAATCAACTGTTTTTTTAGTTCAAGCACATCATCGTGAATTTTGCTTGGCCGTTGAGCACTTCTTCATATAGTTCTTTCGGGGTGGGGCCAGGGTTTGTTTCCACGTCACCGCATAAAACTAACCGACAAGGACGAAAACACTCATATGCTATATTCCGATAACGCCGAGGGCACAGCAAGACGAAAATACAGCGATACTCACTGCGAAACGAAGCCACGTCGGAACTAACCTGCATGAGGCAGAACATAGACGTAAGTGCCATGGTCGCGCCGGGTCCGCCGTGCCCACGAGGGTTACGTTAACGGTGCTTACGACAATGTCACCCATGAAGCCATCCTTAGTGCTTTGGAAACAGTAGGTATTGGTGGCAAGATATATATGTGGGTGTAGAGCTATTTACAGCTGAGATCATTTTACGTGATGACAGCGAATGACCCAATACCTGAATATTACAGCAGCCGAGGAGTTCCTCAGGGAGGAGTGCTAAGCCTTACGCTTTTCAACCCAACTCTCAACGGTCCAGTCGAGCAGCTACCTAGCACTGTAGAACTTTCTGTCTACGCTGATGACATCTGCATTTGGGCATCAGGTGTGACAAGACCTCAGCTTCGCGCCCGCCTTCAGAAGGCTGCTACAACGACGTCATGCTACCTTCAAAACAAAGCCTCGAGGCGTCCTGCGGAAAATGTGCAGTGGTAGCGTTCACGCGGAAACCAATGTCTGCTTACAGCGTATCGATTAATGAAGACGGCATATCGTTGAGCAGAAGCCACAGGTTCTTGGGGGTCATAATAGACAGAAACCTGTCGTGGACTCCACACGTGAACTATGTGAAAAAGCGGCTGATCGCAATATGCTACATGTTCAAATTTCTTGCAGGAAAGTATTAGGGAGTGCCCGTACCATGCATGCTACAACTGTACAGAGTGCTGTTTATCGGATTATTATGGTACAGCTTACCTGCAATATCTAACACCGGCAAGACCAACCTGCGCGTAATTCAGAGCATTCAAGCCCAAGCACTTAAGATATGCCTTGGATTACCCCTCTGTTCTTCAACGGCTGAAACCGTTGCCATCGTTCAAGATCACTCAATAAAGACGCATATTATATTTCAAGACAATGCGCATGTACCTCAGGCAGTATGCCAGGAACCCTTCTCACCACCTGGCGAGAATAGCTGCTGAAAGGCTCCGCACGACATACGGCGCTACTGTCTACAAGTATCGTTCATCGTTTACTGAGACGTACGCACCTGCATCAAAGCCACTGCTTCCTCCTTGGAGCTTGAACCGGCCGCGAGTTCACTTAATGATTCCAGGAATGAGGAGAAAATCGGACTTACCGACACATGCCCTGAAACAACTGAGTCTATTTCTACTGAAACAAAACTACAGTAACCACGTGCACATTTACACGGATGGCTCTATTACGCCGTCTAGTTCAGGTGGAGCAGGGGTTATACCATCACAATGGGTAACTCGGTGTTTTAAGACTTCACATGTGACAACGTCAACGACGGCAGATCTAAAAGCTCTGCGCAATGCACTGGAACTCATCAATTCAGAATGAAGACCAGGTAAATGGGCTGTCATTTCTGACTCGAAGCCAGCGTTACAGTGCCTGATATCAGTTCTCCGACGCGGATGCTATGACCAGTTGACCTACCAAGCCGTGAAACTTCACCACCTTTTTATACAAAAAGGCCTACGACATCGTCTTTCAGTGGTTACGTGGGCATTGTGGTATAGGCGGTAATGATTCTGCAGATCAAGCTGCTCGCACGTCACAGAAAGAAGCGAACAGCGTTCCAATTCCGCTTTCAAGATCGAATGCGGCGAGGCAGATTCGTCAACTCGCCCGCAGTCTCACACTGACTGAGTGGAAAACACCAAGCATACGACGTACAAGACTGCACGAGCTCAACCCTTCACTACAACTACGGCCTCCACTCGACCTACATGGACATGCAGCTTCGCTCCTCTATCGCCTTTGGCTGGGAGTTGCTTTCACGAAAGCTTATACCACGTTAATTGGAATTACTGACAGTGCTGCGTGCGATGTTTCTGGCACCAACGAAAATATCGAACACCTGCTGTGCCATTGTCCTCGTTTTGACTCAGATAGACAAGTACTTGCCAACGCAATGCGGCGACTTTATGATCGGCCTCTTTCTGTGCAGGTGCTATTACAGCAACATCCACATGCCTCGACAGAACACAAGGCAGTGGAAGCCCTGCTGTGTTTCCTGAGAAAGACAGGCTTGTGTGAACGCCTTTGACATGTGGTAGAGTTCTACGCGCTGCAGGGAAAATACTGTGAGTCTCTCCCCCACCTTTTTTTCTTAGCCCTGTCTTCCCTCTTTCTCGTCCCCTTCCCTAATCTCCCAGTGTTGGGTAGCCAACCGGATGTCTTTCTGGTTAACCTCCCTGCCTTCTCCCTTTTGTTGCTTCCTCCCCTCCTCCTCGAACTGTCTAAGCCCTCGGTCCTCTCCTGCTAACGTGGTCGCAGTAACTGTTGAAGGTTATTGTATTTTCGCCCTTGTGGACACCGGCGCCGCTGTTTCTGTTATTGGCGCTAATCTCTGCCGTTTATTGCGCAAAGTCACAACACCGCTTTCGGGACTGTCGCTTCACACCGCAAGCGCACAGCAAGTAACGCCTCTCGCAGCCTGCACTGCAAGAGTGTCCATCGAAGGCATTCTTTACATCGTGGAGTTTATTGTTCTTGCTGTCTGTTCGCATGACGTCATCCTCGGGTGGGACTTCCTATCCCGCCATAATGCCGTCATAGACAGCGCACGCACCGAAGTGGAGTTTTCACTCTTGTGTGATGTCCCATTACTGGACGCTCTTCATCAGCCGCCGAAGTTGCTCGTTCATGAAGATACCGATATTCCGCCTGGAAATTTTGCTCTTCTTACCGTTTCATGCAGCGCCTACACTGACGCTACAGTCCTTTTTATGCCTTGCGATATCTTCAAACGTCTTCAAGCTTTGCCGCTGCCTTTCGCAATAATTGACCTTGCCACCGGAAGAAGCAACATGTTCGTAAGCAATCCGCTTTCCACATTTGTCACTTTGCTTTCGGGATAATGTCTCGACCGCGTGCAGGATCTCGATCCTTTGTCTTTCGTTGAGGTCTCGGATGACTACTGCGACCACCCAAAAGCACTGTCAGCAGTCGGGGAGTCGTCCAACGATACGTTTTCCAGCGCCATCGCCGACACTCTCACTCCCACCAAAGATGCCGACCTGCTGGATCTTTTGCACGAGTTCAGGAGTTCTTTCGATGTGTCGCAACCTCGATTGGGCCGCACGTCACAAGTCAAACATCATGTTGACACCGGCCTACACTAGCCACTGCGTCATAGACCACACCCTGTCTCCGGTGAATAGCGCCGCGTCATCAACGATCAAGTCGAAGATATGCTTTGAAGAGACGTAATTCGACCATCTCACAGTCCCTGGGCGTCTCCTGTCGTCCTGGTTTGTAAGAAAGACGGAACTGTTTGATTTTGAGTGGACTACCGTCGTTTGAATAAGATAACCCGCAAGAACGTCTACCCTTTGCTGCGAATTGATGACGCCATTCACACCCTTCATGGAGCGGAATTCTTCTCGTCGCTAGATTTGCGGTCTAGCTACTGGCAGGTCCCAATGGCTGAAGCCGATCGCCAAAAAACGGCATTTATTACACCATACGGATTATACCAGTTTAACGTCATGCCCTTCGGGCTTTATAACACGCCTGCCAAGTTTGAACGTCTTATGGATAATATGCTACGTGGCCTCAAATAGAATATGTGCCCCCGTTACCTCGACGATGTAGTGGTTTTCTCCCATGACTTTCCTACGCACCTCCTTCGACTCAGGCATGTTTTGACTTGTGTGACGAACGCTGGCCTGAAGCTTAACCTGAGAAAATGCCACTTCGCTGCACGCGAGCTCGTCATCCTAGGCCACGTCGTGTCCAAGCATGGCGTATTACCTGAGCCAGCTAAACTTCGAGCAGTCGCAGAATTTCCCAAGCCGACGACCATGAAAGAACTTCATAGTTTTGTAGGCCTATGCTCCTATTTCCGGCACTTTGTTCGCAATTTTGAATCTATTATGTCACCATTAACCCAGCTTCTTCGCGGTGACGTGCACCTCTCCTCCTGGTCCCCTGCATGTGATGTGCCCTTCACTGCTCTGCACCATCTGCTCAACTCCCCACCTATTCTTCGCCACTTCAACCCGACGGCTCCTACCAAAGTGCACACCGACGCCAGCGGCGTCGGGCTAGGCACTGTCTTCGCTAAACGAAAGCCCGTCTATTCAGAATACGTTGTAGCCTACGCTAGCCGCACTCTGACGAAAGCCGAAACTAATTAGAGCGTGACAGAAAAAGAGTGTTTGGCTCTGGTGTCGGCGCTTGGAAAGTTCCGGCCGTACTTATACGGCCGCCCGTTCGATCTAGTAACTGATCACCACGCACTTTGCTGGCTCTCCACGTTGTAAGAACCTTCTGGGTGCCTTGCGCGATGGGCACTTCGCATCCAGGAGTACGACATTCGCATTGTATACCGCTGCGGACGCAATCACTCTGACGCTGATGCCCTGTCCCGCTCATCTTTACCACCAGATCCGACGTGCGGAAACACATGCCTCCAGACCTTGTCATCGCTAAATCTCGACTTGATTGCCACAGAACAACGTCGTGACCCGTGGATCGCCTCTATTATCGAATATTTATCTGGCACGCCCAATCTTCAAGTATCTCGATCCCTGCGACGTCAAGCTTTCCATTTCGTCATCCGCGATCAACTTCTTCATCGACGCAACTACGCTCCCGATGGCTGCCGGTGGCTACTGGTCATTCCACGCACTTCACGATCGCAAGTATGTGCCTCTCTTCACGACGATTCGCAATGCGGCCACGCCGGGCTGTTCAAAACATATGAACGCCTTGGCCATCGCTATTACTGGCACAGCATGTACAATTTTGTGCGCAAATTCGCGCAGTGCTGTCCAGACTGCCAGCGACGCAAATCATCACCGCCACGTGCGACTGGTGCATTGTAGCCACTTCCATGCCCTGCCAAGCCATTTGATCGCGTCGGCGTTGACCTCTACAGCCCCCTTCCGTTGACACCAGATGGTAATCGGTGGATTATAGTGGCGGTGGACCACCTGACACGCTACGCCAAAACAACCGCTTTGCCGAGCGCTACAGCTGAAGATGTCGCCTCTTTCATTTTACAACGCTTCATCCTTCGACATGGTGCACCTCGGGAGCTCCTTAGTGACAGAGGCCGCGCTTTCATCTCCGAGGTTGTCGAAACTCGTGCTTTCGGAATGCCACGTCTTCATCGGAAAACGACAGCATACCTTCCGCAGACTAATGGGCTAATGGAACGGTTAAACCGCACGCTGGATGTTATGCTCTCAATGTACGTGGCATCTGATCATAGCAACTGGGACCGTGTTCTCCCATACGTCACGTTCGCATATAACACCGCAATACAAACCACCACGGTGTTCTGATTTTTCTTTCTTCTTTACGGACGTGAGCCTTGCCATACAATTGATAACCTACTTCCCCACCGTCCTGATGCTTCCGAGTAGTAGTAGTAGTAGTAGTAGTAGTAGTAGTAGTAGTAGTAGTAGTATTTTTATTTACAGTAAGTCGGATACAGAGCTCACTGCAGGGGCAAAGGGCTAAAGGCGAACAGCCTGACAAAGGCCCTTGTCCCTCCGCAGTCCGTGACAGTGCAAAGCTTAAACAATATATATATTCAATACATTGGTTTCAAGCAACCTGAAATTGTAAACACAAAATTCAAACATAAATAGCATAAGAAGCTTACATAACACATTTTAATAATTAGAGGTCACTCTCGTTATAATTCACAACTAAACAATATCAATGAAACAACTCGAAAACAGACACAAAATGCATGCGGATACAATGAATTCCGCTGTATACACTCGTATAATTGACATTGAAGTTTATGAACAATTTAAGCATTTGCAGAGGCATGAGACTCCATTACGTAGTTTCAATAGTGTAGACCGGTGGTTATGAATAAGTTCTTTATTTGTTTCTTGAAAGTCGCACTACTAGCCCTAAAGTTCAATTGATCTGCAAGGGTATTTAAAACCTGAGGTACCTGGTAAGCAATACTTTGTTTTCTATACTTGGTTCTTGTTCTAGGAGCTCGTATCTTTTGTTCTCGCATACTGTAGTGTGGTCTTTCGGTGCAACTTTCTTCATATAGCTTAGTCTTTTGTATTAACTGAAGTAATTTAAAATGATATAATTGATCAGTTCTGAGTATGGAATGTTTAATGAATAGTGGAGCAGTGCGCAAGTCTTGTAGATTCCCCCTGTAATTTTCAAAGCAGCTCAATATTTTCTTTTGTATAGTTATTAACTTATGGTAATTCCCTTGTGATGCCGTACCCCAGACTAACATCCCATAACTTACTTTAGAATGAAAGAGTGCATAGTACATACTTATTTTTAACCTCAATGGGATTAAGTGCATTGTTCTAAAAAAACAACCAAGTATTCGCGCTAGTCCACCTATCTCCGATGCTGCTCGACAAGCCGAAGAGTGCCGCCAGCTCGCCCGTGCGTTCACCTTGGAAGAGCAACAACGCCAAAAAGAAAACCGTAGAATCTCTTTTGCGGATCCCAGCTATGCCCCAGGGTCTCTTGTGTGGCTTGCCATCCCATACCAAACACCGGGACTCTCCTCGAAACTTGTCTCCCGGTACGAGGGGCCTTACACCGTTTTGGAGAAAACCTCTCCGGTTAATTTATTAATTGAACCAGTTTCCAGATCGGACGACATGCGCCGGCGTGCACGTGACATCATCCTTGTTTCCCGACTGAAACCGTACCATGAGTCTGCCTGAAACTTCTTAAATCACCAGGATGGCTCCTTTTTAAGCGGGTGCGATTTTGAAGATGTGCCTGCAGCGAGCAGCATCGCCATTGCCCGGCTCTCTTGGCTCGTGTTCGGTTCGCTGCTGTGCCGGTCTCTGCTGGACGGTTCATCACGCTGTCTTGTCGCTGTCGTTAACGACCACTCAATCTCTTCACACCACCTTTAACCCCCTCGAGTTCGTATTAGAAACTAGTTCACTGTATTCATGCACTGTGGGCCAACGCTCGCTAAACCTTTCTAAAACCAAGGAGTTTATGCCCAGCAAGTAAAACGTAGCAACCCTTTCTTGTCACATAGTGCTTAATGTACATGCCAATGTCTTCTAAGGGGTAAACGTGCATGCTGCGAACGTTTTATTATTCAACAACACAGAGAAGAAATCTCTCACCGGCACTACCTTGGAGGTCGAAATGTAAGACTGGTAACACACTACGACTACTACTACGACTACGAGGGACGAACGAGTGCCACTATATGAAGCTTCGCCCCTTAAAAAATGATATCTCAACGCCCTGAATATTTGCGGCGCTTCGTGCCGACAGACGATGTTGGCCGAAGCAGCGATCCCGAAATGAACTCTTAGCACTCTGCTACAGTCAGCTCCATCCCCTGAGACCTTTAAAATGGTGAATTTTCCTCCGCAGTAACGTATCATTCAACGAAAACTGTCTTCTGTATCGACTGATCGGCTTGCCAAACTGACAGTACCACCGAGCAACATGAAAACATTGCAGATCATTTTAGTGCGATAAAAAAGTGTCCTTACCATTCATGGCTTTCTAGCTTGTATTCGTCACAGTCACGGTTGGCAAAAAACGAAAAAAAAAACTATTTCCTAAAACACTGACATTGCACGCAGAGGTGCTTTTTTCAACGGAGCGGTACAAAAATGCGCGCGTGCCACTGCTAACCCATGTGATGCATCGAAGAGGAAGCTGTCGTACCCCGCAGTTCCCTGCGATTGCCCATATTACCGGTCGCCTACTGCGCTTAGGCAGATGTCTCCCCGAATATGTTGTGACTACAAAGGACTGCAGTGTGCAGGAGGGATTTGTGAGTTTTGTATAGAAATGGTGTCTAGCATAAAGTTTCTTTCTGTAAGGTGTTCAAAGATGCTCTTGTGTAATGTCAAAAGTACGAAAAAATACTTAATTTGCATTGTGTGACAGTCTTCTTGTAGTGCGGCTCTATCAGGATTTATACACTGGAGGAGCGTGGCGCCAGTAATGTTTTAAAAAGGGTAAAAAAATGCACGTGCAGCCGGGGACTGAGACATCTATATTTAAACTGCAATCAGGCATATTGCCAATGGAAGTTTTGTCTCTTGAGGGAAGGGATAATTTGATTCACTCGATGAATTGTACGTCTCCCAAAACAATATATCACGTTTTTTCGCACTGTTGGGAGGGATGTACTTCCACAATGTTTTGCGAGAGCGATTAAAAGATGTCTTTCCATTGGACCCACATGGAATCCGGTTTCCCAATGTTGTTGCCAGCGAGGACAGGGTTGGGTACCTTTATGATACAATCATGCTCTTGGGCTTCCACTCTTTGTGAAGATTGAGAATGGCGGGCTACCATTTTGACCAAGACGGGCGGCTTACACGACCCTATTTTCGTTAAAGCATATACTGGTTTCATTCCATCCATGTTGCATATATGCTGCATTTGCCATAATCTTGTTTAGAAATATTTCTTGCTGGCGAGTAATTGAGTGCACACGTGTCACTCAACAGAGGTGCTGATGTAGTTTGTAAGCTTAGCCGTTGTTTAAATTCGGTTTTATGTTTTACGCAAACATAATTCATAATTGCTCTGCCAAATGGTTTGGAGCCAGACAAGCAATTGGAAAAGCTTCCCTTTGATGGCCGCATTGCTAAAATTTATGCCGAGCGAATTTACACCACCTCATTTAGGTTCGCTCTGCTTTTTCGCGAGGATGAACACACATTCAGCATGTGCCACGCGACAACCTTTTATCACGTCGCTCCAGGGGTCTAGAGAAGGTCTATTGAGGCTTGAGCAACAGGGCTCTTACCAAGTGCATCGGTTGATTGGTTGGTTGATTCCTCAACAATTTGGCGTAACCCAACTAGGAGAATATAAAATGAATCAGACGGTTCCTTGCTTTTTGAACTAATTCACTTCTAGAAGGAAAGGGTTGAATTCATTAGGTATAAGAGGTAATAATTTTAAATGGCAGGATTTCAAAACAAAAAAAAACTTTGAAAAGGATGACATAATAAACACACAAAAAGACAAAAATACGTCTATGCATAAAACAACTGAGTTTAGCTATGTTTAGCATTCCATTCATTTAGACTCTCGTAAAAAATTTTTAACAGTGGTAAAAACGCTCCAGTGGCCAGAACCAAATGCGATTGCGCCAAATGAAAGAATCACCGGAAATGACGAGCTCAAGTCCACCTTTCGTAGGGGTTCTTCTAGTAGTCTTTTTTTTACTTATGAATCTTCGACACGACAAAAAGAAGTGCTCCAAAGATTCACTCTCAATACAGTGAAGACATAAAGGCGAGTGTACCAGGTCCGACCTGTGAAGGTAAAAGTTCAATGAAGGAACTCGACAACACAGCGTTGTAATACCTATTCCCTCCTTTCTTGATGAACACCACTTGTTCTTCCAAAGAAACTTTAGCAGCAAATAGTCTGATAAAAACAAAGGAGATGTAGGTTGTTGGTTGGAGGCTCTGGTGCTTTAGGTAAGGGCACATCATATAGCGTGGCAGCAACGGCAGCACACATTGTCCCGTATGGCGAGGAGGCGCCGCAAGCATGTGCCCTCGGCGAGGTGACAGCAGCACGTCGTCCAAGTTGTTCGCGTACAACTTGTCTGATCACTGAGGCAAAATCACAGAATGATGTTGGAGCGACAGTGGACATTCGCAACTGTGGTGACGTTGGCAAGTCTACCAAATTTTGGAGTGATGTGCCTAGCCTTCAGTGTCTCAAACATACGAAAGTGTTGGGTTACGTCCGCTACAGATGCCAAGGTGTCCGTGCCTATCAGGAAATTGTAAACGTCCTTAGCAATCCCTTTAAGATTATGCCCAACCTTATCATCTTCTTTCATGTACGGATCTACAGACTTGCACAATTTGAGAATCTCTTCAATAAAAGTTGTGCATGTTTCGCCGGGGACTTGAGCACACTGCATCAAAGTTTGTTTAGCGCATTTCTTAATAAATGGGTCCCCGAAGCAGCTCGCCATTTCTCCCTCAAACGCTTCCCAGGTCATTAGTCTTTCTTCGTTGTTCTCAAACCACACCAACGCCGTCTCTTGAAGAAACAACCCGACGTTGGTCGACCGGAAGGCCGCATCCCAACAATCGTATTTACTCAGACGATTGAAGTTCTTCCGGCATTCGTCGACATCTTCTCCGACCTTCCCAGAGAAGCTTCGTCGTACTGTGTGTCGGGGCCACGTAGCGTCAGAAGAATGCGCGGTGTCGCCGGCAGCAATCAGATTCATAGAGCGTGCTTGTAGACCGGCCAGCTGGCAGCTTCGGCGTAGTTCTTGAGGTAGCGCTTCCGTGATCGTTCGCCTGGGATCACTCCGCTGTACGCTGCCCCTTCCAGCCATTTTGGTACGGTGAGATTCCTTTATTTACAGGAGATAATGAATGCGAGAGTCCAGGAATCTGGCAGGTGAGCGCACATGCCAACTTCGTTCTCCTTTTCTACCACGGGTCTCCTCAGTATCGTAGCAATGTGGTCTCCAATATCTTGCAGGGAATTCGATGACAGAGAAACGAGCCTCTAATTGTTTGCCTTTTCTTGGAACCGCCTTTATAAATAGGAGCCACATAGGCAATTTTTCAGTGTTCAGGCAGAGTTACAGTAACGAGAGGTTTTCGTATATTAGAAATAATATGAAGCAATCGGCCAGGAACAGTGTTTCCATGCGCGCCGTTATCTATCAGTGGGGAGGTTCGTACGTTTTCGCTAGCTTTTAAGTTTCGCCGGAACGATTCTGTTGTAGTTACTGGTGGCAAAAGGTCACGGCAATCGATCCGCAGTCTCCGTTTGCAAAAAGAGTGTGCTTTTTAGACACAGTGAAGCAACAACTCAAGCGCTTACTCACGTTCATCTGTACCTGTGAGTACGTTGCACGCGTTATTGGTGCGTAAGAAATGCGGGACAAGTTTCGGACTGCTTGTCATTCGGAACGTGATCTTCCAATTTGTTGTCTCGCATTAATTGCTTGGCCTTTGTGGAAAAGCTGTTACTTTTTTAGCAGGGATTTGATACCATTCACACAAAGTTCAACTAGTGGCATTATTGATTTAGTTGCGAAATGAGGAACAACCAGCGTGGATAATTTCACAGTATCATTCACAGGTAAATACAAAGTGCAAAAATTCATTGAGACATGTTGCCTTATGAATGTCGCTGGACAAGTTATTATTGTCGGTAACAATTTCGTTCACTCCAGTTGAATCTGCGCCGCAGTTCCTGAAGTATCTCTAAAAAAGCTTGGGGTTCCTTTTTATGGTTTCATTCAGTCAACTGAAGTGCTCATCCTTTACACTACGTACTTTAAATTTGTATTTATTAGTTACCTTCACTAACCTATTTTACTGATATTTACTTTGGCTTCATTTAAATGCTTTGTATACTCGCCGTTTTCTTATTATTCTAAAGATGACACGCATAGCTTCTTGCACTCTGTCAATTAGGCGGCGTTTGTACTTGGCAGTTACTTCTCCGTTAGTTCCATAATGTTTGCTTTAAATAGAGACCACAGCTGCAAAACCTTGACGTTCTTGTAACGACAATAAAAAAAAACAGAAAAATGGGAAAATAGGTCCTGTGAAATAGCAGAGTATTGACCCTTGTCAAAAAAAGACACCTTTCCGAACTTGTGAGATTTTGGTTTTTTGAACTCATTTTTGATTGTTGCTACAACTGCGGGACGATCGCTAATACTGGGACTACAAGTAACAGAGTCCACTATATTTGGGGAGCTGAAAGAAAGCAAATCATAAATGATATTGTTTCTTGTGATCACACCTATATAATGAGTTAGACCGAACGTGTCAACGATGTCCTTCAGGTTAGTTTTTTCACGACAACAAGTCAAGGCGATACAGGTTCCATTACAACATTTAAAAGTCGGAAGAATAGAATCTCCGGCAGGAATAAACTAAACCGATGTTTTCAAAAATATGTCGTACAATTATTGCAACACGGCTGGGTCAAAATTTGGTGGTCTCTAACTTTTTTGACAATAAATTTCATATTGTTGATATCAGGAATGATGATGTAGAATCTCTCTCGTACACTGTGAGCCTTACCAAGTTCGGGTGAGCGAAGTGAACCAACAGAAACACCCCTCCACTTGTCCTTGTCCTATCATTTCATCAAACGTTATAGTGGCCCGGAAACACCTCACGATCACTGATTGACGGTATAAGCTACAATCCCCTCCCAAACGCTATATCCGCTTTCGTCAACCTAATTAAGCCAGTGAATTGATCTATTTCATTCTCAAGACACTTACAATTTACAACAACAGTTGCTAGGTTGCGTGAAATTGAGACAGTCATACAAGTAGGGTGCCACTTACTTTGAGCCGAAACTACCTTTTCATTGATTTTGTCCCACATGTCGAACCTAACCGTCCACATTAAGCTTCTAAAAACCTAGCTTATTCTTACTGCTGCTGTGGTCGGCTAGTTGTTTTTTATAAGTCCACAGTCGTATTCAGATCTGCCATGTTTCTGGTGTGTAGTCCTCATTCCACTGTGATCAGACCCTTCGAATTTTTCAGTGTTTTTGAAAAAAATCAATTTTTTTATTTGTTGGAGGCAAAATTATCAAGAATTCGCGAATTGTACGTTTTATTACATTGACAAATGCGGTGTTCTCTGTGAACTGATGTCCGCTGGATTTGAAAGTAAGTTACACAGGTATTCCTAATCAGTTCTTTAGGCAGAACCCACGTTTTTGCCTTATCGTCTGTAACCCCGTAAAATACCCAGTTCACTCTTCGACTTCTATTTTCAAGATTGGTGTTCTGCATTTACAATTTCTGAACTTCCTTTTCGAGCTGTTCGACCGCAGTTACACGTCGTTCTACGGTCTTGTGAAAGATTTCAATGTGACCTTCAGGTTTACCAAATTTATAGTTTGTTTTAGAGAACCTTCCTTCACGTTACGTTAGTTTTTTCTGGATAAGATTCAACATCTTCATCAAGCAAATTCTTTAGTCATTCTAGTTCACTTTTAACGTGAGCACCAGTAAATTCATCTCCACATCACCGGATAGGAGCGATAGCAGGATCAAATACAGTAACCGATCAGCAAATTAACGAAGCTTCTTATGGTGAGCTTGTATCATCACGCGTTTAATTACTACAACAACAACAACCAGAGCACGTCGTCGTGGGAGAAGCAGGCCACGCATAAAATTTTCCGTGTACATGTAAAGGGTAGTATTCGGTAACCTGTCACACAACAGAGAAATTAGCTGCATGGCGGGCATCGTGCCGGCTCCTCGTAGAGGTGCACTTTAGTGAGGTTGCACATGGTCACGTGGCTCCTCATACCCTAAAGTTTTGGATAAATTTGTTTTCAGGCTGATGCTATCACTGGCGTTCCTACCAATGAAGATGCTTGGAGGTTCGTTGAGGCAGTCCCCTACACCCAAGTGACACGATGGCGTCTCCTCAAGTGCCTTCGAAAATGAAGAGATCACTACCCCTTCACCGTTCGAGTTCAATTCCAACGCTATTGACCTGAAACACTAACCGAAGAATTAGCTCCATGTCAGTCAGCGTGACAGCCCAAAATCTCGCGAAGACATGTAAACGTGCGCTTAAGTAAGATTGAACATGGTCACGTGGACTCTCATACTTGAAAGTCTTTACCATATTTGTTTTGAGACTGATGGTATCAGGGGCGTTTTTGCTGTTGAATGCACTTGGCGGGGCAGATCGTCGAGGCGGTCCTCTGCAGCCAAGTGACACGATGGCGTATCCACAAATAACTCTGGCAACAAAAGGATCACCTCCCTTTGTTTATCGCGTCGAATTCCAACGCTACTCGGAGAGCGGCAAAAACCTGTAATACGAACAGAGAAATTAACTCTATGTCGGCTATCGGGCCGGTACCGAATCCCACGAAGGCATGTAGACATGTGCTTGAGTAAGGTTGCACATGGTCACATGGTCTCTCATACTCGAACGTTTTTGCCTCATCTGTTTTGAGACAGATGCTATCACTGGCGTTCTGGCCGTTGAATATGCTTGGCGGTTCGTTGAAGTGGTCCCCTGCAGCCAAAAGACATGATGGCGTATCGGGAATGCCTTTGGAAACGGAGGGATCATCACCCCTTCATCGATCGCGCCAAATTCCAATGCTACTCGGAGAGCGGCAAGAACCTGTAACACCAACATAAGAATTAGCTGCGTGTCGGTGAGCGTGCTGGCTCCAAATCGTTAGTCGAATCACAAGTTAGTCGAATGTCAAAGTGATGACGTTTGGCTTGAGTAAACGAAACTTTGAGTTGTCTTTGATTGCGACAACATTACCGAAAGGAGGCTGAATTTCTTACAGGTCCTGGGATAAATTATTTGCGAGTTTTGATGTTGCAATGAATAGTTCCAATTATAAGGCTATAATACAAGCAAGAAAGCAAGAATAAATGCGTATGAGAAATTAATTAAAGTTATCGCACAAATAGCTTTTTAATACATCCTATACGAATAAGGCAAGATAAAAGTACCCACGCCGGGCTGGTAGCGCGTGAAGGAGTAACGAAGAGTTACACACACACACAGAGCTAATATATATATATATATATATATATATATATATATATATATATATATATATATGTATATATATATATATGCAACGCTACGGCCACTCAACCACCATGCCTGCCTAGATATATATATATATGAATATATATTTATATATATACATATATATATATATATATATATATATATATATATATATAGAAGGGAAAGAAGTGTGCACCTAAGGGCTCTTTTTTTCGTGTTTTGACACAATAATGAGATCTAACACATAATAATGCAAAGGAATTTATAGGGGAAGTTATTAGAACGAATGTGATGTAAATAGGAAAAAAGAGAAGTGGGTGAAAAATAACTTGCTGTGAGCAGGAATCGAACCTACGCCCTTCGAATAACGCGTTCGATGCTATAACCACTGAGCTACCATGGTGGCCGTCCTTCCAGCCCCTTTATTGCGTTTATATGTGAATATAAGCGTGGCAGTGTCAGTCAGCGCCATCTGTAGCCATGGCGGTGAGTGCGGAACACCCTTTAATGAGCCTGTGTGGCGCCACGTAGCAGGTGAACTTACTACGTGCGGGCAGCTGACCAATAGTCCCTCGTATACAACCTAAAGGCCCCAAGTCTGCCAGTACGAGACCCTCAATAATGAATAAGAAAAAGAGGTGTATACCTAAGGGCTCGGTTTTCCGTGTTTTGACATTATAATAATGAGATCCAACAGACAAAAATGCCAAGGATTGTATAGGAAAAGTTATTACAACAAATATAATGTAGATAGGAACAAAAAAAACTGGGTGAAAAAGTAACTTGCCGTGAGCAGGAATCGTACCTACGACCTTCGAATAAGGCGTTTGATGCTCTAACCACTGAGCTATCTCGGCGGTTATGCCCCGAACCACTTTATTGGTTTTATATGTGAATTTAAACATGGGAGTGTCAGTTATCGCCATCTGTAGCCCAGCGGCGAGTGTGGAACAACCTTTTATGAGCCTATGTGGCGTCACGTAGCAGGTGAACGTGTTACGAACGCGTTACGAGGGACTATTACGACCAATAGTTCCTCATATACAACCTAACGGCACCAAGTCTGCCAGTAGAAGACCCGCGTCAATGAATAAGGGAAAGAAGTGTATACTTAAGGGCTCATGTTTCCGTGTTTTGACACAATATATATATGAGATCTAACAGACAATAATGCCAAGGAACCTATAGGGGAAGTTATTAGAGCCTATGCTATTTATGTTAAATTGGGTCTAATACCTTCCCCTATACATTCCTTGGCATCATTGTCTGTTAGATCTCATATATATATATATATATATATATATATATATATATATATATATATATATATATATATATATATATATATATGGACGTACTTCGAGCAATGCAAAATCTAATTCGAGATCTGAACATATGACTTGTTATGGGACATTTCATCCCACACAAGATTGGTCCTTTTTGCCGAAAATGCGTAAAAATTTGACAGCATACGCTGTGAGCAATGTCAACACTACAAGCGCTCGGCAAACCTGTCAGCGAGTCTATTTCGTCCCATAAGAACCCAGGGTTCATCATTTGATGTCATCGGTGTTGACTTGCTCCGCGATCAAAAAATGGCAACCTTTGCACTATTGTAGGCGTTAACCGCCCCAAACGCCACGCCAAACGGCGGTAATTCCTGCGACAATGGTCACTCAAATTTCCCAGTTCACGCTATAGCGCAATATACTCCGCCATGATTCTCCACGTGTCAATATCACTGATTGCGGGAGGCAATTCATTGCCGATGTAGTGGAAGACCTGCTTCATCTGCTTCGTGTCATTTTCGTCACACTGCCCTACATCACCTTTAGGAAAAACGTAAAACCTGCCCTGCCGCGGTGGTCTAGTGGCTAAGGTACTCGGCTGTTGACCCGCAGGTCGCGGGTTCAAATCCCGGCTGCGGCGGCTGCATTTCCGATGGAGCGGAAATGTTGTAGGCCCGTGTGCTCAGATTTGGGTGCACGTTGAAGAACCCCAGGTGGTAGAAATTTCCGGAGCCCTCCTCTGCGGTGTCTCTCATAATCATATAGTGGTTTTGGGACGTTAAACCCCACATTTAAATCAAAAACCTATAACCGACCGCGGTAATAAGTCCTCGTCGACATGACATTTTTTATGTTGATTACGAACACATAGCTTGAGACACCATCTAGCCAATAAAAACTTTTGCCTACAGCACTTCACAGCAATAAAACAGCCGAATACAGCCCAATTTGTCGTCTCTACATACGCGAACCCCGCACTGCTCTTGATCCAATCGTTTCATTTTCTGAAAGCGACCAACTTACCCCTTCGAAACCACGGAACATGCCCGACGCATCGCCTGTCTTGAAACTTTCGTTTCACAGAAACACTCGAAGAACCGCTATCACGGGTCACCGGCACGTATTGTGTCAGAGTGGGGATGGTGTGGCTTTGGATGTCGCATTGGAAGCGTGGCTTCTGCCAGAAGTTTATGGCTAACTACACTGGTATGCTTGTTGTCCTGGAACGTCTCAGCGATGTCACGTACGTGATATATCAGCTGTTTTCGAACTGGCCGCCACTCAAGCAATACCAACGTCATCCTTGTTGCCTGTCTTAAACGCTCGCATCATCGCAACAAAGGCTGACTCCTGCAGTGGGCGTCGTCGCAAAGAGAGAATCGCTAGAACTCTGCAATACCACTGCCTTTCAGAAAAACTAGGTGGCGCTGGCGATACTAAGGATGCTTTCCTCCTTCAGGAAAGTTTTTTCTGCCATAAAAAAACTACAGATAGGTGCGCATTTCACCACACACAACACACATCCTGCCCAACATTCACTACAATCTCACAATAAATCCACCTATTGTACTTTGCACGTATACACAAAATCTGCTGAGAGTCCATTACATATTTTACAGCCGAGCCGCAGCGTTCTGCCCAAAACTAAGAAAATCACACTTCCCGCAAAAATGTAGTTTTCAACCTAGAATATATATGCAAACGATGTAAGTCCTTGTCCATATAGCCTAAATTCAAATGCAGAGACCAGTAATTTGAACTCGACTCTCAGGTTATAGCGTTCCACACTAGACGAACAGCATATTTGTTTCTTTCACCTGCATGTAAAGCGAAAGCATTGTAGTGTTGCCCATCAGACACCTGCCTGTTGTTCTGCCTTAGGATAGTCTGACAGTCCGGCAAGTTGGCTGTCTTTATGCGGCATAGCTTGGACAACACGAGTAGTCGTATCCTACAAGTGCTAGCGGTCTGCAACGCTCCACTGCCCTGTTTAGTCCCGTCATCGCCTCGTCTACGCCCCGACGTTTTTGAAACATCAAAGATTGTAACGCCAACGACCTGCTGATCAGCTGACTCCACAAAAGGTATCTGAGCTTCCTTATCGCTCAAAGAGATTTGATGTGGAACGTGCTTGCTGTATCTTTGAGCACTTCCTACAAGGCTAGCCGTTTTACTATGATTACAGTGAACCTTTATGTTTAGGTCTTCGTGGCATTCAACTTGATCATTTGTGAATGGCTGCGCTTGTGACACTGCCATGTACACTTGGGCAGTTCTTCCTGCCCTATTTGTTGGTTCAATTGGATAAATTTTATCGGTACCAAATATAAAGTTCTGTCTGTTCACACGGTAGTTATCCACAAGGTCATCAGCCAGGTCAACAGCATCTCTTACTACAGCTGGCTGCACGCAGACAGACACTGCTGAAGTCCCCTCTGAGTTTTCTACTTGGCTTGAACACAACTCACATGCTCCTTAATGTAATTACTTTTGTTTTCTGAACTGAATTTTTCGTTGTTGTTTCCTGTCGTTCGCACGGAACGCTTCACTTTCTACAATGATATGATGTAATCATTGCGGCACATTGAGGCGAGCTAACTGCATGTTCTTCGACCATACCTATGCCACTGCTTACATCTGCCGGTGTTACGCAGGATGACTATACGGCTACCGCCTTAGAGTCGTCTACAAGACATACGCTCCTTGCTATGCCACTTGTTTAACTTCGTACACCGGAAGACTCGGCATCTTTTCTAGAGACTGCCACTTGGTTTTCGGATGTTCACATTATGTGAACATCAATAACTCTTTCGTCAGGGCTGTCTAGAGGACTCCATACCTTTCCAATAAATTACAGTTCATTGCATCAGTTCGCATGGCCACATGGCTATGCAAGGAACTCGACAATTCCTTCTCTGAAACTTCCTGCAAAGTCACATTGATTACGGTCACGAAACCTCGACTGGTCTCGCCATCGCTCTTTCCTTTGACTCTGCCGTCCACTTGTAAAGAATTTTCACCTAAAGTTTCATTACAGGCGTTCTCAAGTCTGCCACCAAAAAGAGAGACTGCATTACTCACGAAGGCCCTACCATCGGAGCACACTTCAATTATCCGCTGTTTACAGCTCAGATACGAAAATTTCTCTTGCCAGCATTTACCTTCTAGTCCCCTCATTTCGGCGACCGCCAGTTTCAGCCGAAACTGAAACGTCTCTTGCCTTAGCTCCTCACTTTAATTCTCTTTTTTCTCAGTAGCCTTTCAAACTTGATTTCCGTATCCCTCTCCTTGCGCATGCGCCTCGCGCGTTCCTCCCACCAAGCCACACCTTCTTCGCCCTCTAGACACATGCGTCTTGCTAACTCTTCCAGGTCTGCCCTACTCATGTTCCTGTTTGAGTGTAGAGATGTATGTGGTAAAATGATCTCATCAGTCGCAAACCACAATTGCCACGAGGCTATTTATTGGGCGAGCTGTCGCGCAGGATTGTGTAAACCAAAAACCGATGACATCTCTGTCATTGAGAAATAAGCCGACGAGACCATTTGTTCCCAACAAATTCCCAACACTGAATCTATCTATAAAACTGCCAAAGATAGTAAATAAAGACAAAGAACAGAGCGTGCAAAACTAGAAACAGGTTAGCAGGAATAACAAATAGCTAAAGACACGAACAGTGCGAGGTAATTGTTCTTCAGAAGAAAAAAACCCATGTCCCCACATAGAAAGATATGCTGCTTGCAGCGGAAGCTATTCTACCGAGGTATAGACACTCCCACGCAAATTGGGATGGCGGTGAGGCAGTCGAGACGCCCACAACGCTGACTGGTAGGGAAAGAAGCGTCAGGCTAGTTGAGGCCAGTGACCTTCCACGTTCGGCAGTTGCAGCTCGCAGACAAAGCTGGAGACGTTTCATGACCAACGCCAGGATGCCAGAACATGCCTGGCCCACGCCAGATGACGAGAAAAAGCTCTGTGTCCAGGTGGGAGCCCGCCGCGACCTTGATGCAGGAGCTTTGCTGCTCGCCGCCTCTGCGCCTTGGCCACCTTCTTCACTCGTTCCCGACTCAGCCACGTCTCTCTGGCTTCACTGTTCTTTTCCCATGGCTGTACTAAATCTCTGTGGAGGCACGCTATATGCTTCAAATGTTCACGCCAACATGGTTCGGAACCCTGCGTCATCTTCGTCGTCCTTTTTGGTTCAGGCTGATGGCGTCGCGTACTTTCAAACGCGCACATTCACATCACAGGATCACAGCGGTCTGTGAATGAAAAGAAGAAATAAGTTGGCACAGGTGGTGATCGTCTGATCCCTGCGTTCTCGCATTCATAATCTCCTGTAAACAAAGACATCTGAACATCTCACAGAAACAATACACACACACACACACACACACACACACACACACACACACACACACACACACACACACACACATATATATATATATATATATATATATATATATCTTTTTTGTGGGGGGTAGGTTAATATTGTCATATATAAGGACGTGATTTCTATGCTCTGTATTTCCAGACGAAAGCCGGTCCCATGGCCGAAACGTTGATCTGAAGTGTGCTGAAACGTTTGTTGTGGGAATTACGCTTCTTTTTACACTATCAGAGCCAGCGTGATACTTCTTATAGCCCATATATATATATATATATATATATATATATATATATATATATATATATATATATATATATATATATATATATATATATATATATATATATATACACTTTCTCAGCATAGCACACTCTTTTCCTTCGAGAGTGCGCTCAGCTAAGAATGTATACAAATAAAAAGCGATCTATTTATATACACTATTATTACTTATCATCTCCAACGCCAAAATTTTACATACCAACTATCTTTGTAAGAAAACTATGCCATTTGTAACGCCGCGATTTACACGTGTATCCCGTAAAGCCGTATAACTTGCCAACGATTGATACAGGGTGACATCACATAGTGCTATGTAGATATAGTTCTTATCACTGAAAAACGTTTCTGTGCTGACACAGAAAAGCCTTGTTCGTTATACTAGAGGACGTTCGGTTTTTTTTTCTTGGTTTTTGTGTGTGGGGGGTCCTATTATTGACATATAGAGGTTCGTGATTTCTATGCTCTGTATTCCCAGACGAAGGCCGGTCCCACGGCCGTAACGATGGGCTAAAGTGTGCTGAAACGTTCGTTGTGTGAATTACACTTATTTATATATATTATAAGGGGGTTTATTTAATAAAACCAACTGCCTGGTTCAAGAGGCGTCAGTCACTGTCACGAGCTCAGCTATTCGTCGTAGTCGTCTTTCAGGTGCTCCAACTAGATACTGTGTCTCTCCCTCTTCCCCACTACATTTGCCCCGGTGGTGAAGAGGAGCCATCCTGGCGACTCACGGTGAAGCAAGCACAAGGGGATCATAGTAAGGTTTTAAGCGGGTGATGTGGACTGTCTCAAGCTCACAGCATTGTCTGTCCTCGGCAGGTGTCACTGGTTCCACGACGTAGTTGACCGGTGACGTGCTTTGAACGATGCGGTACGGACCATTGTACTTGGGTGCAAACTTTCGGGAGAGGCCGGGGGACTGGAGTGGAACCGAAAGCCATACAAATGAGCCTACGGGGAAGCTGTGAGCAGGCTTGTCTTGGTCAAGTCATTCTTTTTGGAGACCTTGTGCGACGGACGTAAATGAACGCGCTGATTGGCGGCACTCTTCGGCACACTCAACAAGTTCGGAGGCTGGGCGGTATTCTGAAGCATCTGGGTGGTAAGTAAGTATCGTGTCAAGCGTAGAAGAGGGCTCACGTCCGTACAGTAGAAAAACAGGTGAAAACGCAGTAGTTGCTTGCGTGGCCGTATTATAAGGATACGTCACGAAAGGGAGCACCAAGTCCCAACTAGAATGGTCGGAGGATATGTACATAGAATGCATATCACCGAGCGTGCGGTTAAAGCACTCTGTCAAACCGTGTGTCTGTGGGTGATAGCTTCTAGTGGTGCGATGAATAATATTGCACTCACTGAGAAGCTCCTGGACGACTTGCGATAGAAACGCACGCCCACGGTCGCTAAGCAGCTCACGTGGCGCGCCATGGCGTAGGTCAAAGCTACGCAAGATGAACAAGGCGACATCACGAGCAGCAGCGGCTGGCAAAGCGACGGTTTCAGCGTAACGGGTTAGGTGGTCAACGGCCACAATAATCCAGCGATTTCCCGTAGGAGTACAAGGTAGTGGGCCGTAGAGGTCGATGCCGATTCTATCAAACAGCCGAGCTGGACACGGCAATGGTTGTAGTTCGCCAGAGGCATGACAAGTTGTTTTTCGTCGCTTACACTACGTGCAGGAGCGTATGTACTTGCGAACGTACGAGTACATTCCACGCCAGAAAAATCGCTGACGAAGCCGATCGTATGTTTTCAAAACGCCAGAGTGCGCGTTTTGAGGGTCTGCGTGGAAGTACGCGCCCATGTTGGAGCGCAAATGGCGAGGTATAACAAGAAGCCATATCCTACCATCCAGCTGATAGTTGCGACGGTACAACATGGCATCCCGTATTGCATAATGGGGAATTTGCTGACGTAGTGAACGAGGTAGACGCTGCCGTGGTGTCACCGAAGACAAGGAGAGAACGTCGATGAGCGAGGCTATCAAAGGGTCCTTGAGTTGTTCCGAAGGCATGTCAGCGGTATCGATGCTGCCGATGGTAGCTTCAGCGAAGGAAACAGGTGCAACGGCTGAAGGAAGGGGTGAACGAGAAAGAGCATCTGCGTCGGTGTGCTGGCGGCCTGAGCGGTAAATGGCAAGAATATCAAATTCCTGTAAACGTAGCGCCCAACGTCCAAGCCGGCCCATTGCCTTCAATGAAGCGAGCCAACAGAGTGAATGGTGATCTGTAACTACATCGAATGAGCGTCCATGTAAGTAAGGACGAAAGTTTTGTAATGCCCAAACAATGGCCAAACATTCCTTTTCGGAAACCGAGTATTTGTGCTCTGCCTTGGTTAGGGTGCGACTCGCATACGCAACTACATACTCCGAGAAGCCAGGTTTGCATTGAGCAAGGACAGCGCCAAGTCCTATGCCACTGACATCCATGTGCACCTCGGTTGGAGCAGTAGGGTCAAAGTGGCGTAAAATAGGTGGTGAAGTAAGAAGATGGCGTTAAGTTGCAAAAGCATCATCGCATGCTGGCGACCAATCAGAGAGGTGTCCATCGCCAGAGATCAGCTGTGTCAGTGGTGCGATTATCGAAGCAAAGTTCTTCACAAAGCGGCGAAAGTAAGAGCATAGTCCGACAAAGCTGCGAAGTGCTTTCACAGTCGTAGGCTTCGGGAACTCAGCGACAGCGCGAAGCTTCTCTGGGTCTGGGAGGACGCCCTGTTTAGAGACGACGCGAGCGAGTATTGTGAGCTTCCGAGCTCCAAAGTGGCACTTCTTGATGTTTAGTTGAAGGCCTGCGCTCGTGAGGCAGCTCAAGACTTTGCTGAGACGTTGGAGATGGCTGTCAAAATCAGGGGAGAAAACAACGACATCATCCAAGTAGCATAGGCATGTCTTCCATTTTAGCCCACGCAAGACGCTATCCATCATCCTTTCGAATGTGGCTGGCGCATTGCAAAGGCCGAAGGGCATTATATTAAATTCGTACGGCCCATCGGGCATCACAAAAGCAGTTTTTGGACGATCTGATGGTGCCATGGGGACCTGCCAATAACCAGACCGTAGGTATAGCGATGAGAAGAATTCAGCGCCTTGCAAGCAGTCCAGGGCATCATCGATGCGCGGCAAAGGGTATACGTCTCGTATCGTGACTTTGTTTAAATGATGGTAATCGATGCAAAAGCGAATCAAGCAGTCCTTTTTCCTCACAAGTACCACAGGTGAAGACCAGGGACTGCTGGACGGCCGAATGACGCCATGTTTAAGGATGTCGGCCACTTGCTCGGTGATTACACGACGCTCCACGGGAGATACACGGTAGGGACGCTGTCGCAGAGGCGCTTGGGAGCCGGTGTTAATCTGAGGCACAACGGTGTGCGTTTGGCCTAAGGACGTCTGCTGGCAATTAAACGAGCCGCGAAACTGGTGAAGAAGATCTTGAAGCTTTTAGCGGTGTGGTTCTTCAAGTTCGACATCAATTGAGGGGCCAAATAAATTATTATTTTCGGGGACAATTGAATGGGCAGATGGCGTCAATGTATCAAGCTGCAAATCACTTTTACGGCCAAGGTCGAAAATGGAGGAGACGTCTAAGTCTTGGAATGTTCCAATACATTCTCCGCGACGAAAGGTTGTGGGAAACGGCAAGGGATTTGTAACAAACAAATTGGTAGCGCCCGCCGAAATATCTAGAACTGCAAACGGCAACGCGAGGCTCTTGCGCCTTTGGAATGTTTAGGAAGGCGTAAACAACACTGCAGGCTTAGACACCTCAGCACAAGATACGGGAACTAAGGCTGCGCTAGTCGGTGGTATGTCAATGTCGTCAGCGACAAACAGCTTAGTCAACGGAAATTCTGGAGACGAGGCACACAACGCAGAGAAGGCCACTTCAGCACGAGCACCGTCGATAACCGCATGATTACGAGACAGAAAATCCCAGCCGAGGATCACATCATGAGAACACGCCTGTAGCACGAGAAATTCAACGGTATACAAAACATCTTGGATGAGAACGCGGGCGGTACAGGCAGCTGATGTTCGAATATGGTGAGCACTGGCAATACGAAGGGACAACCCCTTTGGCATCGTGGTGACCTTCTGAAGCAGGTGGCAAAGTTTTACATCAATCACTTAAACGGCAGCACCAGTGTCCACAAGCGCAAGGGTACGGTAACCATCCACAAAAACGTCGATGAGGTTTGTCGGAGAAATGCGAGGACTTGATTCTTTCGATGACGACGCAGTTCGTGCCTCCGGAACTGCGGCATCTAGTTTTCCGCGTCTGAAGGGCAGGGTCGCCGGCGCATAGGCGACAGGGAGTGACGTCGGGGAGACAGAGATCGGTGACTGACTGAGGGAGGGCGGTCGGGTGAAGAAGATCCTTGTTAACGTGCCGTGTTGTTAAAGCGCCGAGAGTCGTGCGACGATCTTTGCATGTTGTCGCTCTGAATGAGAGGGCGGCGGCGGCACAAGCGAGCCACATGTCTTGCGTAACCGCAAGAATAGCAAATCGGGCGGTTGTCTGCGGTGCGCCACGTATTCGGAAACGCTGCAATCGGCTGGCAGAACGGAACTGGTGATGGCCGAACAGGGATCGGCGAGGTAGCATAAGTGGGCTGTCGAGGTGCTCTGGCTGCAACGACTTGCGCATACGCCCAGAGTGTGGCCTCCAGAGGTGGTGAACGAGTGAAAGGCAAAGCGCCCGCTACCTCATCTTGTATGACGTGCCTTATGGCCGGGGCCAGATGATCTGGGGCCAAAGGATGCGTTTGTGCTGGTTGGGCGCGCTCGATAAAATGGAAAGCTGCCGAGTGACCTCCTCACGCACGAACTGCTTTATGCAAGCCAACATGTCGTTCTGGTCTCCGAGAGTCAAGGCCGCGATCGAATCACGTTGTTCCAGAGAGCACCGTGTTTGGGCGCGTTGCTTGCGCAATTCGTCAAAACTCTGGCACAAGCTGACGAGTTCGGCAATGGTTTGTGGGTCCTTGGCTAACAACATTTGAAATGCGTCATCCTATATGCCCTTGAGGATTTGTTTGATCAATCAATCAATCAATCAATCAATGAAGCTTTATTTTCATAAATAGATATATGCAATTACAGGAATTATTTGGACCGATAGCCTAAAGTGGCTAGTGGACGGTCCAATACAATGTGCAACATAAAAAAGTGTACAGGTCAGCTCTGAGGTAACAACATAAAAAAAACAATCATGTGATACAGATAACACAGTAATACATTTTTTCTTGCAGATATGCATACTTATTAGCTTGCAGCTAGTTTCTATACATAGGCACTTATTAAAAAAATACAATGAAAATCGAATCACACACACATGCTTACATGTCTTGACTCCACAGAAAAAATGATTTACATGCCATGCTGAAATTACGTGCCGTTTTAATCTCTAGGGGGACCGTGTTCCATATTTTTTGTTCCACTAAACTGTATCAGTCTTTCTCCGTAAACATTAAAACATTTGGGCAGATTGAAATTACCATTCGAAGCATGTCGCGTATTGCGTTTAGGAATTGAAAAAAGATCAGCAGGCAAAGGTGAATTTCTATTAATTATGTTATTTACTGAAACAGCAATTTTGTAGTCACGCAACATCGGAACCGAGAGAATGCGTTGTGATTGGAAAATATTACTTACTGATTCACCTTGGCTTATGATTTTCAGTGTACGCTTTTGAAGTCGTTCAAGAGTTTTTAGATAACTGTTGTACGTCACACCCCACGATTCCAGACAGTAACCTATGTGACAATGACACAATGAAAAGTAGAGTGTGCGGAGTATAGCTTGTGGAAAATATTGGCGAGCTTTTATTAGAGAATAGCAGCCATAGGCTAGCTTTGCGCACACACTTTGTACTTGCTCATGCCAGTGTAAGTGTTCATCAAAAGTGACGCCTAAATATTTAAAACAAGGAACTTGTTGAATAGGAGTGTTGTTTATTGTTAGGTTAAGAGATTCAGCGTCAATATGTTTCCTACGAGAGTGAAACACCATATACTTTGTTTTAGTACAGTTAACAGTCAGCTGATTCCTGGCAAACCATTCCGAAATGTTCGATAAATCGGTCATCGCGTCATTTTGTAAATCTGCTAAGGAGTGTCCTGTGAAAACTAAAACAGTGTCGTCCGCGTACATCAGTGCCCTTGACCTCTGTAGGGATCGCGGGACATCATTAATATAAAGAGAGAACAATATAGGGCCCAAAACTGAACCCTGTGGCACCCCGCATTTAATATAACCGTAGGATGATTTGATGTCATCAATGACTACCTTTTGTTTGCGTGCCGATAGATAACTAGAAAAAAAATCAAGCGAGTTACCTTTTATCCCATAAGAATGCATTTTTTCCAGTAAAATGGAATGACTAATAGCATCAAATGCCTTTCGTATGTCTAAAAATACTGCTATTGCTATGTTGTTTTCATGTAGCGCGGAATTAATATATTGCGTAAGCATCGAAACAGCAGTTGAAGTGGACCTGTTTGCAACAAAGCCGTGTTGCTGGGGACAAAGTACATTCTGTTCACCCAGGAAGCGCCTTAATTGCGACGAAATTAGTTTTTCAAGCGTAGTGTTAATACTACTCAGAACAGATATTGGTCTGTAGCTGTCCGGAAGATTCCGATCACCAGATTTGTACACTGGTATTACTTTGGCGGTCTTAAGTATACTAGGATAAGTTTTAGAGGAAAATGCATGATTAAATATATGGCATAAGGGACCACACAATACATCAATATTCTCCTTTAAAATCCTTGATGATATGGCGTCATGACCAGCTGCCTTGTTCCCTGGTAACTTATTAATTACTTGTCGGATGTCATCCTCAGTTACATCACATAAATCAAAATTATTGGTAACAGTACAGGGTGCATTTAAATTCTGCATATGAGTAGGGAACTTCCTCGCAAGGCTGAGACCAATATTAGTAAAGTAATCGTTAAAGTTGTCGGCCACTTCACGAGTTGGATTATCAGGTGTAATGCGTTCTTTGCTACCCATGCCAGTGACGTCTTTAACAATCTGCCATATTTTCTTCGTGTTACCATCATTTTTTTTCATGTTGTCGGCCTCGAGCATCGCTGGTTTTACCCGCTTGCACAAGTAAACAACGTCTTCAATGTAGCTGGTAAAAGTCTCTCCTGGCTGTTGAGCGCGCTCACGAAGTCGTTGTTCTGCGCGGAGTTTTCGCACAGCAGGGCGGTCAAAGACTGGCGAAAAGGAGGCCTTGAATGAATCCCAGCTGGCAATGTCGGCTTCGTGATTGCTCAACCAGAGACTAGCGACGCCGGACAAGTAAAAGATTACATAGGTCAGCTTAACCGCATGGTCCCTCTTGTTCGCTGCGCTTACCTTGTGGTAAGTAGCCAGCCAATCTTCAACGTCTTGGCGGTCAGTGCCGCTGAAGATCGGTGGGTGACGCAGTGGCCACACGCCGGGACATGTACAGGCGGGAACTTGCTAGGTACCTTGGGTGGAGGGTTCTTCCGGCATTGCTGGCACTTCAGGTAAGGTGCGACTTCGTAGTTCCAGCTTCGAAGACTACCCAGCACTTCCACCAGATTATAAGGGGTTTAGTGAATGAAACCAATTGCCTGGTTCAAGAGGCGTCAGGCACTGTCACGAGCTCAGCTCTTCGTCGAAGTCGTCTTTCAGGTGCTCCAACTAGATACTGTCTCTCTCCCTCTTCCCCACTACAATATATATATATATATATATATATATATATATATATATATTCGTGCTCGCGCTGCAGCCCTCATTACCATGAATTCAAACCAACTTGCCCAAATTGCCATTCTTCTTCATATATACAATATATATATATATATATATATATATATATATATATATATATGACGCTATGATGAATGCCAGAAGACGTGGCCTGGCTCATACGCCATGTTTATTTCAGTGTGACCTCTTCTTTCTCGGCTCATCTACTACCATGGCTTATGCATGGTAATGAGGGCTGCAGCGCGAGAAACAGACGAAAGTCGAGGCACGGAAAGCAAAGAGGACAACACGAGCGCTCGTGTTGTCCTCTTTGCTTTCCGTGCCTCCACTTTCGTCTGTTTCTTCTAGCACATTCGTGCTCGCGCTGCAGCCCTCATTACCATGAATTCAAACCAACGTGCCCAAATTGCCATTCTTCTTCAATACCATGGCTTAATATGTACATAATTCACTCTCCCCCCAGAAGATGGCAGAGATTATAACCTACAACAAATTGAAGAAGGCTATAAATAGAATAATGTCCGAATTCGCAGTTTCACGTTCAGACGAAGTTCTTCAGTCCCTTTGAATCTTCAAGACCGAGGGAGCAGTCCGGTGAATTCTATAACCACTCTGGTGGACGAGGCTGACTGTCACGTTCCGGACTAAGTGGGCTACACGTAAATACTGACAGTACTGCTAGAACTCTTGTTTGGGCTGAGCAAGGTTAAAACGCCTTGTTGCATCGGCAGCTCGGATGTCGTCGGGGTTTTATTTTTTGCCGTGAATGGCGCAACCTTGATGCTTCTTGCTTGCGTGCTTCTCTACAGACTGTGACAGAGTGCTTGAGTGCTTGCGGTTTGCAAGCAGTGCTTCCACGTCTTTCTCGCCGTTTTTTGTGGTGTGGCAGACGGTGTAATAGCAGGTGCAGGCAGTGTCTCGGGCAACGTTTCTTCGTGCGAAAGTGTCGGACGTCTTGAAATGGTCTTTGGATAGGAGATAATTATTTCGGTGTTCTTCAATTAGTGAACGCGCTTCTATTTAATTTCGCGTTCGTCGATGCTGTTTTTCGGTTTTGTGATAGCACTATGAAAATTGCGGGTGGTCATTGTCTTTGAATGAGCAGGCGCTGTCGGTATTCCCAAGGTTATTTACGAGTGGGATGTAAGCATGATTGGGGCAAGGAAATCAGTAGATACCTTTTCGTTTTAGGGGCGAAGCTCCGTATAGTGGCACCCGTCCATCTTCGGAGCCGTTGTAGTATGTAACAAGTATAACATTTTTTTCTCCAAGGTGTTGCCGGTGAGAGATTTTTTCTGTGCGTTGTTGAACAATAAAAATAGTGCTCAATGTACATGCCGATGGCTGCTAATGGGGAATGAGAGACAGAAGCATTCGGCTTTTAGTTAACGCGCACGCTGTGATCTCTATTAGCAGCCATTGGTATGTACATTGAGCACTACATAAAAAATAGGGTTGCTATGTTATACTTGCCGGGTATAACCACCTTAGTTTTAGAAAGGTTTAGCGAGCGTCGGGCCGCAGTGCCATCAATAAAGTGAACTAGTATATAACGTGAACTCGAGGAGGTTAAAGGTGGGAAGTACACCCGAAGCGCAAGCCGTAAGAAAGTGTGCTGTGCCACTTCTCGTTTAGTCCTTGCGTAGTGGAGCATACGCACCAACGCGCATGCGCCTTCGGAAGACAACGAAAAGCCCGCGCTCTGCTTGCGCGAGAGTTTCGTGCCACCTTTGCCAGACTTGCCGTACGCCCACTTTCCCTTGCCACCTCGTTGCGACTTCTCTGCTCTAATAAACGTCATCACATTTGGTGGAGGCTGCTGAGATCCCCGAGCAGACCTAGAGCTCCGCTCTCGCAAGTTGCCTGAAAGACTACCGCCAAACATGACTGACGCAGTCGCCCTCCAGCCCGTTCCAGCCCAGCCAGCACCATCGGCTGCCCCGTCTACCTGCCCCGGCGCTACTCGCCAGCGGGACCCACCAATCTTCAGCGGAAGTGGTGAGCAAGACGTCGGAGTCTGGCTCTCCTTGTACGAACGCGTAAGCGCCAGCAACAAGTGAGACGACGACTCTAAACTCGCCTACGTTATCTTTTACTTGGCAGACGTAGCTAAGCTTTGGTTTACCAACCGCGAAACTGCCATCGCCAACTGGTCCTTTTTTAAGACCCTCGTAACAGAAGCGTTCGGCCGACCAGAGGTCCGCAAGCTCCGCGCTGACCAGCGTCTGCGCCACTGAGCCCAGCATCCTGGCGAAACGTTTTCGAGTTACATTGAGGATGTGCTCGACCTCTGCAGGCGTGTTAACGCATCTATGCCCGAAGAAGAGAAAATTCGGCAGATTCTCAAGGGCATTGAGGATGGCGCATTCTAGATGTAGCTAGCGAAAAGCCCGACCTCGGTGGCAATCCTCGTAAGCCTGTGCCAGAGCTTCGATGAATTACGCCGTCAGCGTTCCATCGCCCGACAGAGTGTCTCACCACCAGATTCGATCTCGGCTGTCGCACTCGCAAATGCCAATGTTCGCCAAGAAAGTCTGTCCAACCAGATCAAAGACTTCATCAGGGAGGAAGTCGCCTGACAGCTCTCCCTGCTGCCGCATAGCGACGCGCCCACCGCAAGTCTGCCTTCGACACTGCAGGAGGCCATACGCACTGAAATTTGCGATGTCCTACCTACAGTACAGGCCCCTTACGCATGCATTTCAGCAGCATATAATCTCTCAGCTGTCAGCTACGCACCACCTGCACCATCTTCACCTCTCAGCTACGCAGCTGTGGTTGCGCGGCCCCCACCGCATCCAGTATCCTTGTTAAACCCCACAGATCAATAAATCAATCCAGTATCCTTATCGGCTCCACCTCCTCCGGCAGCGCTTCCGGTTTACAGGCCCTCACCTCGCTTTGTCCGTCCATCTAATGAGTGGCGCACCCATGACAACCGTCCTATTTGCTTCGCGTGTGGCATCGCTGGCCACATTGCTCGCTACTGCCGCCGCCGTCCCACACCTGCGTATGCCTCCTTTGGAACTCCTGCCTATGCGTCGCAGCAGGCCACCACGTCTGCATACGAACAGAGGCACTCTGACTCAGATCGTCGCCCATCAACTTCTCGTTTCCCATCTCCTCGTCGCCGATCGCCATCTCCTATGCGTCGTAGACCACCTCCTGAGGAGGGAAACTAATCAGTGCAGTTCCAGAGGCCTGAACTGCAACTTCTGCGCAATTATCAAGGCCTCCATTTTCGCCGCAAAATGTTGTTGATGTCAATGTTGAGGGAGTCGCCACACAAGCGTTAATTGATACTGGGGCCGCCGTTTCTGTGATGAACGCAAAATTTTGTCGCAAACAGAAGAAAGTGACCACATCTCTCTGTGGCATCGTGCTGTCCACGGCTAGCGCGCAACGCATTCAGCCCTCGGCTGTGTGTACGGCGCGCGTCGTCCTCCAAGACGATTTGTACATCGTCCAATTTTTTGTACTGCCATCTTGCTCTCATGACCTTATCTTGGGTCGAGATTTCTTATCAGGTCATGAAGCTATCATCGATTGTTGCCGTGCGGAAGTGTCCCTAGTGCCAAGTTGTGAATTTCCATCGCCCGACCATTCACCACTGCTCTGCAAACTCATCGCTGACGACGACATCACCTTGCCTCCGGAAGCTTCAGTCCCCATTAGCCTTTCATGTTTGGCGCAACGTGACGCCACGGTGGTGTTTACGCGATCCCCTGTTTTTACTGAACGCAAGGGCATCGTGCTCCCCTTTGCCGTTCTTACGATTGCGTCTGGTTTAACCGTAATGCTGGTTACCAACCACTGCGACTACCCCATTGGCTTGCTTCGTAGTGAAACGTTAGGATATGTGCAACCTGTCGACCATATCAATGATATTATTCTTCCCGACGAAACGCCATGTCACATTGCTGCAATCACTCATGCGTCTGAGTCATCAAGTTCGTCAGCTTTCGACAATGCTATTGACGCAGACCTTCCCCTCTCGCATCGCCGCCAACTTGTTGCTCTCCTTAACAAGTTTCGTTCTTTTTTCGACTTTCAAGAACCTGCTTTGGGCCGCACCACGACTGTCACTCATACTATTGACACCGGCTCACATTCGCCTCTGCAACGGCGTCTTTACCGCGTTTCTGCCGAAGAGCGCCGCGTCATTACGGAGCAAGTAGATGACATGCCTAAACGTGGAGTCATAGAGTCTTCTCAAAGCGCTTGGTCGTCACCCGTGGTTCTGGTAAAGGAAAAAGATGGCACCGTTCAATTTGCGTGGACTATCGCCGCCTAAACAAGAATACAAAGAAAGACGTCTACCCGCCACCACGAATAAACAATCCTCTTGACTGTTTACAAGGCGCCGAGTACTTCACATCCTTGGATCTGCGTTCTGGGTATTGGCAGGTGCCAATGGCTGAATGTGATCGCCCTAAAACAGCCTTTGTAACGCCGGATGGCCTATATGAGTTCAAAGTCATGCAATTTGGGCTCTGCAACGCGCCTGCGATGTTTGAGCGCATGATAGATACCATATTGCGGGCCCACAAGTGGAAAACTTGCTTGTGTTACTTAGATGACATCGTAGTCTTTTCAGCTGATTTCCCGACACATCTTCGTCGTCTCCACAAGATTCTGATGTGTCTAGCTTCTGCAGGCCTACAGCTTAACACCAAGAAGTGCCACTTCGCAGCTAGAAAACTAACCATCTTGGGACACGTCATCACAAGAGACGGTGTTCTTCCGGACCCCAATAAGCTTCGAGCTGTCGTTGACATCCCAATGCCCACATCACTGAAAGCCCTAAGAAGTTTTGCTGGTCTTTGCTCTTACTTTCATCGCTTCGTGCGCAACTTCGCGTCCATTATTGCACCTCTGATTAGTCTGATTTCCAACAGCAAAGGTATATCTGCATGGTCACCTGCATGTGACGACGCATTTCACCAGCTGCGCCGCTTGCTGACCTCGCCACCTATTCTTCGCCAATACGACCCCACCGCTGCCACAGATGTTCACACTGATGCAAGTGGCGTTGGTCTTGGCGCAGTTTTGGCACAACGGAAAGGCACCCAAACCGAATACGTAGTCGCTTATGCAAGTCGCGCTCTTAAGAAGGCTGAATTGAATTGCTCCGTGACAGAGGAGTGTTTGGCTATAATCTGGGCGCTTACGAAGTTTCGCCCGTACCTTTACGGCCGTCCTTTCGACGTGGTCACAGACCACCACGCTCTATGTTGGCTGTCCACCTTCAAAGACCTGTCCGGACGTCTGGGGCGTTGGGCATTTCGATTGCAGGAATACGACATCCGTGCCGTATATCGTGCCGGTCGCAAGCATGCGGACGCCGATGTACTTTCCCGATCACCATTAACACCAGACGTGGCTTCTCTGTCACCCCCTTTGACCACCTTGTCACCACTCGACACCACTGACATGCTTTCGGAGCAGCGTAAAGACCCATACGTTGCCTTGTTAGTCGACTACCTTACCGACCAGTCTGCTGTCCCTTCCACGACAGCGCTACGCCGGCAAGCAGCCCACTTTTCCTTACGAGACAACATTCTGTACCGCCGAAACTACATGCCTGGTGGTCGGAAGTGGCTCCTTGCTGTCCCAACTGATATGCGTTCTGACATCTGCATGAATTTCCATGCAGATCCCCAAAGTGCTCACGCAGGTGTCCTGAAAACCTACGAAAGGCTGCGCCAACGCCATTACTGGCGAGGAATGTATCGCTTTGTGCAGAAATACGTTCAGTCTCGCACCCCTTGCCAACAGAACAAGACACCTCCGCGGCACCTTACTGGCATGTTACAGCCGCTCCCGTGCCCGGCTCGCCCATTCGACCGCGTGGGTATAGACCTCTGTGGCCCCCTCTCATATAGTAGCTCTGGAAACCGGTGGATTATTGTCGGAGTCGATTATATGACACGCAACGCTGAGACTGCAGCTCTACCGGCAGCGACCATCCACCAAGTTGCACTCTTCATTCTCCGCAGCTTCATTCTACGCCATGGTGCTCCGCGGGAATTACTCAGTGATAGGGGTCGAGTGTTTCTGTCGGAGGTCATCCAAGCTATCCTCGCTGAATGCAACATTATCCACCGGAAATCTACCACATACCATCCACAGACAAATGGTCTTATGAGTGGTTCAACCACACACTTGGGGACATGCTGAGGATGTACATTTCCTCCGACCACACTAACTGGGACGCTGTATTGCCCTTTGTTACCTTCGCTTATAACACCGCGACGCAAGCGACTACCGGTTTTTCCCCTGTTGTTTCTATTGTACGGCCGCGAACCTTCCCACCCACTCGATACTATACTACCGTGCCGCCCTGATGCATCTGAGTGCTCCCCGCTTTCGGAAGTCGCCAGATACGCTGAAGACGGCCGTCAGTTGGCTCTGTCTCTGACAAGTGAGGCTCAAGGTCTACAAAAGACTCGACACGACGACGCTCACCGCATAGCTCCTACATTTCGTGCTGGCTCCCTTGTGTGGCTTTGGGTGCCCCCGCACGTTCCTGGCCTGTCTTCTAAACTTCTGGCCCGGTACCATGGTCCGTATCGTGTCATTGACGCGACCTCCCCGGTGAATTACATCATCGAGCCATTAACACAATCACTAGATTTGTGCCGTCGAGGACGCGAGACCGTACACGTCGACCCTCTCAAGCCCTACTACGACCTCCTCATTGTGCCTACTCACTGAGTCGCCAGGATGGCTACCCTTCACCCCGGGGGTATTGTAGTGGAGCATAGGCACCAACGCGTATGCGCCTTCGGAAGACAACGAAAAGCCCGTGCTCTGCTTGCGCGAGAGTTTTGTGCTGCCTTTGCCAGACTTGCCGTACGCCCATTGTCCGTTGCGACCTCGTTGCGACTTCTCTGCTCGAATAAACGTCATCACACTTGGAATGTCTGCTCGATGACGGTGCTTCTGTATGGGAAATATATGATGAAAAGATGCGAGATGGTAGTACTTGGAGTGTTGAACAGTTGGACAAACGGACACACACACAGATGCATGGATGGAAGCATGAATGGACGCAGGGGTGGATGCATGGACGAATGCAGGGACGGACGCACGAACAGACGCACGCATGAACGGGTGAATGGACGCATGGACGGTCACACAGACGGACGCATGGACGGATGGACGCAAGGACGAACGGACGGACGAATGCTTCGCCCCACTCTCCATCATTCGCTTCGTGGATACGCTGCCATTTTTTGATCAGTGAGACGATTTAATGGTGACTCCGAACTGTTTCGACTTTTGGTTGGTCCAGTTAACGAGGATGACAGTGCCACAAACATAACATGACGTGGTTCCGACTCGGTATGTTTGTTTTCTTGTGTGAAAGAATTGAGCTAAGTGTTCCTGTAGTACAACAGCTTTCGGAATGGCATGGGCTTAACAAGGTATTAAGTGGCTAATGCAGGTGGCGTGTTGCATTTATAGCGATATTATGAGGCGTGCGATGAGAGTGACGAGCACCAGAAGAGCTACTTGACGCAATGCCAGGTGGTGGCTTACGTAAACAATACGAAGAGTCAAGTACATTAGGTTCTTGAATAATGTCTTCATTTGTGTATTGTGTGAAAGAGGTTAGCCCTAGCGATATTTGTGCTGATGGGAACCAGGTGGAAGGTTGGGCCTCGTAGACAAACGGCCGGGAAACAATTTCCATGAGCAGATGGCTGACTTCGCCTGATGGCGAATCTAGACTTCGGCTCTGTGCTCGAATGTGTGAAGGCTGCCTGTGACTGCGATTACTGTATTAGAATGCATCAATATGGCTGGTTGTAATTGAATCTTCATTATAGTCTTCGACGCACTTTTGCTGGCGCTGCTGATATTGCTGTCCAACGTGCTGCGGTGGGAGCCCTTCTTGAACACCAGGCTGGCTTTCTTGACAACTTGATGTAGTGTCCAGACTGCTTCTGGTAGTCTGTGGGCTGTTGTCATGCAGTTAACGCAGAAGCAGTTGCCACGCAGATAATGCTTAACAGTTGACAGAAAGCTCTTCAGAAGCTTCTTCTACGCTGTTCACTACGAGGGGCTCTTGCGCCTAGCACCATGCGACGTTCGATGCGTCTTAGCCTTCTGTTTTGCTTCTACTGTCGAGTGTGTACGCACCGGACGGTGATGCATGAGACCATGTGGAAGGAGCATGGCTCGACAGGGTATTTTCCCGATGCGTCAGCTCGTCCATTAAAAACACGGCGTCCTTATGAGGCACCCTGTGAGCGTAAGGAGCGCTTGAAGAGAAGTGTGATGAAAAACTGCGTGGTGGACAACCTATGCCATACAAAGAATGAAGGGCATCAGGTGGGTGAGAAACGTCTTGTGTCGTAAGCTGGAGCGAGACTTTGAAAATACCGGCTTTCGGGTTGAGAAACCTGATGAGAAGCTATGTCCCTTGAGTAAAGGTAATGGACTGTGTCGGCCGAGTGTGATTGTCTCCAGACGTTGGGTAATGAGAAAGTCCTAGTCGTAGTCATTAAAACGGGCAATCATCTCTCCTCTGATCTATCTCCACGATTCATCGTTATTGAATATGTGGGTAAGGTAAAATTTGAATGCCTCACCAGTCACGTAGTCGCTGAAGATTGTAACCATTTCCTGTTCCGACCAGAATGCAGTGGCAGCGTGGAGCTCAAATAGGTTGAACCAGTCCTGTACCTTTCTGTCGTCCGCTGATCCGGTGTACTTGGGGAAGTGAAGGTCAGCTGATGGTTCCGTCATGGTGCTGGTCGCTGTGTACTACAAGGGGATGATTCTGTAGTGAATGTACAGTAAAGGCGTCTTATGGGCAACTCAGTCATTGATGAGCGACTGATGAAGACGCTGGCAGCTCTTCAACCTGTCGACTTGTGTGAAGCTATGATGAACGGCAGACGGGCCTGTCTCATACGCCATGTTTATTTCATTGTAACCTCTTCTTCCTTGGTGTCTACTACCATGGCTGCATACGTCACACCACACACACCACACACACACACAAATATATATATATATATATATATATATATATATATATATATATGTGTGTGTGTATATATATAAATATATATGTATATATATATATCTATATATATATATATATATATATATATATATATATGTTGTAATGAAGAAGTGCTCCGGCGTAGCGGCAGCAGCATCGAGCGTGCAGCAGACGCTCGTTCTCGTGAGCTATGGTCCACGCGTTCTTATTAGAGGTCGTTGAACAACTGCTCACTGAACGTACTAGTTTAGTTTACATCGCATATGCACCACTTACCAACCCCCAAACAAGGTTCTACCGATTCCTTTAATGAAACTCTGTGACATGTTTGCTATATACGTGAGACCTGATTACTCTAATTGGATCTTGTTCTTCCATTCATCATTTATGCCTACAATCATCATCAGCCTGGCTACGCCTGCTGCAGGGCAAAGGCCTCTCACATATTCCGCCAATCTATCCGGCCCTGTGCTTTCCGTTAACCCGTTGTATCTGCACACTTTTAAATCTCCTCAGCGCATCTACCTTTATGTCCCTTTTGTGCGTTTTCCTTCTCTGGGAATCCTGTCAATTACACATATTGACCAGCAGGTATCCTGGCTACGCGCTACGTGCCTGGCCCATGCCCATTTGTTCTTCTTGATTTCAACTATTTTATTATTAACTCTGGTACATTTCATGACCCACTCTGTTCTCTTCTTGTCTCTTAAGGTTAAACCCATTCATTTCCTTTCGATCACTCTCTGCATCGTCCTCAATATAAACTGAACCAGTTTTGTTAGCCTCCAGGTGTTAGCCTATAGATGTTAGCCTCCAAGATGCAACTGTGGTATATATACCTTCTCTAGCGGGTTAGTGGCAGATTATCATTCATTTTTTGAGAATGCTTGCCCAATATGATCCACCGCATCTCTATTTTTCTAGTTATTTGACTCTCATGCTTCGTGGTTACGATCTGTCGTAAGTACACATATTTCTTTACAACTTCCAGCGTATTTCCACCTATAGCAAAGCAATGTTGTCTGCCGAGACTGTTACACATAACACTAATTTTGTGCGTATTCATTTTTAGACCTACTTTACTGTTTTCCATGTGCAGCTGTGCCATCATGAGCTGTAGCTCGTCCCCTGAGTTACTCATCAAGGTAATGTCATCAGCTAATCGCAGGTTACTGGGGTACTCTCCATTACCTCTTATCCCTAACTCTTCTCAGTCGAGGGTTCAGAATACCTCCTGTAAACACGCGATGAATACCACCGAAGAGAAGGTGTTTCCCTGCTTTACACCCTTCTTCGTTGTGATTCTTTGCTTTCTTCATGAAGAACTATGGTGGCGGTAGTTCTACTGTAGCTGTAGATTTCTTCCTGCATGGTTATGTAGAGTTCTTCGATGGCCTGAATCCGTAGTACCTGCATTACAGCTGATTTCGCTCTTGAGTCAAATGCCTTCTCGTAATCTATGGAGCCTATGTATAGGGGTTGGTTGTATTCCATGCATTTCTCTACTACATGACTGATGTTACTTTGACGTGATTTATTGAAGCATGGTGTCTAGCATACATAATGACTTCAGTCCGTATAAAAGAAGAACGGTGAGAATCCCGTGGTCGCTTGCGTTGCAGTTTTTTACGCATATGCGACAAAAGGAAGGAGGGCGTTCTAGTTTGCCTAGTTGGATGCAGTATATATCGTCAATATATCACCGAGAGTATGGTTAAATCATTCGGTTGAGCCATTTGTTTGCGGATGGTATGTGGTTGTCTTCCGGTGAACGATGTTACACTGAACGAGTAATGCTTCGACAGCTTCCGATAGAAAAACACCTCGTGTGTCGCTCAGAAGTTCGCGGAGGGCGCTGTGGCGTAGAACGAAGGTACGTAGAATGTACAACGCAACTTATCTGGCAGTTGCTGTGGGCAATACTGCCGTTACTGCATAACGCGTAAGGTGGTCTACACTGACGATGATCCATCTATTCTAAGAAGTGGTCGAGGGATGCGGGCCGTACAAATCAATGTCGACGCGGTCAAATGTACGTGCCGGACACGGTAGAGGTTGAAGTGTGTCGGCCGTTCATTGAGGGGGTTTGTCGCTGACAGGCAGTACAAGCACGGATATACTTGCACACAAATGAACACATTCCGCGCCAATAATACTTTTGACGCAAGCGGGTGTAGGTCTTCAGAACGTCAGCGTGGAAAGCGGCACACATTTGCATGTGCATGTAGCGAGGTATCACAAGCAGCCATCTTCGGCCATCACACGCGGAGTTCCGCTGATAGAGGAAAACATCTGAAGTGTTTAAATGGGGCTCAAGACGACGGAGTTCTCTGGAACCAGGGGAAGCTGATCGATCCACCAGAAAGTCGAGCAGGTGGCAAATCTACGTATCCTTGTGTTGCTCGACTGCAATGTCGGTGACGTCGACTGGTGAAAAGAAAACACGGTGAATCCATGGCGGACGCTGAAGGTGCACGGAAAAAAGCCTTCGTGTGAGAGTGCTTGTAACCTGATTGGTACACAACACGAACGTCTTACTCTTGCAGCCTGAGCGCCCAGCGACCGAGTCGTCCCAAGGATATTTAAACGACGAGAACCAACACAGCGTTGAGATCTGTGAGGACGTCAAAAGCGCATCCTAAAGGCACGAACGGAACTCAGCCAAGGCCCAAATTATAGCAAGGCATTCTTTTTACGTGACAGAATAATTGCACTTGGCTTTCTTAAGAGTATCACTTGCGTAAGCGATGATGTATTCCTAATGCCCCGGCTTTTTTTTGAGCCAACACGGCACCAAGACGGACACCGCTAGCGCAAGTATGAATTTCCGTGGAGGCATCCGGGTCGAAGTGACGTAGTACCGGAGGCGATGTTAGTAAGCACCGAAGCGTCTCTAAAGATGCGTAACACTCTCGTGACCAAGCAGGCAGGCCATCGGAGGCTGTCAGAAGGTTGGTTAGATGGACGATAATGAAAGCGAAGTTGCGCACGAATCGGCGAAAGTAGGAACACAGCCCAATGAAACTTTGAAGCGCCTTCATGCAGGTGGGCTTGAAAACTCGGCCTTGGCCTAGAGTTGTGCTGGGTCCGGCAGAACGCCTTTTCTTGCAAACGACGTGACTCTGTATATATAGTCAACTGGCGGGCCACAAAATGACACTTCTTTATGTTGAGTTGGAGACCAGCTGAGCTGAAGCGCGTAGAAATCTCTCAAAGGCAGACACGGTGAGTTGGAAATTTCCTAGAAAAGACTACGATGTTGTCCAGGTAGGCAAAGGCAGGTGTTCCACTTGTAGCCACGAATGACGTTGTCCATCATATGCTCGAATGTAGCTGGGACGTTGCATAATCCGTACGGCATGATGTTAAACTCGTAGAGTCCATCAGACGTCACGAAAGCGTCCTTCGAACGATCAGTGTCAGCCATCAGTATTTGCCAATACCCCGAGCGTAAATATAGGGGCGAGAATAATTCTGCTCCTTGTAAGCAGTTGAGGACATCATCGATGCGCTGAATAGGGTACACATCCCTCCAAGTTATCTTATTGAGGCGGCCATAGCCGACACAGAATCTTAGGGTTCTATTCTCCTGGCCCACAAGGAAGACAGGAGAGGACCAGGCACTTTGGAACGATGGTTGAATCACTTCGCGTTGAAGCATATCGTCAACTTGTTCGTTATTAATCTTGCGGTCTGCTGCGGAAGTTCGATATGGTCATTGGCGTAACAGAGCAGGAGAACTGGTGTAGACGTGGTGAGTGGCACTCTTCGTGCAGCCCACGGCTGGCTGGGCATAATTGAAACATCAGTGGAAGTCGTGCCACAGAGCGAGAAGTTCGCTGCGATACGATGGCGGTAGATTGCCGGCAATCGAAGGACAAAACGTATCTAGGGCCAAAGACGTCGGAACAGGTGGCGTCATGGCGTCCAGCGGAAGGTACAGTTCATCCTCGGTGATTTACAAAGAACTCAAGAGGTCGGTGTCTTGTATACGCCTCACAGATTCCCCTCGAAGCAACGTTACCACAGACGTGAGTGGATTGGCAAGAAGCGTTATCGTAGCCCCAGATGTAACTGACAGTATTGAAAGGGCAGTCGTAAGCCATGGTGAGGGAGGAAAACTTCCGACGCAGCGAAGAGTGCTGCCCCGTCCGGCGCAGTCAAACACGTTACGATGACAAGGGTTCACGTGTGTATGGGAATATCTGTATCCTTAGCGATGACAAGTTTGTGAGGAGGAGAATACTCTGTAGAAGACGACAGTCTGTAAGGGCGTAAGAGCGACTTCTGCACAAGATCAGTCAATGATGACGCTATGACTTGAGAGGAAGTCCCACCCGAGAATAATGTTGTAGCAGCCGAAGGGTAGGATGAAAAACTTGATCACGTAGAGTGCGCCTCGAATCGTTATCTTCACTGTGCACACAGCTGCCGGTGCAATGCACTGGGAGCGGGCAGTACAGATCATTTGTCCTGACAGCGACGTCGTCAGCTTCCTTAGTTTACGGACGCAGTCTCTCAGAGATGATGGAAATGCTGGCTCCTGTGTCAATAAATGCTACTGTGGCGGTTCCTCAGACGTCGACGTCAATAACATTTCGCGGCAAAACACATGGACGCCTTAGGCATTCCAACTTGGCTGCAGCTCTTGCCTCCGGAGCTGCAGCATTCAGTTTCGTTCCTCAGTCGCGGAGGGACGACGCATGCGGGACAGAGAGTGTTGTCGAGGAGATGGGGATCGGGCACTGGAGGGGGAGGGGCGGTTGTTCGAAATGGTAGTGGCGACGATGGATCGGGCATGGCAATCATGTTGAAAAAATAAGGTAGGTAGCGGTGGCAGTGGCGAGCGACGTGGTCAGCGACACCCAGGTGAAGCAGATGGAAAAATCGTCCGGCGTTTGCCACACATCTGGGCGGCGGAATACTGGAGGTGAAGGCTCTGCGTAGGGAAGTGGCGGAGCAGAATTCTTGATATGTGGTGAGGCTGGGATCGGCATCGCAGGGCGGGCATAGGGTGACGGCTGATGAAGTAGCCGAGAGGCGACGGCAGCTAAAGCAAGCGGCGCAGAGATGGGGGCGTAGAGTGCAGCATCTGAAAAGCGTCGTCCTCGATGCCCTTGAGGATGTGTTTGACTTTCTCCTTTTCCGTCATGGTGGAGTTGACATGGTTGTAGAGGGTTAGCACATATTCAGTGTAGCTTGTGAAACTCTCACCGGGGAGCTGCGCCCGTTCATGCATGCACTGCCCTGTCTGAATTTTGCGAGACGATGGCTGACCGAAGACATCCGCAATGGAAGTCTTGAAGACAGACCAAGCGAGAAGGTTGCTCTAGTGGTTTTTGTGCCACAATCAGGCGATGCCCTTACAGAAAACTGTACGTACCCAAGCTTCATTTCGTCGCCGCACTTGTAACTGGCTCTAGTACGCTCGTACTTTGATAGCCAGTCACTCACATCCGAGTCCCCAGAGCCGGCGAAGAGGGGCGGCTCTCGCTGGCGATACGTAGCACCGCAGGTGACGTGGACAGCATAGGGTCCAGGAGAGGGGTCTCGTTGGTCATGGTAGTAATGGGGACACGAAGGGGGGAGCTTCCGGAAGCAAATGTCCAGGTTGGTACAGGGAATCCACGTGCCTCCTTTATATGTGACTTGATTTATGGACGCTGGACGTCAGAGAAGCTCGACAAACGCTAAACGTGAAGCGTCGAGACGCAGCGGGCGTCAAGCAGCCAAAAAGCACGAGCTCGAGTCTGGCGCTCCTATTGACGCTGGTGCTTGCTCGCTCGTATCTTACGTGGTCTTCTTTCTTTCACTACAGTATGAATATGGTCTATTGTGCAGTAGCCTGTACAAAATAATGTTTTGTTCTTTGGTTGATTGAAATATAATACGCCCTAATTCTGATTGATTGATTTGATTGATTGATATGTGGGGTTTAACGTCCCAAACCCACTATATGATTATGAGAGACGCCGTAGTGGAGGGCTCCGGAAATTTAGACCACCTGGGGTTCTTTAACATGCACCCAAATCTGAGCACACGGGCCTACAACATTACCGCCTCCATCGGAAATGCAGCCGCCGCAGCCGGGATTCAAACCCGTGTCCTGCGGGTCAGCAGCCGAGTACCTTAGCCACTAGACCACCGTGGCGGGGCAGGCCTTAATTCTAATAGAGATATAATTTGTGTAAATAGCTTGTAGAGAACGAACAGTAAGCTGATCAGCCTGTAAGTTTTGAAGACCTTGGTGTTTCTTTCTTACAGATATTAACAAAATCTTGGCGTTCTTCCAGTATTCTGATGCCCTTCCCATCAAGCGACACTTCGTATACAAGGTCTCTAGTTTTTCTAACGCTGCTTCTCCGCAATCTTCCAGGAGGTCCATTGTTACCTTATCCTCACCAGCAGCTTTGCCTCTTTGCATTCTTTCTAGGGCTTTCCTTACTCCCCCTATCGTTACTGGTAAGATGTCGAATTCCCCTGGAATAATGCCGTTTCTCACGATTACATCCATGCTGTTTTGGCTTCTGTACAGCTCTCTGTAGAACTCCTCCGCCCGCTCGACTATTTTATCCTTATTGTTTATGACATTGCTTTCCTTTTTCCTCAATGCAGACATCCATCTTTTGCCTATGGATGGTTTCGCCTGAGCCTGCTGGACTCTGGGAACTATGTGCGTTCACCGAAAAACTACCTCTGGAAACTTCTGGTTTAGCTTGTTTCTACATGGTTTCAGTCCTTTTTGCTGGCCGCGGCTGCTTGTGTTATGATGTTTTATGCGGATAAAATTATTCCGATAAAGCGTTCGCAACTAATACAAAGCTTTGTCAAGTCCGGATGCAGTCTGCAAGCTTGAAATATTTTTATATGCTAGTCAAAATTTTCTGTTTTTCTGACCGATGGCAATAGAAAGAGTGCCCGCATGCATTGCAGCGATCACGCGAGAAAACTGGATTTCCACCAAGAGCGCGTAGATTTGTGCTGAACACTTTATTGAAGGCAATGTAAATCTCAGCTCAGACTTAACGCACAGAGGCGATTCTCCGAAGTTAGGCTAGTCGAAGTCCCCCAGTTACCGGGAACACATCAGTCGCTGTCGTGTTCCGCTCGTGACAGATGAGTGTACTGACGTCTGACAGGTGTAGCAAAACGTGGAAGCTAACACTGAAAATCTGTCGCAAAGTTCTTTTATTTATATTTTGAGCGACATCAATGATGTGTACTGTCTGAAAAAACAATGGACACAAAGTAGCCGCGCTCAACATGAATCCCCGCACAGTGTACGTCATACTATTCAGGTTTTGTTTTCGTTGCAATTTATTTCAAGTTTTGAAAGCGACGCCAGCCAGTGGGCTCTCATCTTTTCGAGCAAATGGCTTGTCGCCTGCCTTTCTGCCATTAGTAGTGAGCATTGCCACATTCTTGCTAATTCACCTTTTGGTGTAAACATGAACTGTTGGTTTAGGTGGGTTCAACTTGAAAGTTTGATTAATGAATAGTTTACTCGTGAGAAAACCATAATAGTTCGCACGACCCAGCCGCAGTTGACGTCATCACATAATCAGTACATATAATGTAACGGGTCAAGAGAAGAAACGTCAAAAACTAGTTTATTATGGGCGAACTTGTGCCCTGAAAATTATGTGCGAAAAGATGGAAGAGTCCGCTATAGCGTTCCAAAACAAAAACTGTTCATCTGCCAACGCACCTTCTTCTTCTTCGCAGCTCCAACCCACACTGACTCGTGCCCGCGAACAAGAGGCCTGAATCGTGCGGCTACAAGCAGGAGTGTGCACAAGACTGTGGACGCTGATTCTTCTTAATGTCGGATATTGTAAACAGTCTCTGTGGCATTAGTCCCTCTTCAAAATACGCATCGTCCCGATGCGCGATGGAGGGAGGCAAACAAAAAAAGGGAGCGTTTTCATTCCCTCTCATAATAGGGCTTCATACGAACGACGTGTACGACTTCTGCGCTGTTTTACCGCTTTTAAGAGATGTGTTCATCGGGGATGACTTCGTAGTTTAGGTCACTAATTCGTCGGAGAACCTTATAGGGGCCAAAGTATTGACGAAGAAGCTTTTCTAATAGGCCGCGGCGTCGGAGTGGTGTCCATATCCACACTCGCTCGCCTGGGTTGTACTGAACTTTTCTGCGGCACAGGTTGTAGTGGCTTGCGTCCTTGTTTTGCTGTTGGTGTATTCGATGTCGTGCCAACTGGCGTGCTTCTTCAGCCCTTTGCAGAAAGTCGTCAAGTTCAGATGGCTCGTAATTGTCGTTGTCTACTGGCAACATGGCATCGAGTGTCGTAGTGACAGTGCGACCATAGACCAGCTGAAATGGTGTGACGCGGATTGTCTCCTGCACGGCCGTATTGTAGGCGAAAGTTGCGTATGGCAAGATTTCGTCCCACAATTTATGCTGAATGTCAACGTACATCGACAGCATGTCAGCGATGGTGCGGTTCAGGCGTTCTGTCAGCCCGTTGGTTTGGGGATGGTATGCAGTGGTCTTCCTATGACTGGTGTTAGTCATTGTCATTAAGGACTGCATCAAATCAGCCATGAACGCTGCTTCTCGATCGGTAATCACGACAAGTGGGGCTCCATGGCGAAGAACAATATTCCGAACGAAAAACTTCGCGACATTCATTGCCGTTCCTTGCTCAAGGCAGCCGGTTTCAGCGTATCGTGTCAAATATTCAGTCGCAACTCTTATCCACCCTTTTCCTGATGCTGACATTGGAAATGGTCCGAAGAGGTTCATTCCAACCTGTTGAAATGGAGTCGCAGATGACTCTATAGGCTTGAGAAGGCCGGCCGTCTTGAGGGGTGGTGTTTTTCGCCTATTACACTCGCGACATGATTTGACGTAATGCTTCACGGACGCTAGTAACTTCGGCTAGTAGTATTTCTGATGAATTTTGGCGAACGTTCGACTCGCGCCCAGGTGACCCGCATACGGATCATCATGACAGGCTTGTAAGACTTCATGCCTCATGGCTAATGGTACAACGAGTAAGAACTTATCCTTGTTGTGTTCTAAATTCCTCTTGTAAAGTGCATTATCTCGGAGGCAGAATGAGGAAAACCCTCTCTTAAATACGCGAGGAACTTGTTCGTCATTCCCTTCGAGATACTTTATTAATGGGAGCAGTTCCATGTCAGCCCGTTGATGTTCGGCAATTTCTGAGGTTTTTATCACACAAAGGAGTGGTAAGTCCTCTTCATCTAGTCGAGTGGACTGGTGGAAGTGATAAGCATTCAGCATCATCATGCTTTCTGCCAGACCTATATACGACCATAATGTCATACTCTTGAAGCCTGAGACTCCATCTCGCAAGCCATCCTGCTCGGTCTTTTAAGCTCGCCAGCCAACAAAGTGAGTGGTGGTCACTGACGGCACGGAACGGCCTGCCGTAGAGGTATTGCCTGAACTTACTGATCGCCCATATGACTGCCAAGCACTCTTTTTTGGTTGCAGAGTAGTTTCTTTCCGCTTTTGTAAGGGTGCGGCTAGCATATGCTTTCACTTTCTCTTCTCTATTTTGCCATTGCACCAGCGCACCTAGGCCAAGATTGCTGGCATCTGTATGAACTCCCGTGTTTCGTCAAAGTGGGCCAGGATAGGTGGGGCTTGCAAACGTTTCTTTAGTTTGTTGAATGCACTGTCTTGTTCGGTTCACCAAATAAATGGCACGTCCTCTTTTGTGAGTCTTGTTAGAGGTTCGGCAATTTTCGCGAAATTTTTCATTAACCACCTATAATAAGCCCATAAACCCAAAAATCGGCGTACCTCCTTCTTGTCTTTTGGCTTGGGAAACAGCCCCACGGCCACAGTCTTCTCCGGGTCCAGGCCAACACCTTGAGCTGCTGCTTACATGACCGAGGAAACGAAGCTTCTCGAATCCAAACTGGCATTTTCCGGTTTAGTCGTCAAGCTGGCTGACTGGATAGCCTGAAGTACCAAACGTAGTCGCTCTAGATGCTGTTCAAACGTTGCTGAAAACACCACAACGTCGTCCAGATAGACTAAGCACGACTGATATTTGAGGCCTGAACGGACGCTGTCCATCATGCTCTGGAATGTTGCAGGCGCACAACAGAGGCCGAATGGGAGTGCTCTAAACTCAAATAGACCATCCGAGGTTACGAAAGCAGTCTTTTCACGGTCCCTTTCGTCCACTTCAGTTTGCTAATAACTGCTTTTTAAATCCAATGAAGAGAAGTACCTTGCGTGCCGTAGCCGATCCAACGTATCATCAATACGCGGGAAAGGGTAGACATCCCGCTTGGTCACGCTGTTCAGCTTTCTGTAATCAACGCAGAATCTCAGCGTGTTGTCCTTTTTCCTCACAAGGACTACAGGCGACGCCAGCATACTATTGGATCGCTGTATGACATCATCCTCTAGCATCTCTTTCACTTGGCTCTTTATGATCTCACGTTCCTTCGGTGATACTCTGTACGGATTTTGGTGTACCGGCCTTGTAGCTTCATCTGTTATTATCCGGTGTTTAACAACCTGGGTCCGCCGTACTTTTGACGAGGTAGAGAAACATCCGGTGAAGTCTCTCAGGGGTCTTGAAAGATTTTCTTCTTGGCTGGGGATAGATTTCGGCTGATTGCAACTCTTGCCACGACATCGGGTGCAGGTTCCGAAGTAGGTGGCCCTGACACCAGACCACATAATCCATCACTGTTTGAAAACCACGCAGGAAGGCGATAGCAGTGTCTTTTGCAACGTGCTGAATTTCGTTTCCGAAATTCGTGAGCAATACATCGGCACATCCACCACGTGATTGAATAATGCCTCGAGCTACACAAATGCCTTTCTTGAGCAGTAGTTTGATGTTTGCATCCGCTATACCTTCAGAATCAACGAATGCTTCATTTCTTACACCGACTATTACGCTGCACCGTGGCGGCATGGTAACATCACAATCTATAACACGTAATGCCGTGTATTCTGGCTCATTTGTGTCTATGGCCAGTTTGGTCGAAAAAGAGACACTAGAATTCTGCAGGTCGAACATAGGTAGCTCCGTTTGCTAGCAGAAAATTCATTCAGAGTATTAAATCTCTAGAGCATTCCGGAAGTACGACAAAGTCAGCAACGTAAGTAGCGTCTTGAATTCCGATTCGTGCGGTACATCTTCCCAGAGGTGTGATGAGATGACCCCCAGCCGTGCGTATCTGGGGTCCACTCCAAGGCGTCAGGACTTTCCTTAAATCCTTTGCGGCAGCGTAACTGACAACCGAATAATCAGCACCTGTGTCAACTAAAACCGTAAATTCACACCCGTCTACGGTAACGCGTAAGTGTGAAGAAATTTCGTCTTTACCTAACCTAGTTGCAGTGTTCCGCTCGTCGTTGCTGCACTGGGACCTTGACGGAGGATCTTCAGTTGGTCGGACATCAGCGGCCTTGCCTCCATAGGTCGCTAGCTTCAGTTTTCCTGATGGGGACTGCTTGAACGACGGTGTGTTGAGGTTGAAAGTGGAGAAGGTGAACTAAATCGTCGAGGGCTTGGCGATTCATAGCGAGCAGGCGTAGAAGATCTAGACTGATGCTGGAAACCGGCAGTTGGAAACAGATGGCGGGACAAGTAATCTTCAATTTCAACGGGTCTTTCGCCATTTCGGGGACATGGCGCGTTCAGAGAAAACCCACGGAGACCAACTTGTCGATATGGGCACATTCTGTACAGGTGTCCAGCTTCGCCGCGTGAAAGCAGAGAGGCGTCCTGCCGGGTGTTTGCCACACGTCGCTTTTTCGTGGCCTCGAATTAGCTGGATAGTTTGGGCCACGCGAAGTCGGTCCGTAGCCACTGGGCTACGAAGCTGCAAACGAAGCAGTATGCACGGCGGGCTGGCGTATGGCATCTGCGTAAGTCGGTACGGGGCATTCCTGCAATCGCTGTTCATGTCAAACAGGTTGCGCCTCGGGTTCAGCTTGAAGAATGACGTGGCGAACTTCATATCTGATCAGGGTAGTCAGAGACGGGTAGTCAGATCAGGGTAGTCAGAGAAACTGGCGTTGCGACTTGTCGGGGCAGCAGCTTCTGGAGCTCTTCCTTCACAATGGATCGCACCATTTCCCTCAATGCTTCGCTGCTGCTTCCCAGGTTTGCCGAGAAAACATCCGCAGGAACACTACTCGTGTCATGATTGTAGTGACGGGAGCGCTGCTGCAATGCCCGCTCTATGGAGGTGGCTTCGTTGTGGAACTCAGCAACTGTACGAGGTGGGTTGCGTACCAAACCGGCAAATAACACCTGTTTGACACCTCGCATCAAGTGACGCAGTTTTTTCTCTTTGTTCATGTTTGGGTCAGCGCGTTTAAAAAGGCCAGACATATCCTCAATATACATGCCAACGCTTTCGTTCGTGCGCTGGTTTCTGGACTGTAAAGCGTTCTCCGCCTTCTCCCGATGATCGGTGCTGGCATATGTAGCTACTATTTGTCGTCGCAATTCTCCCCATGTCGGTTTGAACGCTTCGTGGTTTTCATACCACGTCCTCGCTGCATCCTCCAATGCGAAGTACACGCGATGCATTTTCCTTGCTTCATCCCAGCCGTTGGTTTTCGCAACCCGCTCGAAGTGTTCTAACCAATGCTCCACATCCTCGAACGTGTCGTCGTGGAAGGGCTCAGGCAAGCACGGTGGGGACAGAATAAGTTCCGATGATGTCACCTGGTAAGCCATCGTTCCCTTTTCTGTGGACGCTGCTTGTGTTGCTAGAGCACTGGGGAGGGGTGCGAATTCAGGCGGCTCTCCTCTGAGGCGGCGGCTTGAACGCTGGTGTACCGGAGTCTGTTCGCCAGGTTTCACTCGTTGAGGATCGGGGCTTCGCTCTCCTGCGCCAAGGGGGCTTCCAATCATACCCAGCACCGTCCACCAAAATGTAACGAGTGCAAGAGAAGAAACGTCAAAAACTAGTTTGTTATGGGCGAACTTGTGCCGTGAAAATTATGTGCGAAAAGATGGAAGAGTCCGCTAGAGCGTACCAAAACAAAAACTGTGCATCTGCCAACGCACCTTCTTCACTTCACTTCACTTTATTACCTTAAAGACCCCCTAGAGGGGGTATTACGTAAGGGGTGGGAAACATGAAACAAATGTAATACATATGCAGGATGGGTACGAGTATGAACAGGGGTAAACAATACAGAAATAAAATAATACACGTGCAGGATCAGTATACATATTAAAAGGCGTAACACCTTGCCAAAAAAAAGAAGATAAAGTGAGAACCAGTGGCACAAAAAGGAACAATGTAATGTATTCAAATTGAAAAGAAACGAGTGGCATTTTCTGTAAATCTTGTGTGGCACATTATGGTGGCGAGATCAGTGAAAAGGCCATTCCAGTCGGAAACTGCGCGAAAAAAGAAGGAGGCGGAAAATGTCGTGCTACGGGCGCGTGGCCGGCCGACATGAAAGGGATGAGTGGTGCGGTGAGATGTGCGGGCAGGAGGCAAGATATAGGGCGGGTGGCCGAGTCGACTGTTATAGAGCTTGTGAAACAAAATGAGGCTGGAAACTCGGCAACGAATGTTAAGGTTTGAAAGATTAGATTCTTGTTTAAGAGATGAAACATTCACGTTATATGAATACGTCATACGAGGACTGAATGAATCTAGCTGTTCTATTCTGGAGTGATTCTAGTGCGTCGGTTATGTATGCTTGATGGGGGCTCCCTATAGGCGACGCGTATTCAAGTTGGGTGTGAATTAAATATTTATAAGCTTGTAGTTTTACAGGAGGGGGAGCATGACGTAAATGCCGCTTCAAGAACCCAAGCGATTTGTTAAATGATGATATGATATTGGTAATGTGGACGCACCGTGATAAATCGTTACTCAAGATGACTCCCAAATACTTGTATGTGATGACATTTTCCAATGCAACTTTACCGATTTGATAAGAATAGGTGAGGGGCTGCGCCGACGGTGAAACGAGAGGGACTTGCATTTATTAGGGTTTAGGGTCATTACCGAACGATTGCACCAGTTAAGCACATGGTTAATTTCATCTTGTAATGCAACTTGGGCTGATGTGTTAGTAATAGCACGGTATATAATGCAATCGTCTGCAAACATTCGAATATTGCTGGATACATTGAAAGGTAGATCGTTAATGTATATTAGGAATAATAGGGGTTGAAGAACAGATCCTTGCGGGACGCCTGATGTGACTGCCAGAGAGTAAGAGTTATGTCCATCAACGGTAACGAATTGGTAACAATTAGTCAAAAATTCTCGAATCCAGGTTAAAATTTTAGGGTCTAAGTTTAATTTCGAAAGTTTTAACATCAGGCGGTTGTGGGGTACTTTGTTAAATGCCTTTGCAAAGTCAAGAAAGATAGCGTCAGTCTGTATGTTATTGTCGAGGTTAGTGTGCAGATCATGAACGAAAAGGGCAAGTTGGGTTTCACAGGAAAAATGTTTTTGAAATCCATGCTGTGTGGAATGAAAAAAGTTATTAGAGTCCAAGAAGTGCATGATTTTGGTGTAAATGACGTGCTTCGTGAGCTTGCAAGGCACGCTGTTAAGGAAATGGGGTGATAATTGAGAGGTCATGATCTATCGCGTGATTTGAAGACTGGAATGACCTTTCCTATTTTCCAGTTTATTGGTAGGTTACCTGTGGATAATGACTGACAGAACAATAGTGATAAGTATATGGCAGACATGTGCTTGGTATTTTTAAGAAATTTTGAGGCGATATCGTCCGATCCCGCTGAAGAAGAGAGATTGAGTTTGTCTATTAACGATATTATTCCGGAAGCGACGAAATCAATGCTGGGCAATACAGAGAAGATGCTAGGCGGAAAAATCGGAAGGGGACTGTTACTTTCGTTTGTGAACACGGAAGCGAATGCTGAGTTAAATACTTCTGCGCATTCAGAATCACTAACTTCTTCGCCCGAAAAATTATTCAAAATATTACCTGGAATTCTCTTAGGGTTAATTACCACCCAAAATTTCCTAGGGTTATTTACCAAGATCTTCGGAAGATCAGTATGAAAAAATTTTCTTTGTGCGGTTCGAATTGCATTATAATAAAAGGTTTCAGCTTCTTTATGCCTATCCCATGCACTGGCGGTAGCTGCGTGTTTAGCTGCATGAAAAAGTCGTTTTTTCTTATTTTCAAGTCGCTTTAAATGTTTAGAAAACCATAGATTTTGTTGATTAGAAAACAAGGTGGTACTGGGAATAAACTTGTTTGTTAGCACCTTAATTTTATCTTCTAAAATTAACCAGTTATCGTTCACTGATCGTTCACCTAATGTTGTTTCAAAACGAGGTAGGAAGACTTCGAGTTCGGCGTTTATTGCGTTGTAATCTCCCTTGTCGTACAGACGTATCGTTTTACTGCACGATTTGCGTAGTTTAGGGACGAATTCAAAAACAGCATAAATAACTTTGTGGTCGCTAATCTCAGGAAGTTGTGTAATATTTGACAAGCTTTCGGGTTTAGTTGTCAGTACTAGATCCAGAATATTAGAAGTTTCACCAGCAATACGTGTAGGTTCTGTTATTAGCCGTGTTATGTTAAAATTTAAGCAGACGTTAATGAATTCTTTTGTTCTGGAGTGGCCTGTTAATAACTGGTTGGCGTCTTGCCAATCGATGTCAGAAAAATTAAAGTCACCAAAAAGTAGGATATGCGCGGTAGAATATTTAGTAGTTAGCTGGTTGAGTATATCGTTTAAATCTTGTGCGACATTTGGGTCATTGTCTGGTGGCCGATAGTACACACCTAGCAGAATTGTCTCCAGTACAGCGCGGCAGAATAACCACACAATTTTCAGCTTGCAAGGGACATTTATCAGTGAACAGGATAACTGCTTATTGACAGCGATAAGTACGCCACCGCCACGTGTTTGTTTCCTGTCTTTCCAGAAACAACAAACTTTGGCAATTCGGCAAGAAGCTCACTGTCTGTGACGTCATCCTTCGACCATGTTTCTGTGAGAACCAGTATGTTGCTGTTCGATGTTGATACAAGGTTTGATACTGCGTCACGTTTTTAAAGGAAGCTACGTATATTAGTGAAGATTACAGAGAAGGAAAAGCTTGTTTTGAGCGTTGTAACATTAACCCGATTTTTTGTTTTTTTTGGACGACGGGGCAATTGCTAGAAAATTTCGTTTACAGTTTGGGAATTTTCGTTGAAGACGTATCCTTTTTTACCAAGAAACAAAGTCTTGTACCGCACGGAGAAGGGCTCAGGTTTAGTTCGGGCAAATTCAACAAGATGCTTTCGGGCTTTTCGAACGGAATCGGAGAAATCCTCCCCGATAATGTAATAATTACGTTTTAGTTTGCGTCCATTCGAGAGAATTTTCTCTTTGTTTTTTAAAAAAGTGAATTTGACTATTATAGGCCGCTTGTGATTATGCCGGTGCGACCAAGGCGGTGAGCACGTTCAATAAGTTTAGGGTCAAGAGTGAAGTTTAGGTGGTAGCGACAGTGGTTAGTAAGTATTTATTCGGAGTCTGAAAATTTTTGGACTGGTTTGGATCAGGGAGGCCGTAAAAGATGAGGTTATTTCTTCGCGAACGATTTTCAGCGTCATCAGCCCGCGCCTCCATGTCGCAGATTTGACGGGACATTATTGCGGTGTTACCATTAATTGTTTCGACATCCTTCTTAACTGTCACAAGACCTTGGTAGTGAACTTCAAGCTCCGTAATACGTTTAGTTAGATCAGCCATGGCTTTGTTTGTAGTTAGTAGCGCAGATTTAAGTTCCTGCACTTCTTCGAGCAGTGTAGATAACTCGTAGAGACCCGTAGATCACTTTTGCAACTCGGAAAGAATAAGGCTTGCTGGGAGGGAGTCTTTAGGTGAACGGTCCTTAGGGAGAGAGTTTGGGCCAGGATTGGACGCCACGTCCCCAGGCAGAAGAGAGCACGAGCGACAATCACGCATTGAATGGCAAGGGCACAACAACAACGTGGGCTCAGTAGCTGTACCACAAAATAATTGTTATTTCGTTTAGTGAACCGGTCATATGGTACACTAAGAAGACGAAAGGGTTAGTGTACCGCGCGATGGCACAGCCACAGAGCCCACAAAGCTTGACGGGTGGTTGCTGACAATTTATAGCTGTTGTCGTTGAACTGGTTGATGACGGCGGTGATACGATGATTTCGTCGGTGGTCCCGTGATTTGCTGGTGGCGCATCAGGACAGCCGGATGTGTTTGCGGCACGCACGAGATGACAGTGTCATACCCAGTGACGAGTCTCTTTCGACACGATGGAACATCCGATGAGGCAGCCAGCAGAGCAGGAACCAGCAACTGGGCGATGATAAAAGCGAGCGCCTGCATTGCGAAGACGAAAGGGTTAGTGGACCGTGCGATGGCACAGCCACAGAGCCCACAAAGCTTGACGGGTGGTTGCTGACAATTTATAGCTGCTGTCGTTGAACTGGTTGATGACGGCGGTGATACGATGATAACGCCGGTGGTCCCGTGATTTGTTGGCGGCGCAGCAGGACAGCCGGATGCGTTTGCGGCACGCATGAGAAGGACGGTGTCATACCCAGTGACGAGTCTCTCTCGACACGATGGAACATCCGATGAGGCAGCCAGCAGAGCAGGAACCAGCAACTGGGCGATGATAAAGGCGAGCGCCTGCATTGCGAAGACGAAAGGGTTAGTGGACCGTGCGATGGCACAGCCACAGAGCCCACAAAGCTTGACGGGTGGTTGCTGACAATTTATAGTTGCTGTCGTTGAACTGGTTGATGACGGCGGTGATACGATGATAACGTCGGTGGTCCCGTGATTTGCTGGCGGCGCAGCAGGACAGCCGGATGCGTTTGCGGCACGCATGAGAAGGACGGTGTCATACCCAGTGACGAGTCTCTCTCGACACGATGGAACATCCGATGAGGCAGCCAGTAGAGCAGGAACCAGCAACTGGGCGATGATAGGGGCGAGAGCCTGCATTCCGAAGACGAAAGGGTTAGTGTACCGTGCGATGGCCCAGCCACAGAGCCCACAAAGCTTGACGGGTGGTTGCTGATAATTTATAGCTGTTGTCGTTGAACTGGTTGATGACGGCGGTGATACGATGACGACGTCGGTGGTCGCGTGATTTGCTGGCGGCGCAGCAGGACAGCCGGATGTGTTTGCGGCACGCATGAGATGACAGTGTCATACCCAGTGACGAGTCTCTCTCGACACGATGGAACATCCGATGAGGTAGTCGGCAGAGCAGGAACCAGCAACTGGGCGATGATAAAGGCGAGCGCCTGCATTGCGAAGACGAAAGGGTTAGTGTACCATGCGATGGCACAGCCACAGAGCCCACAAAGCTTGACGGGTGGTTGTTGACAATTTATAGCTGTTATCGTTGAACTGGTTGATGACGGCGGCGATACGATGACGACGTCGGTGGTCCCGTGATTTGCTGGCGGCGCAGCATGACAGCCGGATACGTTTGCGGCACGCATGAGAAGGACGGTGTCATACCCAGTGACGAGTCTCTCTCGACACGATGGAACATCCGATGAGACAGCCAGCAGAGCAGGAACCAGCAACTGGGCGATGATAGGGGCGAGCGTCTGCATTGCGAAGACGAAAGGGTTAGTGGACCGTGCGATGGCACAGCCACAGAGCCCACAAAGCTTGACGGGTGGTTTCTGACAATTTATAGCTGCTGTCGTTGAACTGGTTGATGACGGCGGTGATACGATGACGACGTCGGTGGTCCCGTGATTTGCTGGTGGCGCAGCATGACAGCCGGATACGTTTGCGGCACGCATGAGAAGGACGGTGTCATACCCAGTGACGAGTCTCTCTCGACACGATGGAACATCCGATGAGGCAGCCAGCAGAGCAGGAACCAGCAACTGGGCGATGATAAAGGCGAGCGCCTGCATTGCGAAGACGAAAGGGTTAGTGGACCGTGCGATGGCACAGCCACAGAGCCCACAAAGCTTGGCGGGTGGTTGCTGACAACTTAGAGCTGTTGTCGTTGAACTGGTTGATGATGGCAGTGACACGATGATAACGTCGGTGGTCCCGTGATTTGCTGGCGGCGCAGCATGACAGCCGGATACGTTTGCGGCACGCATGAGAAGGACGGTGTCATACCCAGTGACGAGTCTCTTTCGACATGATGGATCATCCGATGAGGCAGCCAGCAGAGCAGGAACCAGCAACTGGGCGATGATAGGGGCGAGCGCCTGCATTGCGAAGACGAAAGGGTTAGTGGACCGTGCGATGGCACAGCCACAGAGCCCGCAAAGCTTGACGGGTGGTTTCTGACAATTTATAGCTGCTGTCGTTGAACTGGTTGATGACGGCGGTGATACGATGACGACGTCGGTGGTCCCGTGATTTGCTGGCGGCGCAGCATGACAGCCGGATACGTTTGCGGCACGCATGAGAAGGACGGTGTCATACCCAGTGACGAGTCTCTCTCGACACGATGGAACATCCGATGAGGCAGCCAGCAGAGCAGGAACCAGCAACTGGGCGATGATAGGGACGAGCGCCTGCATTGCGAAGACGAAAGGGTTAGTGGACCGTGCGATGGCACAGCCACAGAGCCCACAAAGCTTGACGGGTGGTTTCTGACAATTTATAGCTGCTGTCGTTGAACTGGTTGATGACGGCGGTGATACGATGACGACGTCGGTGGTCCCGTGATTTGCTGGCGGCGCAGCATGACAGCCGGATACGTTTTCGGCACGCATGAGAAGGACGGTGTCATACCCAGTGACGAGTCTCTCTCGACACGATGGAACATCCGATGAGGCAGCCAGCAGAGCAGGAACCAGCAACTGGGCGATGATAAAGGCGAGCGCCTGCATTGCGAAGACGAAAGGGTTAGTGTACCGTGCGATGGCACAGCCACAGAGCCCACAAAGCTTGACGGGTGGTTGCTGACAATTTAGAACTGTTGTCGTTAAACTGGTTTATGACGGCAGTGACACGATGATAACGTCGGTGGTCCCGTGATTTGCTGGCGGTGCAGCATGACAGCCGGATACGTTTGCGGCACGCATGAGAAGGACGGTGTCATACCCAGTGACGAGTCTCTCTCGACACGATGGAACATCCGATGAGGCAGCCAGCAGAGCAGGAACTAGCAACTGGGCGATGATAAAGGCGAGCGCCTGCATTGCGAAGACGAAAGGGTTAGTGTACCGTGCGATGGCACAGCCACAGAGCCCACAAAGCTTGACGGGTGGTTCCTGACAATTTATAGCTGTTGTCGTTGAACTGGTTGATGACGGCGGTGATACGATGACGACATCGGTGGTCCCGTGATTTGCTGGCGGCGCAGCATGACAGCCGGATACGTTTGCGGCACGCATGAGAAGGAAGGTGTCATACCCAGTGACGAGTCTCTGTCGACACGATGGAACATCCGATGAGGCAGCCAGCAGAGCAGGAACCAGCAACTGGGCGATGATAGGGGCGAACGCCTGCATTGCGAAGACGAAAGGGTTAGTGGACCGTGCGAAGGCACAGCCACAGAGCCCACAAAGCTTGACGGGTGGTTGCTGACAATTTATAGCTGCTGTCGTTGAACTGGTTGATGACGGCGGTGATAGGATGACGACGTCGGTGGCCCCGTGATTTGCTGGCGGCGCAGCATGACAGCCGGATACGTTTGCGGCACGCATGAGAAGAACGGTGTCATACCCAGTGACGAGTCTCTCTCGACACGATGGAACATCCGATGACGCAGCCAGCAGAGCAGGAACCAGCAACTGGGCGATGATAAAGGCGAGCGCCTGCATTGCAAAGACGAAAGGGCTAGTGGACCGCGCGATGGCACAGCCACAGAGCCCACAAAGCTTGACGGGTGGTTGCTGGCAATTTATAGCTGCTGTCGTTGAACTGGCTGATGACGGCGGTGATACGATGACGACGTCGGTGGTCCCGTGATTTGCTGGCGGCGCAGCATGACAGCCGGATACGTTTGCGGCACGCATGAGAAGGACGGTGTCATACCCGGTGCCGAGTCTCTCTCGGCACGATGGAACATCCGATGAGGCAGCCAGCAGAGTAGGAACCAGCAACTGGGCGATCATAGGGGTGAGCGCCTGCATTGCGAAGACGAAAGGGTTAGTGGACTGTGCGATGACACAGCCACAGAGCCCACAAAGCTTGACGGGTGGTTGCTGACAATTTATAGCTGTTGTCGTTGAACTGGTTGATGACGGCGGTGATACGATGATGACGTTGGTGGTCCCGTGATTTGCTGGCGGCGCAGCAGGACAGCCGGATGCATTTGCGGCACGCATGAGAAGGACGGTGTCATACCCGGTGCCAAGTCTCTCCTTCTTCTTCGCAGCTCCAACACACACTGACTCGTGCCCGCGAACAAGATGCATGAATCGTGCGGCTACAAGCAGGAGTGCGCACAAGACTGTGGACGCTGATTCTTCTTAATGTCAGATATTGTAAACAGTCTCTGTGGCAATATAATTTCTCAGTCACAAGAAGATTTAGAATGGCGAGTGATTCCGATTGCCGCTGATCTCTATAAAAAGTGATCGGTATGACGCAGACGGAGAAAGAAGCGTTTAATACCATCGTTGTGTGCTTAGACGAAAACAAATATAGGATCGCGGCTCGACAGAAGTTAGGTTTTCAGTTATAGTCGAAAAGTTTAATTGAAAAAGTTTACTGGGGATCGGGCAACTCTTCTTCCCCATGTTGAAGATGTGGGTGCGCGCTCAAGACGCAAACATGGGAAAAGTCAGGTGCACGCTGTCAATTCCCGGTCAGTGTCCCCGAAACATATTTAAATCGTCAACATGCAGAACCAACATGCAGGAGCAATTTAGGTTGGCTGACAAACTTCTCTTGCAGTTTATGCATTTTCTGTTTGTATAGGTGCGGCCACTGTTAGAGGTAATACGGAGCAGGGGGCCACGCTCACCGGAACGCCACGACGCATATTTTGCGTAGCACCCGTCAGCCACGCGAGCCGTGTTACCTGCAGCAGTGGCCGCGCCTGTACCTCCCGTTTGCTTCAAGCCCCCCCCCCCCATGTAGCTGCTAGACGTTGCTCCAAACACAACATAAGGAATGCGTCAGAAATAATAGAGCAGCAAATTCAAACACACCAGGAAAACACCGTCTGGACCATTTAAAAAGCATTACTGGAAGTGCCGCACCGGAAGGCTACTGGGGTAGGCCATTCGGCATGAACAAGTTTGTTTACAAACACCGAACCAGTCTATACACAAGCTCGCATTCGCAGCTTTTAGGCTTCTGCCGGTTTTTGCAGACTGCTCAATTCTGTTCATGTTATACCCTCTGACGTCGGCTGCCCTAAGTCTATAGATTAACTTCGAAAGGTCTATTTCTAGGTTGCAGTTGAGGCTTTCATGGTTTGTTGTTTTTCAAAAAGATTTTTCGTCTCCTGAGATAGTTTTGTAGCGTCCTGTCCAGTGATCGGACCGGCGCATCACAGTGCACATTCTTTGATGATACTAGTAAGATTATCGCCTATTGTGTCAACGCTATCGTCAGTTACCTCGTTTAGTGCCTCGAATCTATTTTAAAACAAAACTCTGCATTCCTCTTCTTTCGCTCTCACCGCTAAATAATTAATTGGCTCTTTGCGTATCAGTTTTTCTTTTGGCTTTTTTAAATATAGGTGAGTGTAAGCTTTTACCATTCTATAGTCACTGCATCAGATCTTGTCAACTACTCCCATATCACGTACAACACTTGGGTGTGCACACAGAATTAAGTCTATCTCATTTTTAGTTTCGCCATCAGGACTTCGCCACGCCAACTTACGGCTAGCCTATTTTCTGAAGAAGCTGTTCAAGATCCTTGAAATATTACACTCTGCGAACTCTAGTAATAACTCCCCTCTGGAATTTCTAGAGCCGATGCTATCTTCCGCCTGCATGGTGTCTGGCCTGTTTCTTGCCTACTTCGGCATTAAAGTCGCCCATCAGAATAGTGTACTGTGACTTTGAGTGGCTGATCATACAGCTTCTCAACTAAATAATCACCATAGCTCGATTTAGGCGAGTAGGCCTGTGTCACCTTCATGCTGTACCTTTTGTTGAACATAGTTATGATACATACCACACTCCCAGTAATGCTATTAGCAACTCAAATGAACATGAGAGGGCGCTGCGGAGTTGCAGCATGGCGGATTTACGGAGGTCACCGCGTCCGTTATTTTGTCGCTAACACAAATATTGCGTTTTCTGCAGTGTGGTTGCAGTTTACGCTGCTTTGTAGGAGAGCGCGTTGTTGACGTGGAGCACCTCATTTTAGTCAGTACCAGTGATCTCGCAAGCGCGAGCGGCGTTCTTGAAGTGGTCGCGTTGCGCGTGTAATGCAAATAGCGCACCGTGTCTCTGCGAAATTTGGTTACATACTTAGGGCGCCGCAGTGACATGTAGTCACTGTATACAAAGGACATTTATTAGGTTGGAGTTAGCAAGTTAACACTGATGCCTCACCTAGAAAGAAGAAATCTGCTTGGCCGTTCAATTTTTTTTACGGACGGCGTTATGCTACCGTACTCCTACCGTATACGACTGGCGCTTGGGCTGCTTAGACCTGAGTACGCAGATTTTCTATACTGCCGCTAAGTGCCGCATGAATCGCTGAAGTCGCGAATAGTATTCCTTTACATTTCCAGCCATACTTTTCTGTATAAAACCCTAGCCATAGTTCTTTTTTGTCAACTAATCCACGGTAGCTTAGGACGTGTCCGTTCTTCAGCACAATATAAGTCTCGCGGGTCCTCCGAACTTCGCGGAGCTTTATTACATCCCAGTGAACACACCCTAATTCCTCGTATAAGGCAGCTACACTAGCCTTACCAGATAGCGTTCTAGTGCTGAAAGTAGCCAAGTTCAGATTTCATTGGTGGCTTGTCCAGACCCAGACATTCCTTACACCCTCCGCTGCGTCCTAGGTCTGACTGCCACCTTGGACAGTTGCTTCGCAGCCGCTTGGGACTGAGGGCCTAGGGTTAATTGCTGTAGTCATGGGAGGTAGTGGCCAAGTACTGCATCAGGGTCGCCAGTCCTGCTCTGGTGAGGAGGTGCATTCATTAGTGGCAGGTGGTCACCAGTAGGGCCGCACTCCAAACATCCTCCTGTTCTTATTGCAATAGCAATTATATGGACACTCTCGGCTGTATTGCGGCACAGGCGTCAGCGTTAGCGTCGGCGTCGATATTATGAACTGTATATGTATATATGAAAACGCAAGAAAGAAACAAAATCCCAGAAAAACAGATTCCGGGGCACGGAACTGAACTTGGCACCTCCGCGTCGTGAGTGCAAGGCGTTAGCCACTGAGCCACCAAGGAATACCTCCTTCAACGTTTCAAACGGCAATATATTCATATCTACCACTTACCGCTGTTGGCGGGCATCTCAGGAGGGGGGAATCATTGTGTTCTCAGCGTTATCAGGAAGATGGTGCAGTGAGCGCGAGTCGGCTCTCATATCTGACTTTGGCCCACGTATAAAAGATTGGGGTTTACACTCGATCGCGCGCCCTTATCTTGTAGTGGGGAGAACCGTACGTCTTGGCTAGCTTTGGGTTTCGCCGTAACGATTCTGTTGTATTTGCCGGGCGCACAAAGGTCACGGCAATCGTTGCACAGCCTCCGTTTGCCAAAAGGGCGCACTTTTCAGACACAGCAAAGTAACAACTGAGACACTTATTCGCGTTCGTCTGTACACGTAGTATGTTTTCTGCGTCATTTGGGCGCGAGAAACACGGGGCACTTTTCGATCTGCTTGCAATTCTGCGCGTGACCTTTCAATTTGTTGCTATCGCGTTCATTTCTTCGCCTTTGTGGCAAAGCTGTGATTTATTTTTTCTTCAAACCATTCAAATATCGTGCGTTTTATGTAAATATAAGGTTGGGAACTGTCCAGCACCTGTATTCGAACCCAATTTTGTCAATCCATGCTTGGCTACTGCGTTATCTCTAAGTAGGGGATCCTGTTGCACTTTCCTGGTATTGTAGAATAAAATCTGACCGCCCAGCAGTGCTCACCTTCACATTACACGTATCTCACCAGACACGTGGCTCGCCGTATCTAAACTGTCTGAAAGTTCGCGAAAAAACACTTGACGCAGTTTTCAACCTCTTACCTTGCAAGCTTAGGACAGCTTAGTTCCTTGAATGAGGCTTTTTCTCCGGCATTTATTCTTTCTTAACTTCTTTCCGTCCAGCTAAAATTGGACATTTGCTGGTTTTGAAGTGTTCAAAATGTCGAATTTTTGCTGTTTTCGAGTTGTCGCACTCCTACTTTGACTTTTCTGTCAACTAACGAGATGCGACACATGTTTTGTGAACTAATCGGCTACTTCCATGTGATTGTTACTTGAAGCGTATACGCCGCAGGCATTTTTATGCATGAAAATAAACGCGAAACCTTCTAACTGCTAAAGAATAAACAGACGCTGCCTTCAAGGGTGTATTTTATTTTGTTGGTATTTCGAGTAGTAATAAAGCTTTGGTATTTAGATATAGACAGAGACAGTGACCTTCAGTTGGAAGTCAGATATACGTACTAGTAAATAAATCTACAGTTAGCCTACTAACGTGCTATAGTGGATGAAAAGGTAACGAGTGAACTACTTCTTGTTCTGGAAAGCGACGAAAGGCAAGAAACTTCGTGCGAAAGTCATCACTTACCACAAATTGCTAGACCCCGACGACTCTCGGTACCACGCTCATAACAACGATAAGTCCACGTGCCTTGTTGCGACTGGCTCTTGCGGCACCAGAGATCTGGGATAAAGACGCCAAAAAAGAAGAAAGAACTACTCGAAGAGAGTTTATTTACAGAGTATACGTTTAGAGAGAGCCTCCGAAGGCTCTGGGGGGCTCGTTATATAGAACGCTTTCTCCCCAGATCCCTAGATCGGGGAATGGGGTCAGACTGCGCTGTGCAATAACAGGTCCTTCCGAGACGCTCGGTCCTTCCGAGCGTCGTCATGCCGGCACCACCCTCAACACACACACATACACAACTCAAACACCCATATGGTCCCGGTGATACTGCCTCCTCTAACGAAGCTTGCTTCAAGCGAGCGGGGTGCTCAAGTCGACCGGCCACCCATGCTTTGTCGGATGGCGGTCGCGGGCTCGGCGTCTCCTAGGCCCATTGCCTAGATATCTGGTGTTGATTTGAGCGTTGGTGGCCCATCAGTCCTAGACGCACAGCATGGCGGTTCAACTTCCGTCTTCAGCGGAAAAAACGGTGTCATGGCCTTGCCTCCCAGTAGATGAAAAGCAGCCAGACGTCTTCGCGCTCCTCCTGATCTTCAGAAAGTGAAGTGGCTGTTTTTTCTTTGATCCCGGACTCACGTAAAGGGGGAGGGCTCGTCGAACGCAACAGCTCGTTCATCGGCCGGAGACCCGACCTGAGGGGGTACCAGCTAAACAGGTTGACCGAAGTGTCGTTGTTAGGTGGCGTCCTCCAATTCTCTGCCCATGACGCATCACGTCATTTGCCGTTGTTTCGTGGGACGGCCATCATCCTTGGTTTGCACAAAAGCACACATACCCAAGCCCAAGCACTGGAGAGCACCCTGCCTGCTCTAAGACACATCGACCCCATATGAAGCGTAAGACAAAATAGCCTTTATACATTACATAACAATTCAAACACGAGAGCAGCAATCATAATCTTCATCCGAGGGCTCAAGCCGCGCAACTGAGAAAGGTATAAATGGGCAAACAGAATACGAGACTTCGAGTGAAGAGTTTTCTTAAACGTCTTTATGCTGAAGGCCTCCTTAAGCGATCAGCGTTACCATTCATTTTTCCTTTCCTTTACTCAACAAAAAAGTTATACTGCTGAAGTGCCAGATCCCACCTTAGTAAACGGCCATGTTCGAACGTCGTGTTTCGCAGCCATTTGAGCGGGCAGTCATCAGTCTGAAAGGTGAATCGGCTGCCTGAAAGGCAGCAAGACAGTTCTTGTGCAGCCCAAACTAGGCACGCACACCCTTTCTCAGAGGCACTGTACGCCTCCTCTCGAACAGTTAGCTTAAGGTAATGTACACAATGGGATGTCCCACCCCGGACTCGTCGCGTTGACAAAGTACCGCTCCCATGCCACGGTCACTGGCATCGAATTGCACAATGAATGGTTGGTCATAGTCAGGTGCCTGCAAAATGGGACAGTTCATGAGCGCCGACTTCAAATTTCGAACGATTCTTGCTTTTTTGATCCCATACTAACGTGGTGAGTTCCTTTTTTCGCAGCGGATCAGTGAGTGGACTCGCCAATCCGGAATAGTTTCTTAGGTAGTGCTGATAGTAGCCCGTAAGCCCAAAAAATGCGTTCGTCAATTCTCGTTTTAGGTCTCGGGTAGGATGCAACGGCCTCTACTTTCAAATAAGAGGGCATTCGACGTCCTTGCCCGACTACATGTTCGATGTCCCAGCTCACTTGAGCGCTTCCAAAGCTACATTTTTCGGCCTTTACTGTCAAACCAGCCTTACTCAAACGCTCCAAGACTTTCCTGAAGTGATTCCAATGTACCACCCAAGAGTCCGAAGAAATGGCGATGTCAACAAGGTAAGACAAGGCAAAGTCGTTTAAACCATGAAGAACCCTGTCCATGATTTTTGAAAAACAAAACTGGGCATCGTTGAGCCCCAAACTGAGCACAGTGGGCGGAAGGATCCAAAGGGTGTTACGAGTGTGGTGCAGTGACTTACTCGCGCCGTCAATGGCACCTGTCAGTACCCGCGAATGAGATCAAGAGTAGAAAAGTACCACGCCTTACTTTTTCAATTAAATTTCAAAATTTGTTTTATTGTGTTCTTGTACAAGACACATGAAACAAAAGGATGTTTGGGCTAAAGGCATATAGCCTGACAGAGGATCCAACACCCGATAGTCATGATACAAGATTTCCTCCCTCCTAAAAAACTTCACGTTCTTTAGCGCCACACCTTCCTGTGATTAGGTATCGAGCCGTTTGATACTTTGGTCAGCTGCCTGCTCTTTGCGCATGGTACTGACACTGACAGCTCGCAACCTTTGGAACGCGAGCGAACTTGGTTCCACTTCTCCCACCACTTCAGAACTTGTAGCGGCATTTTCGGCCAACGCCTCTGTTTTTCTTTCCTCAGAAATAATTTCTGCGACGCCTATTATGCTGTCTTCGAGCGCACTCGTCTCTGCAATCTGCTCGTGCATAAGCTTATCTGCAATTTTTCGGGTATGGATCACGTGAAAGCCAAAACTGTTGTGAGGGAATTCCCTCACAGAATTTGAAACCCTTGCCTTTTAAGAGATCGTCCAATTTTTTTTTAAAGCAGGTCTGTGTACGGAAGAGACAGGTTCTTTACACTGCTGCTTCAGTCTCCAACCTACCAAAAGGGCTCTCGACAATTACTTTAGCAACCGGCAGACAGACACTCTGCGTCTAAACCACTTGCCTTATCGACGCCCATTCACCGCTGTATTCGTCCGCACTTACTAGGAAAGGAGGAGTGACATCTAGTGTCGCCGCAAAATCCCTCATCACTTTGCATTCTTTCCCATTGGCTGTCAAAGTATGCATATAGGGTGATAACAGTTTATCGTTCTCTTCAGTGTCACTAACGTACGAGAAGACGTTGCTGCGTTTTTTGCAAACAGCAGCAATGTGTCCCGGGCAGTTGCAGATATAGCAAATCATAGGTCGCCTTTCCTCAAAATGCTTTCTGTCCTTTTCCGTTTGTGCCCCCGCGCTTGGTTCATAACCCTGTTCTCTTCTCTTTGCAAACACGTACTTCCTTTTACCCCTCTTTTCTCGCGGGCCTTACCCAACGGTGCCGCTTTTGTATCCTTTCTTCTCACCCCACCCTGCAGGTCCCTTTGACTGTGGACGTTCACGCTCGTTTGGCCTATGAGAGGCGTATCCTTCTGCTAACCGGCAGCTGCTTGAATGGTCACAGGAGTCCTATCTTTGATCCGAAATTTCATGGAATCCGGCACTCTTTTATAGAACTCTTCCCGCCCTATTAACTCACTGACCCAATCATGATTGCCAAACGCTTCGGAACTTTTCAACCACTCTACCAAGTTGGCTTTCAGTTTGTAGGCATAGTCTGTATAGGACTAGCCTGTCCCCACCGACGCACGGCCAAATCGCTGCCGAAAGGCTTCAGCGGACAAGCGGAATCTTTGTAACAGCGCCTGCTGGACTTTTTTGTAGTCGTTGGCATCTTCGGCATTCAATCGTACAATGATGCCGACTGCCTCGCAGGGAAGCAGCTTCAAGAAAAGCTGAGGCCAGGAAGCACTAGAACAACCCACTTTTTTTTACAAGTCCTTTCAAAATTGACGAGAAAATGTCCTCACCAATTTTGGGGGATTGCATTAGATGCTCCATTTCAAAAGGAGCAGAGTTACTGTGGCATGTGGCACTTCTATTAAACTGCTCATTATTCTACGGATCTCCAGATCCATATGCGCTTCATTTCTAGCTCGCGATCCTCTGATTGTTTCTTTCGCTCAATCTCCTCTTACTCTTTCTGCCTGTTTCCTTCAACCAACTCCCAGAACTCCCGTAACTCATCTTCGGCAGCGTCTAAAACTTCTGTAGCCTGAATAGGCTGATACTTTCTGCGTATTTCACTTACATCTAAGCCTAACTCTTTGCACACTAGTATAATCTGTGACTTATTTATCTTATTCAGGTTCATGATGAAAGCTGCTCTCTATTGAGAAAATAACCACAATTCCTAGACAGTTATAAATTATCGAACTCTTAACAGGTCTGGGCCAAGAGACTAAATATACCTCAGAGCAAAGCAAGACACTCACCATACACCGTGCAGTCTTGTAATGTGTTGATCTCGCCGCATTCCGGGTGTAGAGCTTTCGGCTGACCTCCGGTCTACGTCGCTTTTTGTCGCCAAGTTTCTTCCCATCGTCTGCCATCCAGTTGTTGCGACTGGCCCTTGCGGCACGGGAGATCCGGGATGAAGATGCCAAGGCAGGAAAAAAGAAGACTTGAAAAACGTTTATTTACACAGCATACACTTCGAGAAAGCCTCCGAAGGCGCTTGGGGGCTCAGTACTTTCTCCCCAGATCCCTAGATTGGGGAATGGGTTCAGACCGCACTGTCCAATAACAGGCCGTACAGTCCTTCCGAGCGTCGTCATGCCGGCACCGTTCTCAACACACGCACATACACAACACAAACACGCATATGATCCCGGCGATACTGCCTTCTGCAACGAAGCTTGCTTCAAGCGAGCGGGGTGCTCGGGTTGACCGACCACCCATGCTTTGTCGGACGACGGTCTTGGGCTCGGCGTCTCCGAGGGCCATTGCCTAGACATTTGGTGTTGATTTGAGTGTCGGGGGCCCATCGCTCAAAGACGCACAGCGTGGTGGTCCAACTTCCGTCTTCGGCAGAAACACGGGGCAGTGGCCTTGCCTCCCTGTAGATGAAAACCGGCCGCGCGTCTTCGAGCTCCTCGTTATGTTCACAAAGTGAAGCGGCTGTTTTGCTTTGATCCCGGCATCCACATAAACGGGAAGGGCTCATCGAACGCAACAGTCTACAACACGGCGACGCAACTAAATAGCTAAATTTGGTTTTCCACTTTTATCTTCTTTATGGCCCTCAACTTTCCAATATAATTGACACCATTCTGCTCTATCAACCAGGCGGGTCCGGGTGCCTGCCGATCTTGGACGCCACTAGACCCTGTGTGCTCTCTCATGCAGGAAACGTGGTGGAAGAAACGTGCAAAGAGGCACGCTTCGTTTTTTGCTAACGTGTTGATTCATTGATTGATTTGTGGGGTTTAACGTCCCAAAACCACCGTTTGATTATGCGACACGCCGTAGTGGAGGGCTCCGGAAGTTTTGACCACCTGGGGTTCTTTAACGTGCACCCAAATCTGAGTACACGGGCCTACAAAATTTCCGCCTCCATCGGAAATGCAGCCGCCACAGCCGGGATTTGATCCCGCTACCTGCGGGTCAGCAGCCGAGTACCTTAGCCTCTAGACCACCGTGGCGGGGCTTTTGCTAACGTGTGAACACTGAAGTAGAGTGAGACTAGTGCAGCCAAACAAAAAATGTCTGCCCACAGGCGATCGTTGAGAAGACGCGGCCGAGCTGAATCGCGCTTGGTGGCTCGACCGTCTGTGGGCGTTGCGAATATAATATTTAGGTAAGAAGCTCCTCGTTGTCTAACCTTGTCCTGCGTAAGGCGTAACTGGCACTATTAAACATACATACATACATACATACATACATACATACATACATACATACATACATACATACATACATACATACATACATACATACATACAGAGAGACAGACAGACAGACCCACAGACAGACAGACAGACGGATGCATGGATCGACAACGGACGGATTGATGGATGGCACGGACGAATGCACGGACAGACGAACGGACACACAGACAGACAGAAAGACGGAAACACAGACGGACAGATGAATGAACACATAACAGGCGAAAAAACAGACCGACAGACAGATGATCGGACGGACAGACAGACAAAAATACAGACAGGCAGACAGACAGACGAACGGATGGTTGGACGGACGCTTACCCCCCCTCATTATTTCTCTTTGTGGATATGCTGCAATATTTTTAATAATTCTTTGCATGGATGAATGCTGGAACATAGGAAGATACTGGTGTGCTTGAGCAGAACTCGAGTGAAAGTTCGATCAAGCCGTTTTCACGAGATTCCCACCTTGCTTGAGTTACTTTGATATTTTAAGCGTATCGTCACATGTGTTACAATTGTCCTTTAAATTTGTAATATTAGGCTTGCTTCTCACCTTGACAATTATTCGCACTACTACGAGCGAAACCGTAGTGGAGGTAGAGGAATTTTAACTTACCAGCATCGAATAGCTTGGTTAGCTGACTGTGGCACCTTATATTGGCATGCAGCAGAATTACTGGGTGCGTGCGAGAGTAGCATGACATACTTTGTACCTCAGGCGTGCTCAATGTCAGATCTGAATATTGTTACTGAACTTTGAGCTATCCGTGGCCTAGAGACCCTGTAAAAGGAAGGTGAAACACTGAAATGACTGTGAAATCTGTATGAGGACAGTTTGATGGCGGCTAAATTTGAAAAGCGGTGTGAAAGTTCTCAAAGGTGAACGGAGGCAGCATATTATGGCAAAAAAATGAACGCTGTAGCTTCACAGCTTTATAATATGCTGAGTAAATGCGGTGACGTCCTCCTCGGTATGCTACATTATCTTGAACACATAAACTTTAGGTTCGGACCAGTGGGTGGCGGGAACCTTAAGCCGGGATGCAGCACGGCTGAGCCAGCGGGAGTGAGGGTGGCGTGGTCTCCAAGCCCACACATTTAGCGCCCTCACCTCGGCGCAGCAAGGTGAATTTTTTTCCGTATTCTAAAGTTCCCACTGAACAACCGTGAGAAAGATTACGTCATTCCCCAAAATATTAGGCCAATCGCAAACTGTGGGATCTGGACGATCAACGCAGCCGGAACCCACAATCATGCCAGACTATAATCAACGACCTCGCCAAGCCACTCATGTCATTTCCGATTCACCCTAATGTGAACTAAATTAATTAGCGATTCATAATTTCGCCTTCAAGAGTTGAATACGACAGCAGCGTCCTGTCCCAACTGCGTACTTCAACCACCTTGTGCATACCTTTAACTGTACGATGTTACTCGAGAAGTTCAAATCGTGGGTTACTAGAATGTACTCGCTAAAGTTGAAAGCGGCTGGTGTGAGCGGGGATTTTGCATAAGACTGCATGCTATATGTCGGTAGAATGCTCTGAAACACGTTGACTTATGTGCGTGAAGTGTTATAAAACTTGTATGAATCCAATACGTGATTTAGAGCACAGTAACGTGAGTATACCGTATGTCGTTTGTAATGGGTGGCAGGCTTTTAACTACAATGTTATGATAATCACGTGTTCTGACGCTCAATAGCTTGTACCATGGAATATTACTGCGAAATTATACGTGTTATTTTGAAACCAGTATATAGGAGCGTGTGTTTTCTAAAGCATGCAAGTTATTTTTACCGCATTCCCAAACAGAAGAAGTTATTGTCCCTGCATTTTAAAGTACATGCATCGTTGTTTGTTAGAACACCTGCTTGCCACGAATGGCCTGGGTTGGATCTTCACTTAGACCTGGAAATTTTTACTATTTTTTTAACGCGATAGCATTAAAGAGCAAGTGTCACAAAAAAAAAAACGCGCCACCGGCGTCGGCCCTGTTGGTTGTGAGCGAAACATCGTCTGTGCGTTTGTGACTGAAAAATCAAGTTACCGAGATAGCCGCGGGAAGCCGCTACTTGTCCACGCGTGAGCGAGTGATCGCACTGAGAAAGCCGCGCATTTGAGGAAAAAAAAAAGTGCTCAAGGCCACAAGGCGCGTTAGTTTCTTTGTCATGCCACCCCTCCCTGCTTAGCTTACAGCGCTTTTGTCGGGACGAGAGAAGAGAGAATACAATATCAGCAAGCGAAAAACCTTTGTAACTCCACTAGCACTGGACGGATTCTAAAAATTTTCGCGACGTTGAATTTGTGAGGCAAGAAGTTCTTTTAGTGAATTCATTCCACGGTTATTTGCAAAAGTGTTTCAGGGCCCATTTAACGCATTTTATTCGACAGGCATCACGACGAAAATGAGCCCATTTGGTGATAAAAGCCCGCTGGTCCAATCTACTGTGTGCGTGTTTCTGTGCGTGTGTGTGTATGTAACAAAACATATGAATAAGTATGCACTTAGCAGTTAAAGGTTGCACTAGGGGCCGCAATTCACTATCGCATTCTCTCATAAAGGTGAAGCTGAAAGGAACCCTAATTTTATTTGCATCTTCCTCTTGATTTCGGTCATAGACAACACGAGGATTTTTCGCACAGGACCAATTACAGCCACGCCGACACCGATGCTGGCACCGGAATTTCAGCGAAATGAGCTTTTTAACGCTTCCTTCCTAAAAACTCTCATGACTTCATTTCGTGAAATTCGTTCAGCAGAAATACGTGCACCTTTATATTCTAAATTTGTTGCCTAGCAAGCTCGGGCAAATTAAAACAAATGAAAGATTTCAGCTCTTGCTATTTTAAAGCGATCTGCGTGATGTCAGCTGCCCCTCCATGGTGATCTAGTGGCTAAAGTACTCGGCTGCTGACCCACAGGTCGCAGGTTCAAATCCCGGCTGCGGCGGCTGCATTTTCGATGAAGGCGGAAATGTCGTAGGCGTGTGCTCAGATTTGGGGGCCCGTTAAGAACCCCAGGTGGTCGAAACTTCAGGAGACCTCCACTACGGCGTCTCTCATAATCATATGGTCGTTTTGGAGCGTTAAACCCCACAAATCAATCAATCAACCAACCAGTCAATCAATCAGCGTGACGTCCGCTGTTGCAATCTTTCTCTCGCCATGTTTAAAGCACCCACTACGATGGACTAGGGGTTGTGGTGCTTGACTGCAAACGTGAAGGTCACACAATCGAATTTTCGATGGAGGCAACAACGTTCCAGGCCAGTGTGCTTTGATTAAGTTGCGCGTTACAGAACCGCAGGTAGACAAAATTTCTGGAGCCCTCCACTACGACGCTTTTCATATTCAAATAGTGGTTTGGACGTTTAACCTAAGATATTATATTTATTTCCAGGTGGTTGAAATTTCTAGAGATTTCACTATGGTGTTCTCTATTATCATGCCTTAGTTTTCGGATGTTAAATCATATCAATTGTTACTAATTATTGAAGTCCCCTGTAGAGTCTCGTCTAATCTGCACAGTACTTGTATAACACCATCACTCTCTGGCAGGGACATATTTGTTCCCTTTGCACAATGATTCGCATCTCTTGCTTGCTGCTCGTGTTTATAGTTTCCAGCTCGGCGGCGTCGCATTCCTGTTATCGGCGCTCTCGCTCGGTGACCCGAGGAGCGTTCGCGCAGGTCGCGTCGCACTCCTAAATTGTGCGAGCTCGCCTCGGGCTGCGTTTCAATGAATGTTCGAGTGATTAATTGCGAGGCCGTCTTCACCACTCTCACCCTTAATTTGGGCGCCCATGCTCCCTCGCGTAGGAAAGACGTAGCCAGAGTGGGCGTGGCCACAGTAGTCCTCCATGCCGCGGGAGTGGCGCTGCAGTTGGTTGCGCTTGATTGGGTTCGAATACACACTCCTTGTTGGCCGCCTACTCCTCACCTGTTATAATGCACAGCGGAAATTGTTGCTGCTGATTCTGCTGCCTAACCTTTCCATAGAGACGATTTGAATTTTACCTCTTGTTTGTCAAATTGCCACTGGGCCCTGGAGGCCGGCGGTGAACATGCGTTTAACGAATTGCTTACGACCACTGGTGATTAATACCATCATGCAACGTGATAAGCGCGAATATTTAAACAGGCATCACAGCACTGAGAGTTGCTGAGAGCACCACAATAGCAGTACAGAAAGAAACCACCATCTCGAAACGCCCTCCCTGATAACGTGAAGTTTCAGAGAGAAATAGCAGCGCTTAGAGGGAGGTGCCTGGTAATTTCATTTAACCATGAACCTTGCACGCTGACTGCGCAGAATGGGTAATTATAGCTCTTACAAGTACCATCTGGCTTCCCACGCTCCGGTATTTATTGAAGGGAATGTAGTTAGGTGTAGGCCGTAGACCTCATAAAAACAAATTATTGGGAAGAAGTGACTTGGTCAGGACTGTATTAAGCGAAATTTCATTTTAAACGAATATTTTACACCAATCGCTCACAAAACTTGGATCAATATTTTTCGATAAATGGTTTTTAGATAGGTCACATCTGGGAAAAATATGACCGATGGTCACTTACAGCGGCTGAAGAGATAACGCGTGAGGGGAAGCGTGCGACCGGTTAGGGAGGGTCGACGAAATTTGCAAATGTGCAGGCATTTAATGCACAAAGCACGCGCTGGAGCTTCTTTTCTGGTTCTTTTTTACTTATTAACTGTGATATTGAGAGAGGCATTCATCCTTCATTGAATTCGGCTGATGATGACTAGGATGATGATTATGACAATGCCCTGTTGAGTCTGTAAGGTATTTTGAATAATGGTTAAGATAGGCTGGAAAGAGAGAAAGAAGGGTAATGGGCCGAGGGATTAGCTATACTTTGGATGAACCTCAATGACGAAACTCGCCAAGGTTCTTTATGCATTCTTTTAAGAAGAGTAGAAATCAAAAGCAGTCTTTTTTTATAGTGAAGAATTTCTTAGCGAAGTTCTCCGAAGTTTGACTGTATCCGTCTTTCTATAAAGCCGCCCATGACATTTAGCTGTTCAAACTATTTGAATAATGAGATATAAACCAAAATTCGTACGGCATAACATGACTGATGATGATTAATAGTGTTTTGTGGTGCAAGGGATATGGGTGGCCAAATAGCGTCATGTCTTTGATGCGATGTATTTCATGAGTAATAATTGCGAAGACAAGGTGTATTATGGCTGTATAAAGGCCTAAAATCACGTGCTGTGTAAAGGCGTGAAATATGTGTAAAAATTTAAAATTATGACAGTGATACGCTATTCGATGTAGGAGGTAAAATGAATCACAAGTGACCATGGTATCTACAAGTGAGCGATCGTAAAACAGCACCAATGCCTCCTCAACTCTTTTGAAAACCAAAGGGTGAGAGGCAGGTGCTTCTCAGTGTAGCTACTGCAGCAACAACCACTGCGGAGAATTTATGCTACGGGTTTCCCTTATATTTGATGCCGAAGCTTTGAATTTCATCTAAAAACACAAATAATTGTGATATTCAAAAAGTGGTTCTTTGCAAATGAACAAGCCAGGACGAAGAGGGTTTGGCTCACGATAAGCCAAAGAAAATTCTTTTTTGTAATAGAGTCTAGTTTGATGCAATGGATGAGCATTTCGTTGACGGTAAGTGATTCCCAACATCTATCACACAAAGGTGGATCGCCATCACACAAAAGGTGCGAGTTTGTGCTGTGTGTATGTCCTGTTCGTTGCCTTGTAAGTGTAACTTCTGTGTGGCGTGGTTTTGATACTGGCGGCCAAATACCGAGGAACGGCTTATGACGTGTAATTTATTTTCTCTGTGACTATCCCATTGGGTCTGCCAACGAGCTCTAAGCTTTCGTTTAAGATACGGGTTTAGGTCGAGAGCACGGTTAGCTACGGTTGTATTAGCAGCGCTATCGTGGACAGATGCGGCTAGCTGGTCCGCCATCACCATACCTTAGATCTCACGGTGTCCTGTCACTCAGCACACTACAACACGCTGTTTAGACTTGTACACTGTGCATAGTAGTGAGTAAAGTGAGACAAGGACAGAGTTTTTGTGTTTTTAAGAGTTTCCAGCGCTTTTACAACGCTTAGGGAAATTTGTGTAGATTACTGCCTTTTATAGTTTAGTTCTTTATTGTGCTTAACGGCTGAAAGTATCGCAAAAGCTTCTGTGGTGAAGGTACTGGTGTTAGGAGGCAGAGCGCCGACATTCAAAAAGAATGGACCGACCACTGCGTACAAAACAGAAGTGTGAGACTTTGAAGCATCAGTAAAAATTTGAGGACAAGAGTACTTATGTTGCAGTTCCATGAAGTATGTGTGGATGTGTACAATGGGTGCATGCTTTGTAACCTCCAAGACAGACACATCGCAGTCTATCGACTGCCGCTGCCACGGTGGCAAGTCGTTGCAGGAGCCATCAAAAAGTGATCAAGTGGCACACCAGTTTCCTGAGCAAGGCCCAGCCGTCACACGAATCCAGTAGGGTTGCCGCAATGAAGGCCGATTGTAAAACAGTGCAGAACTCAAGATATCAATAATAGTCGAACGTGTAGGGTGTTCTTTGTCTGCATTCACTTTGAAATAATATAGCAACTAGATCTTAGATCTCTGAAGTTGCAATGTCCACTCGTTTGATTCGACGTGCAGGCTCTCTACAGGAAAAGTGCAAAAAGCACCCGTAGCGAGCCTGACGCATAGTGATGAACTGAGTTGAGCATTTTCAAAGCGCTTGGTGTGGCGGACTGATAGACAATCACCCGGTAACCTAAACACGTGCGTATTAGGTTTTTATAAAGATTAATGAGACATTTTCTATCATTGCCCCACGATGAGCGCCACAGGACCTTTAGTACATTCAAAGTTTTGAGGCATTTGTTTTTGAGATTTTTATGTGCGTTACGAGTGTCAATTCCATATATAAAGTTGTGCCTATTATTTGCGTTCAGTTTTCTCAGCAAATTGCTGGCCGTGAAGGTGAATGGTCGGATCGGGATAGAAACCTCTCTTTCTAGAAAACATATCGCATATGCTTTTTGGCGGGTTAAGGATGGGCCCCTTCTCGTCTGCCCATTTAGTAACCTTATTCAAACCAAGTTGGAGCTGCCGCTCGCAGATACCAAGATTGCAGGATTTAAAAGCAATTTGGCCATCGTCTACATATGTGTGATAGAAGATATTGCGTAGAATGTGAGAATTAGGGTAGTTATTTTTACAATAAAAACCGCGCAGCTCAAGACACCACCTTTTGACACTCCCGTCTCCTGGACAAATGTTTGTGACAGAACATTCCACATCCTAACACGAAGAGCGTGGTTGGACAAGTACCCTTCAGATATGGTCAGCATATAACCTCGGACACCAAAGTGCGAGAAGTCTCGCAGTATGCCAAAGCGCCAGGTGGTGTCATAGGCCTTTTCTATATCGTGAAACAATGAAAGAAAGAATTGATTATGGACAAAAACGCCAGCGCATTTGCGCCTCGATGCGTAACAAGTGGTCAGTAGTGGAACTATCCTATCAAAACCCACACTGGTGTGAGTCCAGTAGATTGTTTGTCTCCGGAAAACGTAAAAGGCGGCGGTTAATGATCCATTCGAAAAGTTTACACAGGCAGCTTGTGAGGGCGATAGGCCTGTAGCTTATGACGGATGATGAATATTCTCCTTTTTTTAGAATTGGAATAATAATGGCTTCTTTCCAGGCAGAAGGAATCTCGCCGGAAAACCAAATAGCATTATACAAGAAAAGAAGCGCTTTTTGTGTTTCAGAGGGCAGTTGTTTTAGAATTTCATACACTACTTGGTCAGAGCTTGGAGCGGATTTATTACAACAGTTAACCGATGCAAGTAGCTCAGCTAAGACGAAAGGTTCGTTGTATGGTTCGTGTTTTCTAGGTTTGCGTTCCAGTTTCTGTTTTTCGGTTATTATTTTGTATTTCTGGAACGATGTGGTATAGTGCGATGAGCTGGAGTTTAAAGTGCGCCTCGAGAAAGTTCGCCTGGTCCTCAAAGCTGTCGCCTTGTGTGTTCACAAGAGGAAGCGAATGAGATTGTTGTTCTACTACCTTACCTACCATGTTCCATACTCTCGCCTCCTGTGTATATAAAGTGATTCTGAATATAAACTTATGCCAGCTTTTTTTTTCTCGCCTGTCTGCGTGTTTTTCTGTCTTGGGACTTTATCTGCCTAATGTTGTCAAAGTTCTCGGCTGTCGGTGAATCTCTGAGCAACTTCCATGCATTATTTTGCTTTTTTTTCGTGCATTTTGACACTCATTATTTCCGCAAGAAATGCGTCGTGTGGGGCATGGTCACGTTTGTGGGATGCACTTTGTAGCAGCATCAATTAGAAAAACTGGGAAGAATTCAACAGCTGCATCAACGCTCAAGTCACGTAAAAAAATGAACTTAGGCGAGTCGCGTTTTGAAACTTTTCCCAGTCAGCCTTGTCAATCTGCCATCTAGGAGTCTGTGGAGGGCATGCGTTATCTATTGATGTGTTCAGAATTAATGGAAGATGGTCGCCTCCATAAGGATTAATAATAACCTTCCATTTGAGCAGAAGTAGGAGTGATGGGGATGTAATGCTAAAATCTATGGACGAGTAAGTGTTGATGGACAGGCTGTAACATGTTGGTTGCTTCTGATTCAACTAAGAAGGGCCGGGTGAAAAAAAAAAACTGTTCGATTACACGACCTCGTGGATCGCAGCGAGAATAACCCCATAAACTACTGTGTGCATCAAAGTCTCCAATACCCAGAAAAAGTTCTGGGAGTTCATCGATTAAAGCCTGAAATTCTAGTTTCTGGAGATAGTGATGCGGCGGTATGTGAAGATAGAGTAGTCTTGAGCTTATTGAAGACAATGGCTTGAATAGCCACGGGCTCGAGGGTTCTTTGAAGGGGTAAGTGTGAGCATGCGATTCCTTCATTGACTATAATGGCTATGCCACCAGATGATGCCAGAGCATCACCCGGTCCTTTCGGAATATACCATATTGGCGTAAGAATTTCATGTTTTTAGACTTTACATGTGTTTCTTGTGCACACAGACTTTTGGTGAATGTTTATGTAAACGTTCTTGGATATCATCAAGGTTTCACAGCAGTCCTCTGATGTTCCATTGTGAAATTTGTGTCCCCATTTTATGTGTAAAATATTGCTAGTGTACAAAAATGGGGTTTAAGTTAGAGGGCCAGGCCCTTTAACAGGTGTCCTCTCTTTCGAAAAGGTCGAGGGACTCTCGCCACTCCGTAGGTCCATTATTCACCTTTGGGATATGTGCGGTGTCCGTTGCCTCTGGCGAGCCAACGGGCGAGCGTGGTCTCGCGTAAAAGCCTCGCCACAGTGGGCGAGACCTTCACACCCACCGGCACAGAAGCCGGTGGAATTTTTTTAGTGTCCACGCCACGCTGGCTCTTACCAGCGCCAGCTGGGGCCGGAAAGGGTGAGGCAGCCTTGGCTATGCCCACCATGTCTGGTTGTGGCGATACTGAGCTTTCATTACGCATGGAACAGGCTTTCTTTATTTATACCTATTTATTTATATTTATACCTACGGCGCCCTCTGGGGGCCTTCTTTTAGGGTGTTTACAAATTCAAAGTACATTTAAATCAGTGGGGACAAGTTGAATTGCACGGCACACAAAAAATAAAAACAAATCAAAAATACCTAAATCAGAGCACACAATATCGTTCTGTGAACACATACTCCTTTAAAAGGGAAAGAAACGCTGTGGAAAGGGCGGTCACAATGCTTTTTGGAAGACTGTTCCATTCGTGTATTGTTTTAGTGAAAAAAGTATTTGCATACGTTGATGTTCGGCATATATATTCACACACTTTCAAAGGATGGTCCCGTCGTGATGAGGTGCATGTTGGTGGTTTGATGTATTTGTTTTTATTGATCCCAGTTTTGTCGTTTATTAGGTTGTAGAAAAAACATAGCCTGATATATTTACGCCTTGAGGGGAGTTACGGCCAACCAAGTGAACTAACGATTTCGCTAGACCTTCTGGTGAAGTCGTAATTACTCGTCACAAACCGGGCGGCACGTTTCTGAATGCGCTCCAATCCATCAATATTTAATTTTGTGGCCGGGTCCCAGGCAGTGCAAGCATATTCTAAAATCGGGCGTACACTTGACACGTAAAGAACTTGTTTGAGAACGGAGGGGGCGGTTCAGAAATTGCCGCGTAGGAAGTTCAACACGCGACTGGCTTTAATTGATACCATGCGAACATGATCATTTCACGATAGTGTGCTGTTGATGACAACGCCAAGATACTTGTATTCATTTACCATGGATAATGGTATCCTTTCTATGAAGTAATTGGTTATAAGAGGCTACTTATTCTTGGTAAACCTAACGACACAGCACTTTGACACGTTAAGCTGCATTTTCACGTACTGCACCATGCTATTACTGAGTCAAGGTCTTTCTGCAGTTGTTCGGAATCTTGAGTGCACCTAATTTCACGATATATGCAGGAGTCATCTGCGTACAACGTCACTTGACTGTCCACGCATTCAGCAAGATCATTATGAAAATCAAAAGAGAAGTGGCACCAGCACGAAGCCTTGTGGCACTCCTGAAATGACGTTACATGTGATGATGACACGCTATCTATGTTGGTGCATTGTTTCTTGCATGAGAGATAAGTTTGTAGCCATGCCAGTGTGTTAGCAAATATATTTAGACACGATAATTTCAGTAAAAGGAGGGAGTGTGTAACAGTGTCAAAAGCCTGGCTAAAGTCTAAAAAAACGCAATCAATTTAGCTACCGGAATTTTACGTTGCGGCGGTGTCATGTGTAAATTCTACGAGTTGCGTGTCGCAGGAAAACCATTTCCGGAAACCGTGCTGTGTTGGACAGAAAAAATTGTTAGTCTGAAGACGCTTTGCCAAGTTCGAGTATATAATATGCTCAAGTGTCTTACAGGACACACGCGTTAACGAAATGGGCCGATAGTTGCAAGTACTTGACTTGTCACCCCTCTTGAAAATAGGAATTACATTTGCTCGTTTCCAGTCATCAGGTAATGCACCCTGAAATAAAACATTTCCAAACACAGCTGTAGGAAATGGGCTTATTGAAAGGGCACAGTTCTTTAAAATGAAGTTTGAGGTTTCATCTGGCCCTGATGCCGAGTTCTTACTAAAGTTTTTAAAAGAGATGCAGGACCTTGTTCTGAAATTTCAAACTGTGCCATTTCCGATAACGTTACTGTGTTGCACATTGTAGTTCCAACCACTGACGAGACCGAAAACACAAATTGAAAGTACCGGTTGAAGCATTTAGCTTTACTTGTACTGTCCAACAAGTATTTAGTACCATCGTTTATATCAAGAATACCACCAGAAACCTTTATCTTTCTTTGAACGTATTTCCAGACGAGTTTCGGGTTAGTTTTATTTATTTATTTTTATTTATTTAAATACCCTAAAGGCCCGAATGGGCAATACATAGGGGGGATAGAGTGGGGTTATGATCACAAGTACAGTACAGAACATAAATGAAGGCAGAGATGGTATACATGTCTACTGCATCGAGAAACTGAAAGTGCAATCCAGAAACAACGCCAAACAACAATAGATTACATTGAATGAAAAAAGGGGTTCACGCGAAATGCACTTTAAAAACAGCAAACAAGAACAAAAAAGCGCGACCAGTACACTCAACAACAGTGTGCAAAAAAAGAAAAAGAAAAAAAATACAGAGAGAAACATAGAAGAAGAAGAAAAACAAAATAAAGATTCATGCGTCATCAAAGAACTTCAAGAAAGGTTTTGAGTGCATGTTGAAAAGATGATGAATCGGACAGTTCTGCGATGTGAGCAGGTAACGCGTTCCATTCTGCGATTGCAAGGACTAAAGGAGAGTTTTTATATCTTTCTGTTTTAGCTGAAAATTGGTTTAACTTTGAAAGTGGGGTCTACCCGGGTGGAGATATGAGGTGGTGGAATGATATGAAGCTGGCAAAACGGCGTGCTACTGTGGTACAGCGAATGAAAAAAGATAGTCGAGCCAACTTTCAGCGCATGGCAAGCGAGGGAAGATGAAGTGAATTCTTTAAAGAAGATACGCTTTGGTAACGTGAGTACGAGGACGTGATGAACCGGGTTGCCTTGTTCTGGACAGATTCCAAAAGGTTAGTTAGGTTTGCGCCCTGAGGATGCCATATGATTGAACCGTATTCTAGTGAGGCCCGGATAAGACAATTATATGCATGAAACCTGGTTTCCTTGGTGGCTAAATGTAAGCGCCTATTGAGAAGGCCGAGTTTTTAAAGGGCTTTAGTAGATATGTATTCTATGTGGCACGTCCAATTTAAATTCGCCGTAAAGAACACACCTTAATATTTAAAACGATTGAGCCGAATCTATTGGAGTATCATTTATTTTGTAGTTAGCGGGAACTGTCTCGGGGGTAGGACTAAAAATTATGTGTTTGGTTTTTTCTACATTTATTTCCATTTGCCAGCGGCTACACCATTCCTCTAGCCTAATAAGATCAGATTGTAAGATAATTGTATCGTCTGGATTAGATATTTCTCTATACACCACGCAATCATCCGCAAACAAGCGAATTGATGATTTTAGGCTGCATTCTATGTCATTGATGTAAATCAGGAATAAAAGAGGACCTAACACTGATCCCTGAGGGACCCCAGATGAAACACGTGTTTGGTTAGAAATATGATTGTTTAACTTGACTGTCTGGAAACGATTGGTTAAAATTCTTCTAGCCATCGTGTTGTGTTTTGGTCGAGTTGGAGTTGGCGAATTTTCAGGAACAGGCGTTTATGTGGCACGCGATCAAAGGCTTTCGAGAAATCAACAAAAATTGCATCAACAGGACGGGACACGTTTAGAGAAGAATGAACGTCAGTTACCATTTCAAAGAGTTGTGTTTGGCAAGATATATCTTTACGAAACCTATGTTGGCTGTTTAGGAGCAGTTTATTCAGATTAAGGTGGCTCAATATATGCGTGAATAATATGTGTTCGAGTAATTTACAACAGACTGATGTTAGTGAAATTGGCCTGTAGTTATTGGGAACTGTATTGTCACCAGACTTAAAAATTGGGGTCACATGCGCTGATTTCCAATCATCTGGTATAAATCCTGAATCAAGTGATTGTTGAAAAATCAAACAAAGAAAGTATGACGAAAAGGGACTTGTGAATTTTAGAAGTTTCGCGCTAATTCCGTCTGGTCCAGGGCTAGTCTTGAGTGCCACGCGATCTATTGCGCAGGCTACGCCATGCGTAGTGATTACGATAGCGGAAAACGGGTGTTGAACGGTTAGTTACGGCAAATCAAGAGAGCTATCTAGTGGTCGCTCAGCAGTGAAAACTTGAGAGAATTAAGTGTTCAGTTTTTGAGCACATGCTGCAACAGGCAAGGTCTTGCCATCTTCATTTGTGATGGGTGGGGCAGAGTTGTTGTTCTTTGGATTAATAACATTCCAAAATTTTTTAGGGTCTGTTTTTAAAAAGTTTGGGAGCGTGCAATTGTAAAATTCATTTTTGGCCTTGCGAATTGCATCCGCGCACGCGCTGGATGTACTCTTGTATTTAAGCCAGTCGTGGGGGTCGCTCGTTTTAGTGGCTTTCTGGTAGGCTCTTTTCTTTTTATTTAAGCTTCATTTTACTTCTCGAGTAAACCAAGGGTCATTTACTCTTTCGCCTATTGATAGTTTAGGTAAACACAATTCCTCCACTTCCTTTAGTTTATCGCGGAACAAACACCAGTTATGCGGTTATGAACGATGTGCAAAGTTGTTTTCAAAGTCTTCAGAGAAGCTCTGCAACACACCGTTTAGTTTTTCAGTGTTTGTTCGGCTGTAGTTAAAGATACGTTTCTTCACTTTAGATTTGTCGGCACGTGGTAATGACAACGAGCAATGTACGGCATTATGGTCAGCTGATTTTGTCCAGTATGTTTGTTTTTTGGCAAGCTGTGGGTTATTTGTGAGGACAAGATCTAGTATGTGGTCGTCACGCGTCGGTTCATGTACGCGTTGTTCGAGATTATGAAAATGAAGTAAGCGCAGAAAGCTTAGTTGTTCATGGCGATTGCGTTGAGTATGAACGGTTAGGGAGGCCCAGTCAATATCAGGATAATTAAAGTCACCGGCAAGAATTAACAGACAACTCGGGAACTTGAGGAAAATAAAATCGATCGAATCGTTAGGAATTTCTACGAAATCCTGCCGGCTATCAGGTGGCCGGTAGCAGGCACCGATGACGCAGTGAACATGTTCAAAATAGCAAGAAACCCAAACGATTTCAAGAGGGCAGGGAATGGAAATAAGAGATGGGTGAAAACCAGATTTCACACCGAATATAACTCCTCCCCCTCGGCAGCCCGCTCTGTCTTTGCGGAAGAGCGCAAATGACGAGGGAAGTGTTAGGTCAATGTTTGGAACGTCTTCAGATAGCCATGTTTCGCTGCCTACAAATATATCAGCCGAACACGTGAACAAAATAGCATTTAGGGCGTCAATTTTGTTATAGATGCTACGAAAATTTGCTACGAGTAAGGATAAGGGTTTGCTTGACTTAGTTTTGCAAAGAGGCCCTTCAGAAGTTCATTGTGGGGCGGGCGCTTTCGTTGAGGCTACATTGACAACGCAGTCATTTGCAGCATCATAACAAAAAGTGGAGTTGTGCATGTGCAGTTTATTAAAGCGCACTGTGTATTTCTCGGTGCTTTTTCTGTTCGATTTCGCGAAATCGCGCAGCTTTTTTCGGGCTAGCTGTACTTTGGGTGAAAAATCTTCTTCTAGCCAGACTTTGGGCTCTTTAAGATCTTTCAATTTCGAGGCGTTACTAAGGGCTTCCAGTTTTGATTTAAAGTTAAGAAACTTAACAATAATGGGACGGTGAAAGTCAGGCCGGGGTTTCCCAAGTCTATGGGCTCTCTCAATGTCTCCATCTACGATTTCAAGGTGGGTTGAAAAAAAAAACTCTTTGACAACACGTTCCGATTCTGCGTATCCTTCATTTTCTTCTTCCGGAAGGCCTTTAATGATAAGATTGTTACGGCTCATTCGGTTGTTCATGTCATCAACGACATCCGTAAGACCTTCATTTGTTTTACAAACATTCGCCTTAACTTCCTGCACAGAATCAGCCACTACGTCAAAAGTTTTTTGGAATTCTGATAGATTGTTCACAGTTTTTTCGGTATCAGTCAAACGGGCCTCAATGCTGCCGATTTTTTGTTTGATTGCGTTAAGGTTAGTCGTAGTTTCTTCAAGGCAGTTCTTTAACAAAGTTAGAACGTCCTCGATCTTAGGCCCTGGGTTCGATTCAACGTCACCTGCACAAAGCAGCAGCAATGCCAAGCACGTGAACAGCAGCAGTGCCGAGGGCCTCGGACCGAGAACGCTGATTAAATTCATTCCAGGGGCAGAACGGCTCTGAGATAGGCACTGTAGTGAGCGACATGCAAAAAACCTGCCGATGCGCACCCGATAGGTGCACACGTCGACACCCATAGAAACAAAAGGGGGGATCAGCGGCCACAGAAGCTTTCAGTACAAAATTTGAGTGGAAAAACTTCTACCTAGAACGGCAGAACACAGCGGTTACATGCGTTGCCGGGGGTTTTATAATGTCCTGGTGGCGCGTGACGTCAGAAGATCAGACACGCCCTGTTTTTCCATGTGACTTAGCTGGATGAGATGATTGTCGATATCTTCCGTCGGTAGTCAGCGGCCAGGCGGCACGGAGCAGTAGGCACGAGGCAAGGCTCTTCTTGCTAGAACGGCAGAACACAGCGGTTACACAGCTGCCACTTTGGCCGCGAATCCCCTTTCACCTTAATACTCAGATAACTCAAGTATGCTCTCTCTGCTTTCCTCAGATCTTTGGTTATCTTCTTACCAAGTAGTTTCATCTGTTTGTATGTTTCAAGGTCTGACGTGTGACAATATTTGCGATAGATTGATTGATATGTGGGGTTTAACGTCCCAAAACCACTCTATGATTATGAGAGACGCCGTAGTGGAGGGCTCCGGAAATTTAGACCACCTGGGGTTCTTTAACGTGCACCCAAATCTGAGCACACGGGCCTACAACATTTCCGCCTCCATCGGAAATGCAGCCGCCGCAGCCGGGATTCGAACCCGCGCCCTGCGGGTCAGCAGCCGAGTGCCTTAGCCACTAGACCACCGCGGCGGGGCAATATTTGCGATAGAGACGATCTCTTCTGTTTATGAGTACTCGGAGTTTTTTTATTTAGTCATGGTTCACCATTTTGTTGTTTGGCTGGTATGACTCGCAATGGTACAAAAGTTTGAGTCCGAGATAACAGTTTTGTTTTTAGCTCATTCCACAGGCCATTCACGTCAGAACACGAGCATAGTTCTTGAAACTCAATTAAATAAGCGTCTAGTTTTGTTGAAATCAAAGCATAGTCTCCTTTCATATAAAAACACCTTTCTGGGCCCCGACACTCGTTGTTGAGCTACAGCTAAGCACATTTTAACAAAAACAACGTCGTGATCACTAATACCTGGTACTGTAACAACAGAGAAAGCAAGCGTGTGATTATTGCAAAAAAAAAACAGGTCTAATACGTTCGCAGTAGTACTGCACACCCTCGTGGGGGTTGTCACAAGCTGATATAACTGATGGGCATTCACGACTTCTTGAATAGCTCTATGTAGCAGTGACTGGCTGTAAATTATCGGTTTGAATGAGGACCATGCAACATTGGGTAGGTTAAAATCACCGGCAACCATTATGTATGTTTTATTTAGGGTTTACTTAATATTGCTTTAAGGAAATAAAGGCTGGGGTGCTGTATTACTAGGGGGCCTGTAGAAAGAACTAACAGCCACAGTTGAGCCACCACTCAGCATAACCTTACACCACACAGATTCACACAAGTCACTAACACCATGACTACGAACGCTACTGATACTGTTATGGATCATTAAGAATACACCACCTCCGTGCACCATGCGGTCCTTTCGGTATACTGCATAGGTCGACGAAAAGAGTTCGTGATCTGCGATGGTGGTAGCGAGCCGAGATTCCGTACCAAAAACTATGTGTGGTTTAGTCATGTCTAATAAAGGAATAAATTCTGTTCGTTTGTTTTTCAGTCTTCAACAGTTAACTACGATGCGTGTTAGTTCATTTCTTCTCAATTCTTTTGTAATTAAAGCGGCATTTCAAGGGGATTGCTATCTACCAATAGGCACAGCTTATTCTTCAGCACTGTTATACAGGAATATTTGGTCATTCATGAATAACTTAATGAAACGAAGCTTAAAATCACCACCCTTATCTTTAGCGTATTGTATCAATTTTTGCCCATCTATCCTGAATTTGGGTGAATAGTCTTCACTGATTCCAAAATTGGTTCCCTTTAGCTTGCCACAAGACTTCAGCACACGTTATTTCTCTTTAAAATATAGAAAACTTACTATGACAAGCCTTTTCTTCGCCGCCAAATATCGGCCTAATCTGTGAGTTCGTTCAATTGCCTCAGGGGAAATTTTGAGCTGTAAGTCACTAGAACAAAAAAATAACTTTTTTTCTCTGATTGTGCCCACGTTTCATTCTCATTATCCGGGAAACTATAAAATACCAGGTTATTTCGACGATCCCTCCTTTCGAGGTCGTTCTGACAATCTTTCATAGCCTTACATGCACGCGCAAGCACTCCACATTGAGCTGCAAGTTGCTCAAGTTCTTTTTTTGCCCGTGTTACCTAGAAGTGTGTTATTTTCTACACGTGTTATTCTATCATTTACTTCTGCCACTCGCTGCTGAAGCGCCTGTTGCTCTTTCCGCACTGAATGTCTTTCTTCTGTTATTTTTTGTTTAAACGCTTCGTGGTTAGCTCGGATAGAGCTAAGTTCATCAAGAATGGCAGACTGAGAGATCTGCATTGAAGGTAATGTCATGATGGTGTCGAACATCTGCTTTTACTGTTGCGGTGTTAGAGGGCCTGGGTTTTGCTCTATATCCCCAGATAACAGCAAACTCTTTTTTATCATAAAACCACACACGACAGAATTCACGTGCAAGGCCAACAGACAGCAAAACACCGAACAAAGTACAGCAGTCGGTTCTGGCGCCGATTTCCTAAATGACCTACCGTATACAGGGAGGTAAAAATAACTAACCTGAAGAAATACTCGACGTAAGTTTCCGGCAGCCATGTCGGCGGCAGATTCCAAAGAGGTTGAATGGTGGGTGTGCTTTTGTAGTGCTTCGCTGTCGTAGTGCTTCCATGGTTGCCAGCTGCATTATGCATATCAGCTCGCAACCGAACGTTGATAGCGCTGGCAGCGCCGTCATGTCGAGTGGCATTCGCCGTTGGTGCTGGCGCCAGCACCCCCAGAGCGGCGGAACTTTCTTGCTGGGTAGGTGAAGTAGACCTAACTACTTCCACCACGGGGGCAGGAGCCGCAGCCAACAGCTCGCTTAGCGCGGGCTTGGCTTGTGACGATGGCCGGTGTGGCGCAAAATATAGCAATGCAGGATTTCATGTATGTTCGGCGTGCCTGTTAATGTGAGTTATTTGTGTTGTTTGACGGAGGATTTTGTTGGCGGGACAAGCTGTTAATTTAGTTTCTGGGCACACCTTCATCTGCAAGTGAACACAGGGTTCACAGAATGATTCCAACGTACTATATGTTTTGCACAGGTAGGATGATTTTGTGGAATGAATGCAGTCATTCGTGGTTAGCTCATTAAAGTACCTGTTTGTTATGTACACAACACCGAATTGAACAGGAGTCCAGTTGAACTGAGCTCTACACATAGAACACAAGAATAGAGTGTCCAGCAAACAGAGGCACAAAGAGCACATGGCATGTTTATAGAGCTAATCGCGGCACTGAAATGACGAAGATGGGGCAAGCCCAACACATACAAGCTTGTCCCATCTTTGTGATTTGAAATGCTACGCTGAACCTTATGAAAAATGTTAAACCAACAAGGCCAAAAATTTACCCGTGCTAAGTTCACTTTACATCCTCTCTTTCTCCATTCTGCAGATTTCTTTTTGTTGAGCCAATCTGTACATGCGAAGATGTTCAAAACTACATGTGTGTAGAAAGTTAACTTGGACTTGCAATTAATAAAGTTGCATAGAAGTGTTCCCCCTAAGCACCTGGCAGTTGCAGCATATGTTGCCAACAAGTCAGTGAAGGTTGACCAGTGCTTTAGCAATATGCACCCTCGTGAACATGTTGTTTTTGGAAGTTAATAGTTGACAACAAACACACCAATATTCCAAGCCCCCCCCCCCCCAGATCTGTCTCCAAGCCACTTTCAAGAACTGTTTATACAGAAGCTACGCCTTATTGTCCAGCAGTTAAACTCAGTCTTGGAACAAGCTCCGCTGTAGGCAATGGCAGCACCCCCCCTTTGCAGTCATTGAACCTCTGAACTCTTTCTGCCCATTTTGCCAATAGGAGTGGCATGTACTTTGCAGAAGACCTCCCTCCGATCATGTGCAGGATTATTTATTTATTTATTTCCATTCTCTTAAGGCCAGAGGCATTAATGAGGGGAGTGGTTACAAAGATACAGGTCAAATACAAAATTGAATAAATGAGTGCAGGCTTGTTAGGTTCCTGGGTAAACAATATTAGTATTACTAATATTAGTATTACAAATGTTCAATATCACTTTGATTATTTATTGCCAGCGTTACTGAGAATGCTACCTGCATAGATGGCAAACTTTAATGACATTTTGTAATAATTGTTGTGCAAAGTCAGAGTAAACAACCGACAGTTAGGCCACAAATCCGGAGTGTATGTTGGCGTAGTTTGGGTGTATGCACTGTGCTGAATTATCTTGCAAATGTGTGAGTCATACCTGCTGTAGCATGCTAAATGAACAATGAAATGCACTACTGCACGCTTCTTTGAACAGAGCTTTGGCAGATGCATTCGGAAACATAATTGTCAAAAGTGCTGAAAGCCCGCCTATGAAACTGTGTGCAAGGCCCATGAACTGCTGCACTTGGCTCGTTTCTGTATGTCTGAAAAGGAAGTACAAAAAACTATTCTAGCAGCAGCAATGTTCAGAGTTTAAACCACTATGGTGCCTATTACGTACATCACCTATGTTCACACCACTATTTCTTGAATCACAAAAGCAGACGGTATTTCTGGACAATAACCGATCACATGCAGAACAAGCAGCAGGAAGCTACGAAAACCTATTGCTATAGTAGACAAGAACTCAACGTTAAAGGCACTATATTCTAACTGCAAAAGAATTCATACACTAGTATAACAAATTCCGCTTAATTAGTGACATGGTGTGGCAGTTACAATTTCTGTAACTACTAACACCATGGAGAGCTATGTGGGGTGAACAAAATATTTTTGCTGTGTATTATGAAATCTTACACAAGACAAAGCATACTGTAGACCACTGCAAAGGCCTACGTGTGGCAGGTAACATATTGTAACGACACCTTTGGAGCGAGAAACAGGAGCTGTGAGATAAGAGTATCAGGAATTCATTGTCGTTTCCGTAGCCTCAACCCATCCAACACTTTGTTACTGTGCGTGACAGAGTGCTGGATGAGTACACGTCGCGTTATTCATAACATCATGGTGGAGGTATTAGCCTGATGAAGATAATAAATAATGCATCAACACAAATGGTGAGCACTAAATTAAGAAGCAATGCTTGCATATAGAATTTTTAAATCCGATAAACACTACATGACAGTTGTAGATCTCATCACGGCAGGAGCTAACATGAAGATGGGGGCTTGAATGAGTGTCATCGCTAAATTAGGTGTGTTGCTCGAGCCAATGTTTGAATAAGACAATTTGTCTAAGTTGTGGCAGCAACCTTGATGCAGTTTGCTGCCTCAATAGAAAAAAGTTCTGTTGTGGAATAACAAGCTCTAACATTCGTTCAATAATTTTTTATCAGGTATACACCTTAACCCATTTTTTACAAATGCTCAACTTTAACGAATGTTTCCAATGAAATTATACTGGGTGCAAAACTTAAGTTGCAGAGGACAAGGCATTTAGCAGGGGTGTGGCTGCTCAACAGTTTTATAACACCATGTCTATGATGCTAAAAATGAGCGATTTGACCAGAGGACATCCATTTACCAGAGCAGCAAACCGTATCGAGGTTACTGCTACGACTTAGACATACGATTTTTGTTGAAACATTCAAAACAACCTAATTTTGAAAAATGTTGATTGGCTCCAAAAACAAACTTTCTTTAATGATTTCACCTTATTTCAAGCCCCCCCCCCCCCTATTATCATCTTAACTTCTGCCATATTAAGACAACTGTAATGTAGTAATTGATAGAATTTTAAGGTATAGACAGTAAGCCTTTCTTCTCAATTTAATGCTAACCGTTTACGTTTATGCTTTAATGACTGTCTCATCAGCCAAAGAAACCAGGGTAAAAATGTGTGAAGGTGTCTTCAATATTTAGAGTCAGAAGTATTTTTAACTCTAGGTAAATACCCTTAAAACAAACAATGTAATTTTATTCTACAAAAAACAATAAATCTTGCAAAAATATACAAGAACACTGCATTTTGTCATGTTTCATTTGATTGATATGTGGGGTTTAACATCGAAAAACCATCATATGATTACAAGAGACGCCGTAGTGGAGGGCTCCGAAAATCTCGACCACCTACAACAGTTTCGCGTCAATCGGAAATGCAGCCGCTGCAGCCGGGACTGGATCCCACGATCTGCGGGTCATGGGCGAGTACCATTTTGCCATGATTCCTCACGACCAACATTAGCACAAATTGAAACAAAAAATATTTTGGTACCAGAGCCATGAAATTTCGCTGACAAAGAAACAAAGACGGTGGTAAAAGCATTAAGCAACACTCGTGTGTCAGTTATTTTTCTCCCACAACTCAAATTGTCAGCACAAGGTTTCAAAGGCCTCTGCTGTATTAGGAAGTTTTTTCTCAAAAATAGTGCTGGAATAACTTCTTCTTACTTTGAGACATCAAAGCACCAGTTTTGGAAAATATTACAGATGGTTAAGAAACCACTTCACAGACTAACATGACAAGACAAAGAACTTGCCAATACATACAGGTTATTGCTCAGCCACAGTATTTGAGGCAGCCCGATGGCTTCTGTGTGTCCATCTGTACTGCCTTCTGCCCGCCTTTGGTCCAGTTTTTGTAGAATGTCTGCCGAGAAAACAAAAACATTAGAAACAATTCACTTTTTCTAGCATGCCCCATGTAACACAACATGACTTTCTCGGCCTCATGAGGTAGCAGTCTCGAAAGCATGCTAACAGCTGCTGCTTTATGTATGTATATCTCATACCCCATTAGCAGGCTCGAAAATAATCTCCAGCTATTGTTAAGCAAGCGGTCTAACAAAAGAAAACAGAAGCAACATTTTACACTAGACATAAATTTACCTTTCTAATACTCACTCATTAAAGTATTTTCTTTACGCATTATATGTATACTTGTTGGAAAGACTGGGAATGCAAACATGGCCGCAGGCGAGTAAGAAAACGTCAAATGCCAACTAACAATGAAAAGGCAGACTAACCGAACATAAAAAACAGCCTAGCAGAGGCACATCAATGAACCTATCTTTATAACAAGACCTAAATACATGCCAAAATTTGAATCATGCAGTTTCGTACAAGCACAGAAATGAAAAAAAATGCATCTAATGGTTGAGGCTTGGCATAACGACATGTGACAGTGCATGTGTGAGCCAACCGTTGAATAACTCAACGGAGAAAAAATAAATGCTGAGCAGTCATCTTTCACATAGACTAACAGGTATGCCGTCTTGATCAGTATCTCCACTTGCATTGTTTCGTTCCTAGCTGAATATCAACTTTTCCTGTTGGTGTTTGCAGTGTCTTGACTACTCTCTCAAGTCCATGTTTGCATGCCCTGCCTTTTTAACAAGAATATCAACCTACTAAGAAGCTCACCTCTCCTATTTGAAATATGTATACAATCTAGAATAACCACTTTGTTCATTTGATGTAACAATAATAATGGGGTTCTGAATGTAAATGTCAATTCAAAAACACTAAGGCTCCTAGCAATTTTGCCTCCTTCAATAGCGCAACTGCTGCGCTAAAGAACAAATTCACTCAGTGTGGGGATTGTTCACATCGTAGCATAGCTGTAAACAAGGTGAGATAAATTTTAGGACTATGAAAAGAGCTCTAAGTAAAAGCAAGACATGCAACTAGCAAGGAGACACATATTAATTGGCCTAGAATCTACTTCTGGTAACCTAGAATGCTGCAGCGCAGGCCATGTACCTCGGCCACTGTTCGTATTTTATTTCTGAGCCAAAGCTTAGTAGAGTCAATATTTATATCTACAGATTGCTCTGAAAACAGCAGTTAAGTTGCCAAAAAGTAAAAGCCAAAAGACCCAAAAAAGCTCGACGACTAATAAAATAATAAACACTTAATAATGCAAGTACACTCAGAGCACCATTTTAGATGTACTGGTTAAATAGGTATTAGGTAAACAAAGCAGCAAAACAATGAACTGCCAGCTATGTAGCTGCAAGAGCGAAGAAAGCAGGTAGCTCTAGTGCCATGAAAAATTCATGAAAGTACTATCAACAGAAAAAGCTTGGTAGATGTAGAATCCACAACAAATGCGAATTTCTGCTACCTCGGTACTTAACGCTTGTAGTTAGACTGGTGAATGCATAGGTCAGAATGCGAAGTGCATTAAGGAATATTTCTTTCAAAATTACGCTCTTCAACAAAGTGAGAATTTAGCCTCATCGAACATTTCGTGTCCCGCAAACTTTTGCTGTTGATGGTACATATTGAACATACACAATGTTTCGTATAATGAACACATTGTTATTGACAGAAGCTGCTGACTATTTCACAGATGAGCATTGCAAATATAAATCAACAAAGCCATGCAGTGCATAAATTGACCATTCATAATCAAACTTTAAAAAGCTGCCAAACAACCCCACCGTCTGAAACTTCTGACAACTGCAAAATTGTAAAATGTGAGCACGTTGCCACAAGCTTTCTATTCACATGATGAAATGGTCAAGTCGCAGCCAATAAAACACGCATTGTAGCTGTTTTCAGTTTCTCATTCGGCTTCTTCATCGTTATCGTGAAAAGGGGTACGCATACGTTACCATCATGACTACAGTCACAGGGAAACAAAGCATGACATCAGTGATTTAGCAATCGACATGCAGCCATCAACTAAGCAAGACCTCGTTGATGTGCCGCTGCGCTAGATCGGCATGGTGAGGAAGTACTGTGCAAGGCATAGGTAATAAAAACAATTATGTAGTACGCCTCACAACGACACAATCTATGTGGCATAGTTTTAGGGCCAAAACACTATTTCATACTGCAGAGAGGACCAACCGACCATAAGTTCAAAATCACATCACTTCGCTAGCGAAGAGTATACACTGGTCAGGCAATGAAGGGGTCACGATAGTTGTTTTTCGAAATGAAGTTTCTGTGATATTCACCCGTTGCGATTGCTGCAGCACTCTGTATGAATATTAGCAAGATGGTCTGGAAGGTGATAAAAAAGAAATACACAGCCAAAGCTGCCTAATGACACTTTGAGAGATTATAAAACATACTCTACAGGGAATTGCTTTTGCAGACATATCTCTATAGGCTATAAAACTGACAATTAACATGCCTACTCTATGCAACATAAGAAAGTCTCACACCTTTGCAAGAACTTTACTGTGGTGGCTGCACTGTCAGTGTAGGCCAGAATCAGCGCCCGTGGCTCTCAGTCACCTGATCCATTCGTTGAAAAGAACTTGTGGCTCACATCTTTCTAGCACTGCTTGTGGGAGGTGCTTCCTGCGATAACAAAATTAGCACAACACAATTATTCTCTCTAAGCACTCACATGAAATCCACATTGGTGGCATAAAAAAATTTAGCGATAGACTGAACCACAGCAATACTCGCTTCTGTTATAATAGAGCACCTTATTGCTTTCCTTGGCCTGGTTGCTTGTTTTCACCCATTAGACAATCCAGCAGAAGTTAAGGTTTAGTTGGGGAAGAAGCAGTTAAAAAGCATAAATATAATACACGATATCAAAACTAGAATAATTTTGCATGATATACGAAATTATATTTTTTGTTATGGCCCACCACTAAGAAATGAGTGAGCAACCTGTGACGTTAAGGTGTCACAAAATAATAGAGTTTCTGGAAAATGCAATATACAGCTAGGCAATTCTGCTATTGAAATGTGCTGTTACTACTGGCTTTGTAGCTGCAAGTGCCTGCTGATTCTACTTGAGTGCATTTAGCAAACCTGCGAAATGATACAGACAGACAGAGAAAACCCAGTTCTCCCTTAGCTGCCCCCATCACAACAGCATGTTGCTTCACATGAAGGTTCCTGGTAAGCACGATGCAGATGCATGAATTTGTGACTATGTCGTACCACAGTGAACGTGATCGACATCTGCTCGAACTACGTGAGCAGCTGAAAAATGATCCATTATGCAATGAGCTGTAACTATGCAGTATTGCTAGCTACCAGTCGCTTCACCGTACACCCACAACAAATGTTGGCACCAGCAAGGTTTTGCAGTGTATACAAGCTTCTGAACACAGTATTCAAAGCTACCAGCTGCGTTCTCTATTTCTATATCTAGATGCATAGAGTGTGCACACAGTAGCCAATACTTACACCAAGTAGAACAGTTCATTTTAGGTATTCTATAAAATTCATAGACAAGAATCAGGCACATCGCTCAAGCCTGTTGTTCAGCATCATAAGTGAAAGTTTGCTTGCAAACGTACACAGAAAATTAAGCAATTGACCATGAAAGAAGCTAAAAACTAGGTTTATGTTTGGAAGAAACGCATCGCATACAGTAAAGACAGTCCATGACTCTGCAATGCTAAAGTTGTAAATTTCAAAGTGGGTCACTAGTCTTCACACTATGCATGCATTTACAAGAAAGATAACAATGCTTGCTGCAAGAAACAATAAATGTTTACAGTTTTTTTTTTCAAAATTTCACTTGCCAATACCCCATTATACAGAAAGGCAACACTCTTCGAAACCAAGTCACGTTTCCAGACGAAATGCATTCGCCATCGTGACAAATAGGTGGAGTACTCTTCTATATCGTGATTTATTGGAACTAAAAACTATTATAACAAGAATTTCTTATTATAGCTAGATAGAGTCTTTCTGCTGTTGTTTATGTGAAGCAATTTTATCTCAGTGGGAGGTCACAAGAATAAGGACCACACAATAAAGAGCACAAAAACACTGTGACTGGTTGTGAACCAACTCCCAACTATGCTCATTCATGTAAAGCATTGCACTTCTCTCTCAAACAAAGGTTGCACATAATTAACACTTTGGCATGAATAATGTTAAGTTTGTAGGTAGCATACAACCTGACGTTACTCTGTATACCCTCTCTTATTTAGCAATATTTTCACTTTTAAATGACTAGCTCAAAACAACACCCTTCTTCAACCAATGGAACTTTGTATATTACCTTTGAGTTAGCCTCAGATGATGAATAATCACCTCTTATGCGATGCTTGGCTCACCGTTTGGTCAGCACTGCACAGTTCGTCAGGGCACTTCTGTATGCTACCTGCAGTATGCAGCAAAAATTTAGGCATTTAAACAAAAACAAAGCAAGTATCGCAGCATCATTTCGTCTTTTGGAGATAGAGATCGGGGAGGGGTAGCGCTGCATTGTTCTTCATAAGCAACACACACATGCATTACCTGTTTTCGATTGGCGCATAAACAGTATAAATGAGTGAAAATGGTTGGAAGAGACAAGCGGCCGCATATTTGAAATTCTGCAAAGGCAGAAACACTCACTTGGAATATTACAGTATATATTCTGTGCCATATATAAAAGTTATGCAAAGTGCTGAATTTCACTAACACTTGCACACTATTAGGCCAATGTGACACGACAACGTATTGCACTCGCTTCGCTTTCCAGCTGGTGCTTCGGCAATGTCTTGAAGTTGCACAGATAGGAAAGTGGTCTGGCCAAGTTTAAGTATACCCATTCCAACAAGCACCACTGGCTTCGTCTCCAAGTGACAACACCAAATGAAGTCATTTATTAGTGGCATGCCACTAATGTTAAGTATCTAAGCGTTTGAATAAAAATGCAAGTATATTTCAGTTTGATGTTCAATTTCTATTGTTATATATTCCTTGTGTCACCTTTTTTATGATGCTGGGTATCGAGATAAAGGCAAAATGTTTTTAAACTATAGTATTACAATATGTTTACTAGCAACAGTCATACTACATTATACCATGTAGTGCTAGCGATATCACTGCAAACATTCAGAGCAATGTCAGCGGCATATCTTAGAGACCTTCACAGTATTTCATTGAGTTGCAGTTAAAGGCACCAGCCGCTAAATGAACTTTGAACCCGTTCTTTCAGAAACCGAGTGAGCTGATTTTCTTAAAAAAACTTGCGGGCGCAAGGTGCGGACATTGACGGAAGTAGATATAGTCCCGGCAACGGGGACTATACTGCTCGGAGTTGATGTGCCAGCACTCTTGCCAAACCGTTGCTGCGAAGGCAGCTTCTTCGTTCCTTTTCGCCCTATGAGCTTGAGAAGCACCCATGCTAACGCGCTGTGCATCCCTCGGGGTTGCTCCAATCAGGCGATCTCTTCCGTAGGGTGTTTCCGCTATGTTCTTTTTTTAATACATTTTTTTCTGTTAGCCAAATAGCGAGAGCCGCGATGCACCACAGCATTGGTAACTGGCGCCCAACTGAGACGAAAAAATCACTAACGGACACTGCGAAAATAGCGAGAGCCAGAAGGACAAGCTGGACGTACCTTAGGCAACTACTGCTGGCACAAGACCTGCAAACGTTAAAATAAACGCTGCCGACAGAATATACCACGCTGATATTTATAAGTGCATTATTGCAATCAGATACAGCCCAGCTGTCACACTCCTGCTAATCAAAGTGACCCGTTTATCTACACGGAACACGCTAATCGAACTTCGTTCGTGTCGCCTGATAACCCAACTGCAACGAAAAGAATGGAATGCGCAGGCACTTTTTTTCAATTTTATCACTTTATTTTCTAAAAGGCCCCGAGTGGGGGCATTACATAAGGGGTGAGTGTACAGTAAGGATACATGATAAATGACCATTCAGGATGAGGGCTGCACTTATAAAGCATCAATGAAAGCATCTTGGTTGGTGGGGGCAAGAGGGCAAGAGAAGGCCGTTCCAGTCTACAATGGTGCGTGGGAAAAAAGAAGACGAGGAGGTGAGAGTACGGGTTCGAGGACGAGTAACACTTAAGCAATGAGCTGTACGAAGGGATATGCGAGAAGGCCGTGAGATGTAAGGTGGCTTATTGAGTGAACTGTAATACATTTTGTGAAACAGAAATAGGTGTGAAGTGTGACGGTGACAAGAAAGGGCGGGCAGACCAGTTGCCGCCTTTAATGAGGATACACTAACGTTATACGAATATGATGAGTGAATGAACCTGATGGCGCGGTTCTGCATCATTTCTAATGCGTCTATGAGATAAGATTGATGAAGATTCCAGAGTGCGGATGCGTACTCAAGTTTGGTCGAATTAAAGATTTGCTTGCGATGAATTTAACGTGAGGAGGAGAGCTGCGTAAATGACGTCTGTAAAAGCCTAGGGTTTCGTTACTTGATGACATGACGTTGGACACATGCGGAAACCAATTTAGATCTTTGGAGATAGTTACACCGAGATATTTGAAGGTACTAAATGATTCAATAGGAGTACTAGCAATTTTGTACGGATAGAAGAAAGGGCTTCACGAGCAGGTGACTGACATTAATTTAAATTTACTGGGATTCCGGACCATAAGCCAGCGATCGCACCAATTCATGATTTTAAACTGCTCTGCAGCACAGCCTCGTCAGAGGTATTTCTTAATGATTGGTAAATAACGCAGTCGTCTGCGAACATACGAATAGAGCAAGTAACTTCCAATGACAGATAAGTGATATATATCAGGAACAATAGGGGACCAGCATGGAACCCTGGATGATACAGGGACGGGGTTATGTTATGTTATTGATGACTTGTCAGTCACCCACCCGGGACGTAGAGGATTGTCGTCAACATGATACATGACAGCAGCTATCAAGCCCACACTGCTAAACCCCTGGTGACCAACTCCACGGTAAGGGGCACGCGACACCGTTGCACAGAATTCGCAATTACGCCAAAACCGCGCGTGCAAAAAAAAAGCCACTTTCGAGTAAGCCTCTGTGTGACTTCGAAGCAGCGTAAACATTCATGGCATGAGCATTTTGTCGGTAGTCGAACAGGCTGAAGGCGGGAAAAATTCACGAGAGCCGTAAGATAGGATTTACCTGATAGCGGAATCTACAAAACTTTGTCGCTGGTCAGCTTGGCGAGAAAGCTCCGACAAACTTGTGACTCGAAGCAGTCAAGTTAACGACACTTTGCCCAAACTACTTGTGGCACATTGTCTGACTTCACGCAAGCACAGGTTAGCCGATCAGAATAAGACAACGAATACACGTCTTGGTGCCACTGAACATGGTGGTTTCTAACGAGTCCGTGACAAGCGTCCATGTTAGCTGGCGAGCGCAACCTTGCGTGCGCCGCCTCATTCAATTTTTCTTCCTCGATGCGCTGCGCACATACATCACGTGACCACGTCGGAGAGTTGTTATCGCTAGCCGGCGCGTGCGGCTGTGTTCTGTTGTCACGAAGGGGAACACGCTCAGAAGAGTTTCCTGTGGAAACAATATCAAAACCATGCTTTGCGGTTGCGGTATAGGCTTGCTGTATTCGCTACACTTTCACTGCCGTACAATATCCTGTGTACTTGATAATAACAGAGTTCGTAGAAATGGTTAGCATGTTGTAGTTAACCTTCGCTTGCAAAAACATTATAAATACACCTTGACATTATACGTACGCGCTGTTTGACTGACGAGATGAACTCACGCATTCGCTATTTTTTGCCTGCAATTCCGACCACTTTCTTATTGTGAAGCGAATAAAACAGAAAAAATCTTCCTTACGGAAAATGAAAAAATATTGTGCACTTGCGCTGTTAATTTCAATGAACTTGGCTTTTTCATTTGTCTTTGTACGCGCAATCTGACAACCCTAAAATTCTTGATGAGAGGACATATAAATTTTCACAACAGAGGGATAATAATATTTAAAAAAAATTCCTGCAAGCACATAACAACGTGTGGAACTCACCGTTACATCGATACTGGTTTCAACGACATATCAGCGATGATAATGAGACGGAACCACCCAAAGTTCATATGCTCTCTTTGGCAAAACAACCCGCTTACGACAATGCCGCTGTGCCGCATTATAATTTATATAAAACATTTTTGGTGATTTGGGTTCATGCCAAAAAAAGGGGGGGGGGGATAATGCGCGTGGCGTGTAATCCTCGAAAAGAAAGAAGAGAACAAGAAATGTTTGCGTCCTAACACCCCTTTATTATTATGAGGACCTCCGTGGGCTAGTAGTCTCTAGAAATTTCACTATCTGCCATTTAAAGAGAAATCGAATAAAAATTATGCAAAATTGACGAAAACACGGAAGTTCTGTTAGGAAGGCGCGTATATTCCGCTAAACAAAGTTCACATATTTTAGAGCAATTTCGAGTATCACATATTTTAAGTAATCACATATTTTGAGGCGACCACCTCAAATCGATTTGAAGAAATATCCTGCTGATTTACTACATTGAAGCAATGAATCACTAGAATATTTGAGGAAGAAAAAAATTGGTCACGTGAGTGCTTTCCGAATTTATCCAAATGTCGCATGGCTGTTCGTGAAAAAAAATATTTTTCAAAGTGTGACTTCCTCTTTCAATACAAAATTTAGTTTTTATAATAAGTAATGGTGACTGTTCAAGGTGCACAGGTTTTAAGGTAATCAATAGTAGTGCAATTTTTTTGCCACATACACAACAAGACTTTAGCTGAATGGGCCTATGTTTGCATTTTTATAATGCATTACTGCTCTTTTAATGAACATCTGAGAAATTATTAACTACTCTGTAGAAGGTATATTTTGCAAAAAATTACCTTTGCAACCCACAAGTCGGTAAACTTTAGAAGAAAAAATCACAAATTTCCCAAAATCATCAATTTGTCCAGATTAAGGCCAATTTGCACCACGTGGTGGTGTAAATAAAGATAACATTTATATCCAACTGAAAAGCAAGTAAGCAGTTCATTTGATGTCCCGACTGTTATTACAATTTTTGTTTCATGGAAGAAAATAACTTTTGAAGTTTCATTGGCGGCTATCTTCCCATTTGATTATATAACAGCTTCCCTCTTGTTCCCCTTGACCCCGAAATTCCCCAAGACAAACAGGGCGGCTCCTCACTGCCTGAACGACATGCTTCGCACGCGGGTGATGTTATCGCATGCGCCCTTCGTGCGACTGAGATGGGTTGGCTTGCTTACCGTTTGCCTCCGCCGCGTTCGTAGTGCTCGCTCGCGTTCATTTACCCGCAGCTAGAACACACGATTTTCGGGGGCTGTTATTGATTTAGATTGTATATGCTGCGTGACGGCGATGCCGATATCGAAACACGTCAGGATGATTCATATCAAAGTAAAAAGGTAAAGAGGAACTATGAAAAAATTGGCAGCATATCCACGAAGTGAATGATGGAGAGTGGGGCGAAGCATTCGTCCGTCCATTCGTTCTTGCTTCCATCCGTCCATGCGTTCGTCTGTGAGACCGTCCATGCATCCATCCGCCATTCCATGCGTGCGTCTGTTCGTGCGTCTGTTCCTGCGTTCGTCCATGCATCCGCCCCTGCGTCCTATTATGCGTCCATCCATGCATCTGTCTGTGTGTCTGTTCGTCCATCTATTCAGCACTCCAAGTACCACCATATCGCATCTCTTCATCATATATTACCCATATAGAAGCACCGCCATCCAGCGGACATTCCAAGGACTAAACGAGAGGTGGCACACGCACACTTTCTTACGGCTTGCGCTTCGGGTGTACTTCTCACCTTTAACCACCTCAAGTTCATGTTATACACTAGTTCACTGTATTGATGGCACTGCGGCCCGACGCTCGCTAAACCTTTCCAAAACCAAGGAGGTTAAACCAGCGAGTATAACGTAGCATTCTTTTCTTGTCAAATAATTCGCAATGTACATGCCAATGGCTGCCATTGTGAAATGAGAGACAGGAGAATTCGGCTTTTACTTTCTTATGGCTTGCGCTTCCTATCTAGTTTCCACCTTTAACCACCTCGAGTTCGTATTATATACTAGTTCACTGTATTGATGGCACTGCGGCCCGACGCTCGCTAAACCTTTCTAAAACCAAGGAGGTTAAAAGAGCGAGTATAACGTAGCAATCTTTTCTTGTCAGATAATTCGCAATGTACATGCCAATGGCTGCTAATGTGAAACGAGAGACAGGAGAATTCGGCTTTTACTTTCTTACCGCTTGCGCTTCGTATCTAGTTCCCACCTTTAACCACCTCGAATTAGATAAGTGGGGTTTAACGTCCCAAAACCACCATATGAATATGAGAGACGCCGTAGTGGAGGGCTCCGGAAATTTCGACCACCTGGGGTTCTTTAACGTGCACCCAAATCTGAGCACACGGGCCTACAACATTTCCGCCTCCATCGGAAATGCAGCCGCCGCAGCCGGGATTCGAACCCGCGACCTGCGGGTCAGCAGCCGAGTACCTTAGCCACTAGAGCACCGCGGCGGGGCAACCACCTCGAGTTCATGGTATATACTAGTTCATTATATTCATGGCACTGCGAGCATCGCGATCCGGCGATGTAGTCGGCGATGTCGCGAGGTCGCTCACCTGGGCGCGGACGCGGCGCGTTCACGTCGAAGCCACGCAGTCCCATCTCACGGTACTGGCAGTAGCGGTAGGTGTGCCCGGCTTCGCCGCAGTGGTAGCATAGTGGGCGGTGGTTCGGGGTGCGCCAAACGTCAGTTTTCCTCGGCGAGCGCTGGATTACTGGCGAGCGGGAAGGCGTCGGGGGTGGCGGCGTTGGCTGGCGACGAAACTGCGGAGACGTTGGGTCCTGGTGTTGGCGAGGAGCGGCGACAGGTCGTCGTGCAGTAGCGGCGTAGGTCATCGCCTCCGGTTGGGGCTGTGGCCGTTCAGGAACGCTCAGTGAGCGCTGTAGTTCCTCGCGGACTACGTCTTCGAGAGAGGCGATTTGGGGCTGAGACGATGGCAACATGCGGCGCAGTTCTTCACGAACAATAGCGCGTATGGTCTCGCGCAGGTCGTCGGGGCAGAGTCCTCGGACTTCTGCGACGTCTGGCGACATGCGCCGATCGTATTGGCGGGTCCGCATTTCAAGAGTCTTCTCGATGGTGGTAGCCTCGGAGAGGAACTCTTGTACCGTCTTTGGCGGGTTTCTGATCAGTCCGGCGAAGAGCTCCTGCTTCACTCCTCGCATAAGCAGGCGAACCTTCTTGTCCTCAGACATGTCGGCGTCGGCGTGGCGGAAAAGTCGCGTCATCTCCTCCGTGAAGATCGTTACGTTTTCGTTGGGGAGCTGCACCCGAGTTTCAAGCAGTGATGCGGCTCTTTCCTTCCGCACGACGCTTGCAAAGGTGCGCAGGAAAGCAACGCGGAAGTCGTCCCAGGTTCGAAGCGTTGACTCGCTGTTCTCGAACCAAGTCCTTGCGGCGTCTTCCAGGTAAAAATACACATGACGCAGCTTGTCGTCCGGGTCCCACTTATTGAGGGCTGCGACGCGGTCGTAAATGTCAAGCCAGCTTTCCGGGTCTTCGTAGGTCGATCCGCGGAAGGTAGGCGGCTCTTTGGGCTGGTTGACGACCACGGTTGCCGAAGACCTTGCTTCCGTCATCGTGGATGCCGGCTTCGTAGCAGCCTTTGTTTTCTTGTCCTTGTCGGGGAGCGGCAGGTATTCGGGCGGTAGTCCTTGTTGTCTTCGGCTCACTCGAACGACCGGGTCGGCGTCGTCCTCTTGGCGGCTTGGGCTTGGCTCACGGCTGGACGGGGGCGTACGGTACATGGACCGAGAAGCACCTCCACCAGATGTCACGAGGTTGTAACACACGCAGCACTTGGGAGGAAGCACGCAGGAGTCAGGGCGGTGTCAGGCGAACTGTTTATTGGGCGAACTTGTGCCCAGCAAAACAAGGCCAAACACAACTCACAGCAACAGCGGCGTGAACAGTCGTCGGCCGACGGAAAAAAAAGACCCCCAGTGGCGCACTGCGCCGGCTTTTATACACGCGTCGTAACGCGTTCCAGAGTGGCATACAAGATAAACGCGGCCTGCGTTGCGCTTAACAGATACACGCGTCGTAACGCGTTCCAGAGTGGCATACAAGATAAACGCGGCCTGCGTTGCGCTTAACAGATACACGCGTCATAACGCGTTCCAGAGTGGCATACAAGATAAACGCGACCTGCGTTGCGCTTAACAGAAAGTGATAGCGGCTTTCTTTGTAAACCAAAAGAACCGCACGTGTCAATATGGCAAGCAGTCGGAATAAAATGACCCAGGTAAGTATATACGACACCGGAAATATGCAATCCTTCACGATTCTGGAGAAGACCTTGGCTGAATTCGTCCCCGCGACAATTAGCAGCCGTTTAACTTGTTGCACAAACATCATTCAATGGTGGAGCGACCCACTGACATGTATTTTATGCGACGCAGCGACCACTTGAGCTGGGAATAATAGCGTTGCGAAGGCGAATCACCCGTGGCATACTCTGATCGAAGCAGACGACAAACGCGAGCATACGACCGCTTGGCCAACAGGCACAGCTTGTGATTGGTTATGAAGCAATACCCTCTACATCAGCTCACTGCGCGACGTTGCCAAAACACTTCTTTCATATGGCACGCCTGTCGCGTTCGGCATATCCCCCCCCCTCGCACATAAGAGCTGATTTTGTCACACCGTTAAAATTGCGCAAGTACTTTTTAAGAGCTATCTTACGTGCTGCGCAGTTGTCGAAACCAACATGGCGTCGTAAACAGCTTATCAGTCGGTGCGAATTTCAGCAAACGTTTCTTGATGAGTTATTTCAGCGGTCGACCGGATGCGTTGTGATTATGGCCGCTCTTTCGGTGCGCGTAACAGTGCGGAAAGCAGCGGCAGTGCAATGATGTACGGTGAAGCGCAGCGAAGCCTGTGCGTCGGTGCGTTTATCAAGCGGGGATCGGCGCTGGTGTATCGACGGCAACTATCACTTGTCAAGCTTGCAATGTGTGTTTGTGTGCCGGTAACAGTTCGTTTGCTTGACTTTCCAGTCTGTTTGTTGGCTGCTGTGTGACATTTTGGATTGAGAGCGTTTTGGCACGCTACTTGAGTGACGCCAAGTATGTATACGTACGGAAACGTATGAACTACGCCCTGTGTTCGGTTCTTGCTTCGCCACTGGTTAGCCTGTAGCTTCTATTTTTTTGTGAGTAATCTAGTGTTAGGGAGTGAAACGATGTTCGTTGTGAACAGTGGTGCTGTGTTGACGTTTCCAAGACTTGCGAAGAAGCTGTGTTCGTGTGACCGAAAATTGAAAGACAGCGTTGATAACTGTTTCACCCTGCGAAGTTGCGGTGGTGGAGTTTGGCGTTTTTGTTTGTTAACTCGTCACTTCTCCTTTTTGTGATAACCATAGTTCTAGCGCTTTGATGTGATGAACCGAAGCTGCGAGATGCTACATTTTGTGGTGGATTGTATCACTTTGGCAGCGCGCCTAGACTGTTCTTCGGTAAGAACTTGAGAGTTCTATGTGGCAGCGAGGGTCCGTGAACGTCAAGGTTCCCTCCGGCCCCTAGAAAGAGCAAAGATTTCACCGGTGCCTTGCTTTGAATGAAGTTGTAAGCCAATGCCGACTAACTACAGTTTCCCGAGTTCGCCTGGCCATCGTTTTGCACGGCACTAGAGCCTTGACAACAGGTGGTCATGGCCAGGTCTTAATCTATATCAATGGACGTACACGCCTGGCCAGCCCTTCATTGCTGTCATCGCCAGCTTCCAGTCTGCAGATGTCCTTTGCCTCTTGGCCCTAGAGCACACTTGGTTCCTCATAACACCGACGGCTACTAAATGCTGCCATCGGTGAGTTGGCCTTGCAGAACTAATTTTGTTGCTATTCACGCAGTACTATAACGTGTGCAAGTTTTTAAGCCCATCAGATGTAATGTTTTTCTATGGTAAGTTAAAGCATAAAAAATTTACTACTACCTTTACGTACATACACATATTATGGAGCAAATAAATCAGAAGGTTTTTGTGATTTGATACAAGTGAGCTCTTGTTTGAATATTAAATTGCGCCTGTTGATTTACCACGTTTGATAGTTGGAAAGTTAACGTGAACTTATTTTCCAGGAGCCTGGCTGAACGTAAGAAATTTATGTTATTTTGAAAATTTAGTTCTATAGACGATTACCGCTGTAGTAGCACTACACTTCGCTACGACATATATATTGCGGTACGTAAATTTTACATCAGGCTTCAGTTTATTTGAAAGTGATTTTAGCTGATTTTCGTCACTTTGACGAAGTGATAGCTTCGTCAAATAAGTATTAGAAGTGAGCGCTTTTATTGATTGTTTTTAAATATCTCGTTTTTGGCTCTTCACAGATCGCAGAGATTGGTTTCTTAAGGTCCTGTGATGCATCGGTTGCACACACTGGCACATCAATCCTCATCATGAATTGGAGCCCCTCTACGAAAATAGGAAGGACACGTGCTCGCTAACAATGCAAGTCTATGTCACTGCTGAGACTGTTATCATTCAGCGGACCTCGATGTAACCTGGAAGCATGCATAGCAGCCTCATCTGGAAGGAGTGCGATCTGCTTGGGAGCTCCGAGGGCACAAAACTGCCTAACGGCTGGCTGCAAGGTTAGTTTTTCTTTCATACATACGAATAAGTGAACACCACTTACTGTGCACAAATTGAAAACCCAAGCGTGGTTGCTTGCAGTGGATACCTGTATTGTTTTCAGATATAATTATTATTCAACATTCGTAGAACTAAATTGCGAGATAATTGAGAATGTTGAAAGTTGAAGGCCTGCACCTTATGAATGAAACTCCAATCATCTGAGGCTCAAAAGCTCGTGCTTTTGAACGAGCACAAATACTTTGATTGCTTATTCAGCTCTTGAGCTTGTGACTCACTCTGTGGATATCAAGTGCTCTGGAATGAAATAGGAAGTGGGTGAAAATCGCCTGGCTGTTCACATTTTGCAAGGATAACGACCTATCGAACAAGCCTCAGATGACATAGGGCCAGTAACTGCATATTTTACTTCATGTAGCTTTTTCTCGCTCAGTGCTGTGGCATGTTGTGTTTCAGCCAAACGTGTTCACCACGATTGCATAGTGATATAGTTTTCTACTAATTGTACCTGACCTAAATATGCATTGCTGATCTCTAAAGGTGATGTTAAGTGTGTTTCAGAGCCATGGCTCCCCATCTCTCTGTCTGTGGCTAGCCTACTTCAGCAGCAGTGCGATGCAGCCCTCACACATGCAAGCCGTCATGGAGCGCTCCTTTAGTGATATGTGCAGGACACAGCTTATCCTTCCGGCAAGACACTGATATCAACAATAATGGTGAGTGTTGGTGGCACCTGTAGGAGCTCGTTGTGTTTGTTACGTGTGATTATTTCCCCTGTTGAATGCATTTTTAAAGGTTTTCATCGTTCGCCATAATAGATGTCAGCAACAAGCACAATCACAATACACAAGTGCTTTGTTTCTTCTAGACTGCCCATTTGCTCCTATAAGCAGTATGTTGAGCTGGCTATGTAAGACAGCCTTAAAGTTATGAACATTAGCTGTTGTGTTGTACTATAGTCTAACTTGTGTTACTTGGTGAACTTATTTATGGTCTGCTTCTCGCACCTAGTGTAAAGTCGAAATAGAAGAAACTTTATTGGCTTATTATGCTTGGCAGAAGTTTCATGCCTTCATATATTGATTAATTTCGCTCTTTTATCATAATACATATTTTCACTCTTCACTGTTTGTGCGTGTGTTTAAGCTTGTCATTGGCTTCTGAAGATACATCTGTGAATATAAGCACATATTTAACAACAGTGCACTTTTGCATTTAGCATAGTTGTAACAATGATCTGTATTTTTCTAAGTTCCAGCAGTAACAAGAGATCCCGTGCTCCATTGTCATGTACAGTGTATTAAAAACAGAGCACAGAAGACCCACAAGTAGAAAGGGACTGCAAGTCACTGTTATCCTGCTCAATGTTTACGACAGCAGTAAGAGCACATTGTGATGTCAGGATTAGTATGAATTGTATATTTAGTAACATTCTGTGCAGCTTCAGTTTAACTTCTTAGCAGTAGATTATTCAGTAGCTTCTTTACTTGCATTCCAAATTATTCATATTTTGCATGGAAGATACCAAACTATGACACTAACTTAAAGGCTGTTGTAGTGTTATTTGGCCAATAATTTTGAGCTGGTTTTTAACATGCATGCTAATCAAAGTGCCTGCGTGTCTCTTCATCTAACTGCCATAAATCACAGCATTCAAAGTTGGCAATGGTAACTGTGTTTGCATTCTTTATAGTACAAGAAGTAAAGCCATGGATGCGGTAATCTTGTATTTAGTCAATATTATCGTTCAGTACACGCTCTTTTGTATAACACCAATGATGCCATGTGTGTATAGGCTCCGGGAAGTGAATCTATGAGGATTTTTTTATTTGGAAGGAAAATAATCCTTACTACTTCTGTATATATATAGGTAGATTTTAGTGCTTGTGTATTGTTATCCCACTGCCTGTTTGTCCTTCTGCAATATACTTGTCTGTTTTTACTGTGTAAGTTTAACTTTTTATTGTATACTTTGCTCAAATAGGTTTGTTAATAATTTAATTGAGTACTATGCAAGTCACTTATCATCTATGCAGCTTTACTCAGACAAAAAATAAAAGTATTTATTTTAATTTATGTGCGGCTACAGCATGCATTTACTTATCTTTTTCTAGGTGCCTGTACAAATATTTAGCCCTACAAAGATACTGGTATACTGTAATATTGAAGCGGGCATCTCAAAATAGTTTGTTAGTGGAAGTAACAATGTCTTAATACCCATATTACTATTCTGAGATGAGCTGTGAAAACTCTATGAAAATGTGTGTACATTTTTTGAACTGTGTGAAGGTAAATTTTCTTATGTTCTTTTGTTGTGGTCCCTGTTTCATGCAAACGACACATAAATACTTTGCAGTGGCATAGTATTACTTCTGATTTTACACATGTGTGCTGAGCGACATCGCAGTTGAGGCCAGCAGCAAGACATACATGCAGTGCACTGGAGCGTCACCTGACATAATTAGTGCATACTCTTTGCCCACAAGTGAACTGAATTTTTTTCAAGCAGGCTAACAGACAGCTGTATGGGAACTGTGTTGATGTGCAAACTTAGAAGTCTTTTTGAGGAGTGTTTTCGGCGAACGAAACGGGGTCTATAGCTGTCAATATAAACACTGTTTGCACCAAGGAGAATAGTAGCTTAGAATTGTATTATTCATGTATTTGGTCGAATTTCTTTGCGCTGTGCCGCCTTTCAGCCCAAGTGTCCTAGCCCCGCCGCGGTGGTCTAGTGGCTAAGGTTCTCGGCTGCGGACCCGCAGGGCGCGGGTTCGAATCCCGGCTGCGGCGGCTGCATTTCCGATGGAGGCGGAAATGTTGTAGGCCCGTGTGCTCAGATTTGGGTGCACGTTAAAGAACCCCAGGTGGTCTAAATTTCCGGAGCCCTCCACTACGGCGTCTCTCATAATCATATAGTGGTTTTGGGACGTTAAACCCCACATATCAATCAATCAATCAATCAATCAATCAGCCCAAGTGTCCTAACATGCTTTGTTAGTGTGTTGTGAATGAGCCAAGCTATGTAAATAAACAGAGTAATATTGCAGACATGTGCGAAATATTGAAGCACAGCCCTTTTCTTTAGCAAGACATTGTCAAGGGCTTTATTTTTGTGTTTCTTATAAAAACTGCTTGTCACTGTGCAGCAGCAGAAACTATGCATCAAGCTTTTCGGAGATGGTTCGAGAAACACCGAGTTCAGACATAACAGTGCTGGTGGATTTCTCTCGTGAGTTACTTTCTGTATAATCAAAATGAGTGTATTAAAATTGTTTTAGAGCCATTCATCTTAATATTTACACCTCAGTGTATGTATGTATGTATGTATGTATGTATGTATGTATGTATGTATGTATGTATGTATGTATGTATGTATGTATGTATGTATGTATGTATGTGTGTGTGTGTGTGTGTGTATGTATGTATGTATGTATGTCTTAAATAAAAATTGTTTATCATTGATGAGTAAGTTTGGTAATGATTTGGCTGAATTTGTTTCTAGTTTTTTTCTTCTGACCCATTATATATTTAAATTTGTTTTTTACTGCATAAAAATAAATGTAACCTTACAAAAAGTATGTGAATTCGAAGAAGTGTCATTTGCCAACGTACAGTCATGAGCGAGAAATTGGGTAAAATGAAACCAACCAGCGAAGATTACTTTAGAGCATAGCTACTCTACATGGCATATCTTGTACACATTGTGTTGGTAGAATATGTCAATTTCAACATATCAATTTTAATCAGAATAAACAAGCTATTACCCATGGTTGAATATGTGTGTGATATTTAGGCATATTGTAATACCGGTTGGCAATTACTACTAAGGTCACAAACCTAGTTAAGCTGAATAAACAAATTCTGTCCATGCACCTTTCATCTGTACTGGAACTGTTCCTAATAAAAAATAAACTTGTGTTTGAAAATTTATTGTAGTAACCAAAAGCAGAGTATCTCTCTATGGCACAAATAAACTACCATCGTTCTGTTCCGTTCTGGACAATAGGGGACCCTCTCAGCAGAACTTCATCAACTGCTACAGTTTATTTTAATCATTGATAGCGACGTTACACTGAAGCGCGCAGCATGACAGAGAGCGGGAGAGAAGACACAAACTAATCACTTTGTTTTTGTTTTCTATACCTGCCCGTACTCTTTGGCCTTGCTGCATGTAATGATGCCCGCCGAATTAGCCCGAAAACGTGTCCCGACAAAAGCGGTCAACTTGTCCGCAAGGAATTAGCTCGCTGCACGTGTAGATTTTCTTCAAAACACCGTGTCGACTGATCGCTGATGAAATATCCAAACACGTGAAAAGTAATATACCAGGTATGATATTGGTGCTTCAGCACTGGGTACTTTTGCGATAGTAGAGGATGGAGGGAAAAATTATGACCCATGAGTCATGTAATTTATGAAGGAGCATGGCACAGCGCATTTAGGTCAAAGGGGGAGTGAAAGAAAAAAGCGCGAAAACCACTCTCTCAAAAAATTAGTACCCGCCGTCGCGCATACTCTCAGGCCGGGCAACCTCTGAAAAAAAGTATTTGGTGACACTGCGGATCGAATCCAGAACCTCCTAGATTGTAGCTGAGCGCAGTAACACTCGTCCACTGCAGCAGTGCTTGCGTTCCCCCTATTGCTGATATATCCTCAATGCTTCGAATGACGCCAAATGCAAAAACGTCAGGTGAAACTTGGTCAAAAATAGAAAAAAATAGTGATAATGCGTTTGCTCAAGGTTACTACAAGATAGAAACCGCCGCGTCTGGCTATATAACCGTGTACTGTTTATCTTGTACATTGCTGTCATGATGTTGGGATAGCCGGCTGTAACGTACGCTACCTTCTCATAGTTTTCCCAACATAAATAAAAAATAAAAATATATAACGGCCTGTAACAACGCTAATAACCTATTATGAATTCGCGGTCACTAGTGTCACTTTCACTAGATGAATACACACTTTGTTTCCATTAACGTTATTTAAAGAAGATTTGGCACGTTAACTTATAACTCTCCTGATTAGCATTGATTTTCTCACATCTAAAGACAGTCACACTTCATCTCGGTTTTTGAGTGTCTGTCACTCCAATAAAGCGTGTACTCCACTTTTTTATGCTCTCCAAGCATCTGACACTGTTTTGCGGAAACTTTCCCCGACGTCCGCTGGGCCGGAAAATTGTCTTCATTATCTATCGATTTCAAGCTTTCGTGGAGACGAAACAAGAGTCTGTCTCTATTTTTCCGTCCTTTTTGCACTTGTAATAACGTCTCTCGACTTCAAGACTCGTATACACGTTCCTTGCTTTGTTTGGTCACTCAAACAACGTGGGACGAAATATTTGCACCCTGTTTTGTGAAAATCATTAGCACTGAGACACCTCCCGACGGGTCTCCCTCGTTTTGCGTAGACATATCTAAGCGTAATCTTATGCGCGTTCTCGCATTCCGGCTTTATAATAATGCTGCGGTGCATGGAACCAGCGAAATTCCACTCATAACTTCATTGAATTACTGCTGTTCTTTATTTCTGCACAATTCGTCCACAGGCAGAAAGGTCACTTCTGTGTCTTTTAATAAGAATATTGTAAGGAAGGCCACCTTTTACGTCTAGGTACAAAATACCCTTACGTTCGCCACTATACCGTGCTCGATCACACCGTATTAGTTGAGTAGCAGCGCACCTTCATTAAAATGTGAGGTAACTGGTCGCGTTATGAAGGGAAAGACATTTGAGGCACATTTTCAAACATTGAATGCATCGATTTATGCGTGGTTTCATTGATGTGGTGCACCTGGAGTGTTGTTTACTTATACTTGGCGAGATAGTGCATTGATTGCTCGATGGCTTAAGGCCATCGAGGAATTTCTTTTTTAGGTGCAGTCGTTGATGAAAGGCGAGTGTTTGGCTTTGCACAGCACACCAAAACGTCTATTACAACGTACGCGGCATCCCGTAAGCGCTGTAGCAGGCACTCTCGGAACTGAAACTTAGATGCAGCAAACCATTGACTATCATCGTATACTCTCGATGCAAGACGCTCTGCATGCTACCTTGATATTGTCGGCACACACTTCTTTCTTTCCTTTTAAATTCATCGGCTATATTGTGTCCTCATCACTCTCTTAAGTGCCGAATAAGTTAAATTTGTACCTGCGCTATAGTAATCCCTCCAGATAAGAGAATTCTTGGCTAAGAAAATCCGTAGGCAAGAGAAAGCTTTGTTAACTCGGCCCCTGGCCCTTCGCATAAAGCCACAAGGCAGTGAAAACCCATAAAGGTTAATTCCCTGAAAATATTTCTTAGCCACCCAGTTTCCTTAGTCTGAGCAACATGGCACACAAAAATTTGTTGGCTAAGCTGCCCCTATCTGGCACAACGCGCTAATAAGGACATTGTGGGCCTGCACAGGTGGATCATGCCCAGGCTTCAACAAGGCGAAAATGCACTCGACGTCCGCTGGATGACAGCAGATTCTACACAAGGTCTGTATAGCATTGTTGGGTGTTTGAAAAACACATCACTTTTTCAATCGTTTCTTTTTTTAGCCTAGAAAGTGCTGTTGTCATGCCATGATAACAAGAAATTCCTTTTTTCTCGCGAAGTTGACCTGTGGTTCGCATTCCAATGCTTCTTTAGGGCAGTGTCAGCTATCGCTTTGACACCAGTGCTGGTACAGAGTGGCTAGTTTCAAAATGTCTCATAAGTTCTTTCTATTGATGGAAACGAGAAAAGCTGAAGTCTCAAAGGGACGCTTTCCTTAAAAGCTGAGCTCCAGGTTGTGACTTGCTGTTTAAAGCAGAGCATTTTTGGGAAACTAAAAGCCCTTTAATCATATATTTTGAGTCTGTCTGTGTGTTTGTCTGCATAGTACCCATATGATCGATCAATTTATTCTAGCCTCTTTACTTTGGGCGCTCTGCGATCGTCTCCTTAACTTGACACCTTAGGTCAGCAACTCATTTATGAGTCGACTTAGTCGAGACTCGCTCGTACTCAAATTAAGCCATGTGCTTGACTGAGTAAGGGTCAGTACTATTTTAGTGAGCTTGAGGCCGAGCGAGTCTGTTTTAAGAAAATTTTTGTAGGTCAGAATAGAGCCCTTGGCACGAAGTTTAATAAGTGAGTTTGAGTAAGGTCTAATTTTTTGCCAACTGATGTTTGACATGAACCAAAACTTGCATGACATGACAGAGTATGTTATAAAAGAGTTTAATTCAGCAGTTCGCTGACATTTGGTTTTTATATGCTTATTTAAACTACTTACAACTGCGTTAGAGAGCCTATAATTAATGGTTGACTGTTTCCGAAAAGTCTTTTGTCACTGTGTTTTCGACCACTGGTTCACCCTGCACCGACCACTCTTGACTGCTGTGCCGTCCAGTATACCAAGGGTTGGTCATCCCGTTTCCCTAATATATTGGGCATGAGGCCTACCACCGGAGGCACCAGTGCTGCAATCACTGTGACGTGCAGGGTTGGATCACGTGATCTCGCCTCGCACGGGCAAAGGAAAGCTGGCAGTTGCTTGTATGCTTTTATCGTGAATTCGCCGTGTCTTCTTCTTCGAACAGCGTTGTTTTGCCCTGGCTTCATGTGTGCGGACTTCAGCAGACTACAAAATCCGGAAAGACATCAAAAGTTACCGGCGGCATGCCACAATGCGCTACGCACGCGAGGGCACTCTCATGGCCATTTGCAGTGCCCCTGTCACCTCTATCTTTTTGTGTTGCGGTTGGTATTTCAAGCCTATAGAGTTAACATGAGCACCGATCATGAATGCTCGCATAAAGGCGGAACGTTTAGGTTTCCGCACGGGAGCCACGCTCACACCTAAAAATGAATGTGCCAACAGTCCAATTATGTATATTTTAAAATAGGATGTAGGTGTGTATATATGAGGGAAGTTGCTGTCATTACATTCAAGAATGTGCGCAGTTGTACGAATTGTCAGAGAGTCTAGTTATAGCCCGGTAAGTCCAATTATTTTCTCTTCATTTTGGGTAATTTTACCTCATTCCGGTCTATTTCGTTGCCAGTTGCTTCTGTACGTGCGGCCAGCACGTTGTCTCCCCAAGGTAACCTAACTCTAGCCTGTGCCACTCCCACCCTCCTTCCCAGTACTCCTTCCCCACGTGTGCACCCGACCACACGGGTTTCCTCCAACAGTAGCGTAGTCAGGGGGTGAACCAGGCCCTCGCCTCCACACACCCTCCCCCAATTTTTTTCCTATGGTATATAGCGGCACAGAAAATAACGGTGTGCCACATATGCTTGCCTAGCTGGGACCCATTCTAATCAAGGTGGCGCCCTCTTCAAAAACATTTTTGGCAATGCCCCTGCCATCTCAGCTCACAGCATTCTTTTCTTATAGATTGAGTTTGGAGAATGGGCCCATAGCCAGTGTCACTTCCTCTTAATGTTGTTTTAATGTACAGGTGAATACTTGGTAAGCTTTGAAAGCTGATTCATCTTCTAAGAGCTGCCGTGAAATATCACACAGCTTGTGAATAAAGCTTAAAAATCTTGGCACTCCCTATTTCACTGAAAGCTTTGAGCCCCCCCCCCCCCCTCCTTTTTTGTCTTCAAGTTGCGTCCTCCCATCCAAGGTCCTGGCGATAGACATCTGCGGTACTGTCGCCAGGCCAACTAGTGCATGCCGTTGTTACTCTACCTGGTCGAACGCGCTTTCAAGAGAGAGCCGAAATGGTACCCAAGCCCACGGTGGGGGAAAAGACAAGGTGGGAAGTTGGGGAAAGGGAGGTGTAGGGGTTGGAAATTTTCTTGGCTTGAGATTCTAACTCGTGCAGGGAATCTTGCATAGGCCACCTCTGCCATATTACATGGATGCTTTGCGAAAAAGCGTAATTGAGATTTGGAAGGGGCTGTTATCGCTAGTCACGGGATGATGATGAGTGGTTTTTAATGGCGCAAGGGCCAAATGATGGCCAAAGAGTGCCATTTCAATAGAATAGAGTTATGGACAACGATATGATGCGTGACTGTAAAGGGGCCTTAAAATTTCTCACGCTAACGCGTGTTGAAACATGCAAGTAATAAAATCATGACAGTGGCGTGAGATATGTGCATTGAAAGTAGAAGGGAAAATGTCATGATAATAAAACCATGATGAAGATGTAGTCACCACAGCCATGACCACGGTAAAAAAGTCGTGCTAAAGATGACCTCGAAATATGGGATGAAAGCGATGAAGATCTTTTAAAAACGTAAAAGTTGTTTGCACTTCAAAAGGCAGATCCCTACCGACGAGCATCCCAAAGTGTAGTGGAAGCTGCTGTCGGTAGGGCAGTGAAAAATGTTTTTTTAAAGCATCTAGCTCATTGCACTGGGGGAAAATGTGGAGAACCGTAGGTGTTTCTCCACATCTCTCACAATATGGTGGATTGCCGGTAGATAGAAGATATGAAGTTATGGAGTGTTTATGTGCTGTTTTCAGCCTTGATAGTGTCAATTCTGTGTGTCGCGATTTTGATAGTGTCGGCCAATTACCTAGTTGCGGCTTAATAGCATGGAGTTTATTATCTGTGTGTCTATCCCACGTGCTCTGCCTATACCCCCTGAGCTTTCGTTTTAGAAACGATTTCAAGTCAAGTGCAAGAATTGGCATTAATCCATTGGAAGTAGTGTCGTTGGTGGAAGCAGCCAGCTTGTCGGTCAAACCGTTCCCTTGTATCTCACGGTAGCCTAACACCCAGCAGACAACGACATGCTGTTTTGATGAGTACACTGTGCACAGAAGTGAGTAAAGTGACACCAGCACGGTGTTTTTGTGTTTTTAGGAGCTTTCAGGGCTTTGACCACACTTAGAGAATCTGTGTATATTACCGCCTTTTGTAATTTTATCTGTTCGATGTGTTTTACGACCGCCAGTATTGTGCAAGCTTCTCCTGTGAAAATGCTTGCATCAGGATGAAGAACGCCGGCCTCAAAAAAGGATTGGTCTACCACTGCACATGTCACAGAAGTGTTAGACTTTGAGGCATCAGTAATGAACTCAGGGCATGTGTATTCATGTTGCAGTTCTAGAAAGTATGTATGTATGTGTGCAAGTGGTGCCTGCTTTCTGACTTCAACAAAAGAGACATCACAGTCTATAAGCTGCCACCACCACGATGGCAGATTTGCTGCATTAGCCATCAAACTGTGTTCTAGAAGATGCACACCTGTTCCTTCGGCCAGGTCACTTGTACGGAGCGAGCAGGGCTGCCTCAATGAAAGACGGTCCTCGAACAAGCCAGAAGAAGACAAATCATCACTTGTGAAATGCGAGGGGTGTTTTTTGTCTGCCTTCACCTACAGAAAGTACAAAAAAGACAGGTAACATCTTTGTAGGTGGAGCAACCATTCATTCGAATCCACGTAAATGCTCTCTACAGGGCTAGTTCAAAAAGCACCGGTAGAGAGGCAAATTTCTAGAAAGTGGACGGGTCGAGAACTTTGAAGGCTGATGGTGCTGCCGACTGATAGATTAAAGCACCATAAACTAGGCGTGTGCGTACGAGGTTTTTATATAAAGTCATCAGTCACTTTTTGTCACTGCCCCATGTAGTGCGTGACAACACTGTCAAAATATTTATTGTATTTAGGCACGTGTCTTTTAAATACGTGATGTGTGGGATGAAGTTTAGTTTTGCGTCTAAAGTAAGTTAGTCGAAGAAACTTGTCCTCGGTCTTCACTGGCAGAGGTTGACCACGCAGGTCAATGTCTGGGTCAGGATGGACGCCCCTATTTCGGCAGAACAAGACGCAAGTGCTCTTTTGCACGTTGAGTAAAAACCATTCTCATTTCCCCATAGGGATACCTTGTTCAACCCTAGTTGAACTTGACGTTGGCACATTGACATGTTGCATGATTTGTAACCAATGTGTACATCATCGGCATATATGCAGTAAAGTGCTTAAATTGTTTATAAACTGATATGTCAATTATACGAGTGTATTCCGCGGAATTCATTGTATCCGCATGCATCTTATGTCTGTTTTTGAGTTGTTTAATGTTTTTGAGTTGTTTCATATTGTTTAGATGTAAATTATAACGAGAGTGACCTCAAATTCTTAAAATGTGTCATGTAAACTTCTTATGCTATTTATGTTTGAATTTTGTGTTTACAATTTCAGGTTGCTTGAAAGCAATGTATTGAATATATATATTGTTTAAGCTTTGCACTGTCACGGACTGCGGAGGGACAAGGGCCTTTGTCAGGCTGTTCGCCTTTAGCCCTTTGCCCCTGCAGTGAGCTCTGTATCTGGCTTACTGTAAATAAAAATACTACTACTACTACTACTACTACTACTACTACTACTACTACTACTACTACTACTACTACTACTACTAAAAATATTACGTGGAAGAGACAGGTGCAAGAATTCATTTTAACTATGAAAAGTGTGCAGTTTGATACACCTTCTTATTGCACTTCTCTTTCTTGGAGAAATACTCGAAATAATACAGTGCCAACTCGGTCATGGAATGTATGGTTGGACAGGTAGCTTACGATTATTTTCAGCATTCTACACAGCACATCTAATTCTGACAGGACTCGCAATATGCCAAAGCGCCATGTTGTGTCATATGCCTTTTCCATATCAAGGAACACAGAAAAAAATAGCTTATGAACAAAAGCGTCGCGAATGTGTGCCTTGATACGGACAAGGTGGTCAGTGGTAGACCGAGCCTCTCGAAACCCACACTGGTATGGGTCAAGTAGGCCATTAATTTCAAGGAAGTGCAGCAGGCGCCTGTTTATCATTTTTTCAAAGACCTTGCAAAGACAGCTGGTTAATGCTATTGACCTGTAGCTAGAAACTGAGGCCATGTCCTTGCCATGTTTTAAATTTGCGATAACGATAGCTTCCTTCCAGGCTAAGGGTAGCTCACTGGAAGTCCATATCGCAATATACAGAGAGAGCAGAGCTTTCTGGGATTTCAGGGGGCTGGTGTTTTAACATTTCATATGCCACATGGTCCGGGCCTGGGGTAGAATTGTTGCAGCAGGTAAGTGAGGCGTGTAGTTCAGACAAACAGATATGTTCATGCTATGCCTCATCTGTTGTGGGTTTGCGCTCTAATCTCTGTTCTTCAAATTCCGGTTTTGTATCGTCGAACCGCTTCAGTTTAGTGTGATGAGCTGGAGACCTGTTCGAAGTGCGCTCCGAGAGTGTTAGCCTGGTTTTTCAAACTCCCAACTTGTGTGTTCACTTGAGGAAGTGAATGTGCTTTTCGTCCTGCCACCTTACCAACCATGTTCCAGACTCTTGCTTCATCTGTGTATGAATTATGCCTGATAAAAATTTGTTCTAACCTTCCCTTCTCGCCTGTCGGCGATTCTTCTTTCCTTGTGTTTTGATGTTCTTAAAGTGTACAAGATTCTCGGCTGTAGGCGAGTCTCTAAGCAACTTCTATGCCTTATTTTTTTCGCGCATTATGGCACACATTATTCCACCTTTGGACTCGTAAGTTGCCTGACGGTCCACATATTTGGGTTGTTGCTGCATCAACCAAGAAAGCTGGAAAGTAGGCCACAGCATCCTCTATGCTTAACGCCACCATGTCAGTCCAAGTTAATAGAGTCATTTTTTGAAGCTTTTCCCAATCGGCTTTGTCGGTGAGTCGTTTGGGAACCTGTGCAGGTCATGTATTTGTTATTGATGTGCTGATAACTATAAGAAAATGGTTACTACCGTATGGTATAGTAATGATTTCCCATTTAAGTAGAGGCAGGAGTTATGGAGATGTTATGCTGAGGTCTATTGTTGAGTATGTATTGTTAGTGATGTAGTACTTTGGCTCTTTCCGAATAAGGAGGCACACACTGGAAGAAAAAAAAAGAACTGTTCAATCAGGCGACCTCACGCATCGGAGCGAGAGTCACCCAGAGGCTACCATGTGCATTAAAGTCCCCTAGGACAAGATGGGGTTCTGGGAGTTCGTCTATGAAGGACTGGAACTTATGCTTTTCAAGACGGTGTATTGGAGGTATGTATAGAGAGCAGATGGTGACCAGCCTATTTGCAAAAATTGCTCGAATAGCCACTGCCTCAAGAGATGTTTGTAGTGGTAGGTGAATTTATGCAATCCCTTGATTGATTTTCATGGCAACACCACCGGATGGCACAATGGCATCATTCCGGTCCTTTCGAAAGATAACGTAATTGCGTAGAAAGTGTGTTTTGGTTTCAAAAGTGTTTCTTGCACGCACAGCACTTTTGATGTATGTTCGGGTAAGGATTCCTGGATATCGTCGAGGTTTCTCAACAGTCCTCTAACGTTCCACTGTTGTATTTGTGTCATTTTAGTGTTGTGTGGTGCTGTGTGTACAAAAGTGTTGCCTTGGGTTACATGATCTTTTGGGGGCCCTTTAATTTGGGTTTTCTTTTTCTTGGCGCGCTCCGAAGAGTTGCGCCTATGCTTTGGCGTCTGAGGTGCCGGAGGAGTTGTACTTGTATCCATCACCTGTTGTGAGGTGGTGGATGGTGCCTGCTCAGCAGGCTCGTTCACAGAACTTTCGGACTTAACTGCGCTTGAAGTGGTCCGAGGTTCAGCAAACACGGGGGTCTGCCAGCCCTGTTTGTCAGGTGTCATAGCAGTACAGGCTGGTCCAACCTGGGGCGCTGGTGGCTCGACCGCGGCCGCACTCTCTGTGACGTTCTCGGGTGCAGAAACATGTGGCGCGGCGCCCCGGTGCGTCACATCTGCAAAGGAGGGATACGGGGGGTTGTGCAGTGAAAATAGTTTACGTAACACTTGAAATAATGATGATGATGATGACGATGATGTTGAGGGGGGTTCTTTATGTTGCAAGGGCCAATCGATGGCCAAAGAATGACATTTCAGTGACTAGAGATGTGAACAATGATATGATGCTGGCTGTATAGGGGCCTTAAAGTTCCTCGTGCTACCACGAGTAAAAACATAAGTATTGAATGGTGACAGTGGCGTGCAATAGGTGCAGTGAGAGTGGATGTCGAAAGATCATAATAAAACCATGGTGAAGATGTAATTACTGCCGTGGTGGCTTCGGTACAGAGGTCCTGCTACAGATCACCTTGAAATATGCAGTGAAAAAACATACTTCTTTTAAAAATGTAAACAATAAGTGAATTTTAAAAGTCGGATCCCTACCGATAAGCATCCCAGTGTGCAGTGGGAGCTGCTTTCGGCAGGGCAGTAAAAAGTCCTTATTTCTTAGAGCATCTACCTCATTGCACTGGACGAGAATGTGGAAAACCGTAAGTGGTTCTCCACATCTCTCACACAATGGTGGATCACCGGCAGATAGATAATACGAATGTGTAGAGTATGTTTGTCCTGTCCTTAGCCTTGTGAGTGTTACTTCTGTGAGTCGTGATTTTAATAGTGGCAGCCAATGACCAAGTTGTGGCTTAAAGGGTCCCTGAAACAAGTGTTCACACTGTGTTTTTGTTTTGATTAGACCACCACTGGAGCGAATCACTGCCACCATAATTCAATCGAAACACCCATTAATAACGGAGCTACGAGAACTGAAAGGGTACCCTCCTCATCTGCTCCAACTTTCACTCTCAAGTTTTCCTTCGAGAACTCGGGGCTAAGTTCCGCCTTCTCAAAGCCTGCGTCACGATGTGACGTGGCAGAACGCGTGCGTGACGTTGTGTCGTCTGCTTCCAGTAAGTCAAAGCCAAAACACAGCCACCGGCAGTCAGGCGCTTGACCGCGGCTGGGCCAGCTGGGTGATCGTCTGTTTGTTCGCTCAACGTGAGCAGCCTACGTTTTTTTTTACGGCAATTTGGACGACAGCGCACCATGGATCCCGGACTTGAAGAGCGTTTGCGCCGAATCAGCAATAAAATGGTTTTCGAACCATAGAGCGACACACAGTTTCACGATTTTGCGCTTTGTGCCGAGGACGACAGCAGTGATCCGCCGCCACCTGACTCACCGGACTTCCACGACGATGTCAACGATAACGCGTAAGTGTAAATAATTTAAGTAGCCCTTTTTGTTTGATACTTGTTCATCCTCGCGTCCGCGTTTGCTGTGTCGCGCGTGTAAGTTGTACGTTGTGCTGCATAATCACGAGCGTAGAAACAATTTCGTCATTGTCTTTCTTTTCGCGGTGTTTGTGTGGTGTCCACAATAACGATAACTTAGGCCAATTTTCGCGAGTGCAGGTGCGACAGCGGGCTTTGTGGTGTAGTGCCAACGGCCCTTGAACAACTCTGCTGTCGCGACATACCGCAAGTTGTTCGGGAAAGTCCGGACTGCTTCATAACTCGGCACAAAGACGTCCGAAGCATGTGCCTGCACTCCGCGTGTTGTGTGCTGGAGTACCGCGTCGCGGTTGAAAGAGAAGTGCATAGGTAATAGTGTATCAAACAAAAAACATTTTGAAGTTGCAGTTCCAGCAACGTTATGTTATGCATTCTTCCAGGAAATATCACTTTCTAGCGAATCGTTTCTTCACGCGATGGATTATAGGTGGAAGCTTAGGTGACGCAACACAGTTGTATTACCCACGTGCGTAGTTACCGCCACCCGGAAGCAGTTTCCGTCAGCCGACTACGTGGGCTTCCGATATACATCTGTGCGCACGTGAAGTTTTTATATCTTAACTTGAAACTAAACGGTAAGCTAACCGTGCTTTCTACTATGCATTAAAGATATTCGCGCATAAATGATTTCTATATTCATGTCCTTTTAGGTTGACCTGTTTTGCACAGGTTTGTTTTTTCCAATGAACTTGTTATGCAATCTCTCGCTCTAAAATAGTGGTGCTTCGTGCACGATTTTTCAAGAGAATAATATGTAGATCTTGCTTATCGCTTATGATGATAATTGCAGACTATTTCATTAGTCAACGGTCAAAAAGTAGGTGCAGAATCGCCAAATAGAAGCAACTGCCCGACAGAAGACTCGCCTAAACAAGAAACGAAGAATAATTTCTCAAATACGCCCATCTAGTCTTTCTGTCAAACTTGTGATGTCATCTCAAGTAGATCTAGCTTTGTTTGGACTGCCTCCCGTAGCACACAGACGCAAAAATATGATGTAGCTCTCTCGCTCAATTCAAACACTTGCTTTTGGGCGCTGCTAGCCGTAGTACACATGTAAAAATAACATTTCGAGCACTTCACAAAAAGCAATTATGACTGCATTGTTGCCTCACTGCCACGGAGGCAGGTTCTTCAATCAATTGTTGCTCGCTCGCTTGATTCACCTGTGTGTGCTGCGAGCCGTATAGCACACGTTAAAATAACATTTGACAGCACTTTCCACAAATCAGTTATGGTTGCCCAACTGCTAAGAAGGTTTTTTTCCATCGCACTTGTGTCAGAAGACTTTAGCTGCGCCATCACTATAGTTGCATTCTCTCTGCTTAGCCGTCCTTTTGACGATGCTCATTGACCAGAGTGAGATGCCTTCAGCTGCGTCGTCTCCACGGTTGCATTTTCTCTTTTTCACTGAGCTTTAGACGTTGCTTCAATTCAGTAAAGCTCTCTCGTTCGATCCACACAGTGGCTGTCTGTGTGCTGCCAGCCAGAACACACACACTCACGTGAAAATAGATTTGATGCCAGTTTGATGGTAAGCTTTTGATGCTGTATTCAGTATTGTTGACTACCCGCCATGGTGGTCTAGTTGTCGTGGTACTGAACTGATAACCCGAAGGATGCTGTATCAAATCTTGGCCATGGCGGCTGCATTTTCAGTGGAGGCGAAAATGATTGAGGCCTTGCACTTAGATTTAGGTGCATGTTGAAGAACATAATGTGACCGAAATTCTCGGCACCCTTCACTATAGCATACCTCATTATTATTTCATCACTGTTTTGGGGCATTGAACCCAAATCGTCATCATCAGAATGAATGCATGTCACTGTATCGAGGTTGATGTTGTTGGAAAGCGTGTGTGCCTCTAAGCAATGAGCTCCTTCTTAGATGGCCATTCATAGGATGAGGGATATATGCCATGACTTTGCTGCCTTCTTGCTTGTAAAGTTCGCCTTATATGATGAGAGTTCACGGAGGTCCATGGCATATTCCAACAGCCCTTAACATAGCCTGCATGGTGAAGAAAGACAAAGTCAGTATCATGCAAAGACACATTACAAGATCAAAGTAATTACCATATTTACTTGATGGTAGGTCAACCTACCTCATGAAGGATATAAATCCACATTTTTTGGGGAGGAGGTTCATGTGACAATAAAAAAATTATTTGGTGCAGCTGGTGACTACAACGAACGGGAGAATCACGCATGCTGTGGCTTGGTTGCAAACTTACATTTTCCTTCAGGCTCTGCTTTTAGCATTTCTTCATTGCACGCTTGTTTAGGAGAATTTTTTGTTTAACTATGACCTTGTCATTGCTTGTCATCTGAAGCGCCTCAGTTTTTTAGAAGTGCATCTGTTCAATAAACAGTCAGCACTCTTTACCAGATGCGCACCTCTTTTTTAAACTGTTATTACTAGCTGCACCAGCTGAAAGCTCCTCAGCAGTGGTAACATTACAAAAAAGTATAGGGGCACCCTCAAGCCTCCTTATATAAAATTATTAAAAACTAGCTGATACAGAAACCAAGGAATATATAGAGTATGCTAATTGTGCTCTTTTATTGGTACTGTAGTTGTGATTGTGACATAATTGTGGAAAAAAGACAGCTTTGTACCTGCAGTAACCAAAGCTACAACCCTCAGATTACATGCCCAATCATATACCTTATTTTAACTACACTTCCAGGCATCGGATTTTTATGTACAGTACAGGGACTTGCTTTCAATGTGACAGCGTACCAGAGCTCAGATGACAGAAATTTCGGTGTCAGCTCCGTTTGTTAAAGTGAACTGTAAAATAGAAAAGTTTTTCTGAATGCAATGTCGCTACTGAAAGTATTTGGGGATGCGCTTGCTTGTAATGTCAAAACATGTTTGAGCAGCCAAAGTGGTGATGGGGGCTAGTTGTTTTGAGTCACTTGTGTTCATATTCGTAGAAAAAAAAACAGATGCAGACATAAGGAACACATATGTAGGACCAGTTCTCATACTTTGTATGAGTTTATTCATTGTGTCTGCACATGTTTCTTTTCGCTACAAATGTGAAGAATGAAATACAAATATTTCAGCAAACTTTTGGGACGAGATTCTTCAATGTTACACTAGTCCCAGGATTTTTTATAAGCTAGTATGTTATTGCTGGTTGTCTTCAATATTGTAATTAGATCATGCATGCAAGAGGAAACTTGCAAGTTGCAAGTGCTTCTACCATGATTACAAGTGAAAAAGCCAGTTTTCAAGATGTTACTCATGTGTAAATATAAGCCTTTTTAGGTATTTCATCAGAGTGGGCCAAATTACTGTAAATGTGCTACACTAACTTTGTAAAGAGTGTACATGCTTGCCTTTACCAACGTGCCAAACGTTATACCAGTGTGACATGTTTGTCTTATGCTTGCGGCAGTGTAGCTTGACACTAGAATGTCGATCTGGGAAAAATTATCCCTAATAAGTCAGTTTAACCTGCTGTCATGGGCACACAGTGCTTTCTACAGGAGTGATATAACTCCCATCGCCCCTTGTATCAAACATTCCTTCTTGAAACAGTAATTTAACGATTTCCCATAAAGATATACTTTTATTAACGTAATGTTTCTTAGATACCCTTGCAAATTTTGCACAAACATATAGTGCTTGTTGTCAATGAGCGTATGTGGATGCCTAGAATCTCAACAGCAGTCAGGCACTTAGCAAGTCCTTGCTTTTCCATGGAGACATTGTAGGGGACTTTGGGTGACGGGGAACAAAAGTGCAGCAAGGGTCTCTTGTTAGCACATGAAAAGTATACTAGTAGCACTGCAAGTTTAACTCTCCAACTTGCACCAGCTCATTGTGTGAAATACAGCCATTCTGCAGGCAAGCACACTGTACGTAAGATACATGGCGCTGTAGCCAGGAGAGTGACATCACCCATCACCGAGTGCATCCACCATGGCTGCTTGTTTTTTGAGGAAGAGCTGGAAAGACAGGTGGCACAACGCATATGTTCTTACAGTATTCCACAGTATAATCAGGGGGCGGAAACTCCCTGTACCTCCCATGTATTTGCTCTCAGCAGCAGAAGCGCTGCTTTTACCACTGGCGGTTGCCAGGCATCCTACAAGAAATAAATCACGACCAGAAAATTTCTTTCATGAAGTCGCTGGTTAGGTCGCTCAATAGAGAGAAAGAACAAAAATTGAGAGGAGGAGGCTTGCCGCTGAAGCCCTCCTTTCCCACTTCGCATTCAAGCGGAATGCCCTGGTGCATTCTTGCAGGTCCGCTGGCCGCTTGGACAATGCGGCCGTAAAATTTTGGTAATGTTTTTTAAAAGTTTGTTCGTGTTTCTGAAGAGGCAAAAGATAAGCTGACTGATTTCACAGTAAAATGAAAATCAATCGACACGAATGAAATGCCTTTTTTATTGCATGTTTTGCATAAAAAACAGGTACATACACTAAGTGTGAAAGTGTCAATCTATAGATGCAGCTTCAAGTTACAACTGACATATGGACATAACAAGCAAACGTTGAACCCAATATATGAACCAATGTTAAGATGATCAACAATCGCGGAGAGGAGGCATATTTGACTCAATCACGTTTTTTATGACAACGGGGGTACAAATTGAGTACCAAACGAGAGTGAAGTTCAGAGGCACGAAGAGGCTTGAAGTGATCAGAAGTTCTTTGAGAAAGAACGTCGCTGGAAACAGTGTTTAGGCAAGTTGACTTGTCCTCGTGAAAGCAACAGCATTGCCTTGACGAAGAAAAGTTCATTTGTCAAAACGCTGCCAACATCGACATTTTCTGCAATAATATTTTGAAGCATTTAGTCCATCACGTGTATTCGAGTGACATTAGAAGTAAAGACTCACAAAATTTGAAACCACAGCTACAAGAATTTCATAAGCAGGAAGTGGCCTATAATTATTTGACGTCATTTGAACTAGTTGCCAAAATTAAAAGTAGCTAAAACAATGTAGCCGAGCCAACTCAAATTCAAGCCTTTCATGAAACCCATTTTTTCGACGGGATCTTCGCTGCTGTTTTCACCAATTAGTCAAGCAACACTGCACTTCTCTCAGTCCAGTCTGGCTTGCGGAGAACTGGGTTTGCTTATATGTACTCATGCAAAATCAGTACTTGCTATAATAATTGATCCAAGTTCTTGTGCTCACCTATTGCTTTTAGGAAACGCTGAAAAACCTTCGCGGAACTAGAAATCCCTGGGTTAGCACACCACAAAGCCGCAAAAAACATGTGTTGCCCTTATAAGCCATCTTCGACGAATGCATGGTTTACTTGTTCGGCATAGCTCACTGTGATTCATTCTCTGCCCGCCAGAAGTTGCCGTCTTTATCTTTCTCGTAGTTGACATGGTAACCGACCGAGATAACTGAGCGAGATCCAGCTTCTAATATGGCTGAGTGAGAGGCAAGAAAGAGAGGATGCAAGCGCTATGAACACAAGTCAATCACTCTTTGCACTTCACCTGATTTAACTTCATGAAATAAGAAATAAGAAAAAAAACATATAAACAAACAAAAAGCTCCTCACGAGACGTAGACATTTTTTGTAAAAGCTTATGATGGGCAATAAATGTGAACATTCACATCAACCTCACTCCGTTCAACCGGATATTAGGATGCCCAGCAACTTCTACGAGCGTGCATGTTCTTTGAAACTGACACTATTACCAAGTTTCTGGGGCTTGGTATAATGGCAATGATGTTTCATGCCGACATGCCCACGAGTATTCATTCCACCACTGATACATTTTTACCACTGTACAAGTTCATCATCTCAAACTCAGTTCTATCATGAGTATTCATATGACATAGTAAGATAAATAAGGCAGTATGTTAAAACTGTTTGAAAAACTATGATTTTTCCAGATGACTGGTTTCTACTTTTTGATATTAGCATGCAAAAATATTGGGCTTCTCTTTCGCATTGAAACCAAAAAAATCAGATGGGCTAGTTTTGTACAAGTTTTATACAAAAGAATTTCATGTTCTGAATTTAGATAACATTGACAAAAGTAACAGATGGAAGCAAATGCTTTGCAATGTGTAAATCTATGGCAAAATCATGCTTAAAAATGTAAGATTCACTTTGATGCAACAGAAGTATACGTATTTGTGTTCACGCTGCGTAATGTCTACACGTCTTGCTATAGTTATACTTAGATGTTGATCAATAAGTGCACCTGAAGGACTTGATTTTGGTCTAGTTGGTGCATACTTGGTGCGGAAGACTGAGGTGCAAAAAACATAACGTGAAGCAGGAAGAGCAGGAGAGAAGACAGAACAGCAGGGAGCAAGTAGGCCCTGTGGTAGTTGTAGAAGGCGCTCTCTGTGATGACTTGTGCACCAAGACATTGAATGGTTGCAGCCACCACGCAGCCCTAGTAGAGCATGCCAGCGACCAGGAGAAAGTTGCCGGCTCCAGCGTCACTACCTCGAACAAGTGGCTGGCTTCTCCACTGGATCTTGTGCAGTTGCTCGCACACCCCCTCTACAACGACCAGAGTTCCCATGACGCTGAAGATCAGGTCGCCAACTACTTGGCCACATATGGAGCAGTTGATGAAGGGAGCTCTCAAACACAATGAACTTTCATTCCCTGTGGAGAGGCTCTTCCATTGTTAGCATACCAGTGCTGTTGTCTTGATGAGTACTGCAGACGAATGACCCCACAAGACATGTTAGTACTTGTGTGTTACTAAATTGCACAATGGACAAGTCACATGGCTTGTTTGAAAGAAAGAAATAAAAATTTTAAGGCTTCATTTTACTTTGCTAGACATAATATTATTGACAACTAACCTACCATAATGCCTATAAAAAGTATAGGGAACACTAAATATAGTAAATGTTGTGTAAATGAGAAGAAATTAGGGTGGACGAAAAAATTGCTTGCCAGGAGCTGGGACAGATTCTGTGACCGTCACATAACGCTTCCGATGCTCTACCAAATAAGCTAACACGGCGGCCATTCCCTCGTCCTCTTTATCCAAACTATATATGCATTTACAAGTGCCAGCATGAGTCTGCGCTACTAGCAACCATAACGGCAAGTGTTAGACACTTTTTCTGCCTGTTGGTGTCGCGTAGCACGTAGTGGCGCTGCATGACGCACTCACGTGTAAGTGCACATATGTCCCCCGTAAAGTGAACGAGGGAATGGTCGCCGCGATAGCTCAGTTATTAGAGCATTGGGTGTGTATTCCGAAGTTCACGAGGTCAATCCCAGCTCATGAAAAGCAATCTTTTCATACACCTTTAATTTTTTCACATTTACATTACATTCACAACTAATAACGTACCCTATACTTTCTTTGGCACTACTGTTCGTTAGTTCTCGTTAATATGGCTTAGTTAGGTTAGTGATAACTGACAAATAACCATGCAAAAATATAGGAGATGTTATTATAAAGTTATTTTATTGTAACTGTGAAGAAAAGAGGAGGAAAAAATAAATTTGCGTGGGCAGGGACTAAACTTGCGGCCTTCAAATGATGCAGCCGACATTCTACCGACTGAGCTACCATGCCGGCCATCCCCCCGTTCACTTTATGGGATATGTATGTGCATTTAAATGTGGTAGTGTAAGTCAGTGCTGCCTGTTGTAATTGCAGCGAGTGTGAAACACTCATTTATTGCCTATAAACATCGTACGACAGGTGATGTTCTTACGAATGGCAGCTGACTAATATTCCCTGGCATACTACTCGACGGCATTAAGTCTGCCAGAATGAGACCCTCACTATGAATGAAAAAAATAGGGTTTATTTAAGGGCGTGTTTTTTTTGTTAAACAATATATTGAGAACTGACTGGCAATTATGCCAAGGAAAGTGTACGGCATCTTAATAAAGTATTTGTAGTGTAACTGTGAAGGAGGTTTTAGCCACAATAATTATGTTGCCTGTAGCACGTGTTGTGTTGCTTAGCATGTATGAGCATTGAACAATGCGACAGAAAGTATATAAATAGCCAGACCCAGAAAAGCAAGGTTTCCTTTGACCCCCATTGCCTAAATACGAGATAGCCTCCTATTTTTTTATTTGACTGACACGAATCAAGTCAGACTTTTTAGTGTCCTTGAACCACATGGTCTGCCCTTGCGTTTCACCTTGCAACAAATCTAGTGATCAGAGGTAATGCCAGGCAACCTTCCAGAGGCGTCGCCGATGTCAATCAGTAGAGTGAGCACTGGGATATCTAATAGGTGTCAAAATCCCCTCACCTGAAGACATTACTTCACCTTCAAAGATACACTACTGCAATTTTTTTATTGCTTATGGTCTCGATTACCTTAGTTTCTACAAACTTTTTTTAGTGTTTACTGATTATAAGTGCACAGGGGAAAACTAAGTGGCCGATATAGGTAGTGTCGTTGTAGTGAAAGATTTAAGTATAATGTTGACAAGTAGCTGCAGCTCAATCGTGCACTAGTGACAGTTGGATTCTCGATAGGGTCAGGAGAAAAAGCACTGCTAAAAAGCTTGTAGCTTTTAGCAGTTGTGATGCAAGGCGAATACCTGAATTTACGGTGCTTATTACTACATTGTGCTGTAGCAGAACTGCTAACGCAGCTGCAGTTAACCATTGCAGGGGCACTTTAGGGGCATCTGTTCACAACCAAGAAAACGTAGTTGGCGCACTCCAGTTTAATAATAGGCGGAAACGCGGCATGAGTATTCTATCACAAATCAGTCACTTCATGAGCTAAGTGTAGCATTGTTTGGAAGTCTTACATAAAGTAACTGCCAATGTCTTGTACAAAAGAAGTTGGTGTATCAGCACATAAATAAAGTGTAAATAGTGTCACATGAAATCATTTTACTCTTTCTTTGTGTCCACTATGAAACTGCTTTGGTAGGTGGCAGCCCGTTGTAGATGCTGCAAAAAATGTGGTTGTACACATGTGTCAGTGTGCCCATTGTTATTTGGTGAACATCTGAAAACACATGCTTGTAATAAAAGAAAGTGTTCATGAACCACAGTATGCTTTCGTGTGAAATAATTCTTATGCTTTCGGTCGGGCTGTGTTCTAGTCAAGCATAGGTTTCAGCATAAGTGCTGTACTAATTTTAATGCTGGGCCTAAGCGAACTCACTGCCGGAGAACGTGGTCTCCTATGCTCTTCGTTATCGCGTTAGCGGTTGTAGCAACATCTAAAAACACTGCTGTATAATGGAGCGTCATGAATTGCAATTGAGTACCAAAATTCTTTATTGCTATTGTCATAGAAATCTGCTTGTCTAGCTAATGCCAATAAAGAAGCTTTATAAATGCTGCTTACATAGTCTTACTCCTATATAAGATACACTCATATAAGAGACAAACTGGCTTAAAAGAAACCAGTGTGCCTACTTTGAAATAAGCTTGATAAGAAAATTCGCATGATTCTTCAATTTCTCCCTAGTGCATGTCTCTTATACAGGTGCTCAACGAGGCACCTGGCCAGGATTAAGGGTGCCCAAGGTGCCTGCCCTACCCTCCTTGAAATTTGGATGGAGGGATGTGTTCTACCCAACATGAGTAATGAAAATACGGGTTCCTAAAGGCCCTCAGCAGGAGGGCCACTCCTGAAAATTTTCTAGCAGCGGGCGTGCACTTAATTGTACAAGCTCTTATGTGCATCATTATAAAATCAGCAGGTTGCCCCGTAATGCACGGAAGTGTCTCGGCAGGCTTTTCACAGGAATGGAGCTGCCCCGTCACATTCGCATAGCTTTAAAACGCACAGGTGGGAAAAATGAGCATACACTGCAGAATGGACCTTTTTTGTTCTGGCAAAGATACAAGAACTGTCATGAACTACTCTACAGCGAACTAGCACAGGCTGACCTTTATGCCTTCTAATAAATTCTCACAATTACTCTGAGGTGAAACATTTCAGGGAACTAAGGGGCTTAACTTCCTTTATTGCAAACATGAAAGGGCACACACAACCCCAGAGAATACCTGTCTCACGTGGTGCTTTCAGTATGCAAACTAGTTTGTAACTACATGCCCATCACATGTTAAAGATCACTGAATGCTTGTAATACCTGTAGAAACTCTCGCTGAAAGAAGGCAAGTATGTGACGTCAACTTCAGCAGCTGGCTTTTCTTCCTCAGCAGGAAAGATCCGTTCATTTGAACAGATGTTTTAGCAGCTGGCTTTTTTAGTGGGGGAAGATTCATCCATTCGCACAGGTGTTGAGCCTCCAAGAGGCCTGAAGCCTCTTGGAGCTGTTGCAATGAAGCAACATTAGCTGAAGCTGCAACTGCTGCTCATGTGATGAAGCACCACACTGTGTCTGCACTGCGGATTCTGTGGTGAAGGCAGCGTGTATTGGCCGGAACGAGCGCCTTCAGGGTCATGTTCTTCTGCGTAGCTGAGACGATTATGAAACACTCAAATACACAAAACTTCTTCGAATGGTGTCATGCCGATCGTTCATCTTCATGCATTATTTCCTGCTATTTCCTGCTAGTTTTCTTTGTTTAGGAGCTTAGGTGTGAATCCTGTAACTGAACAGCTACTGTACATTTTATGCCTCATACGTGCATTTTTCAACCTTTAGGTCAACTTTCCAGCAGACTGGCGTTACATTGTCTTCCGAGTTGCCACTGTACTCGTGGTTGCCTTGCGTACTGTTTTTTGTGTGGTTGCCTGGATATGAGGTGGTGATAATGAGCATATTATGTTGCACCTGCACTTTTGATAAACTATATTTTATACATCACATTGTCTTTGAGGCCATGTGGTATAAACTCACTTTATATGAAATAGCTTGTGTTTGTTTTAAACAATATCAACACGCTTAGAAATAATAAAATGCTTCTGGTTTTAACGATAACTTCCTTGGTGCAAAGTTATGTTTCAAAGAGCAGAAAATATTTTCTCATCTTGGAGCTGAGAGCTGTGGAAATTGAGCTGCATTACCCGGAATCAGCTAGTTGCACAGTGTGTGGCTGCAAAAGAAAGGTGTTATTGAGTTATTTTCCATAATATGCAGCAATGCAATGCAACACCTATACATTCCACTCTAACTTTTGTGCAGTGCCAATGTACACAAACAGAGCAGGACTAACCTGGCTAGCAGAAGGTACCAAGTCTGTGCCACACTCTCCGACACTTTTCGGGAGCAGTGCGTGATTCTGAAAAAAGCGCAATTGTTTTTTACCACAGGCACAATAGATGACAATAGTTTGAAGTGTTGTCTTTGCATTTCTATTCACACATTTTATGTGCAATAATTCTATATACATAGCATGAATTGTTTTATGTGTGTGTAATAAAAACATGCTGCCAAGAAATCTTGTATAATACTCAAAGAGGCTGGAGAGTTTATTGTATTAGTATGAAAACTACTTCGGCATTGTCGTTTTTTCGACTTCTCGGATGGAATAAGCACATACACTCTGCATGCAGTTCTACTAATGGGTTCTTTTTTGATGAGTTGCCAAGTACTTGTTAGATGTGAAGCAACAAAGCTGCTGTGATTTGGTGATCATGCATTATGGCGTAAGCAAATGGAGTATTGCAGTTATAGAAATAATTTATAATTAGAAGACACTATGGTGCAAATATTTCTAGGATTTTTTTTGTTTTCCTGCATAGTATGCCACAACCTAAAGCTGCATGCTTATAATCAGCCCCGCAAGCAGCCATAAGCTTTTTGCATGAATTTCCCCAAGCGCAGTCGATGAATTAAACCACCCATCAATCGGCACGCTTTCTCTTGAAGGCTGCCTTTACACATACGTAAATGTGCATTCACACCGGCAAATAAATGAACAAATAAAGCATATGCGCTACAGTTGAAGCATAAGCTTATAAACGCACTTTGGACGCCGGCACTGTGAGATGATTTTCTAGCGCACCTTGCTATAGCTATTCGGCATGAATACAGCATGAGCAATCGGACCGTAGCCTATCAACGCCATCGAACACGTGTTGCACTATTGCGGGGCTTTCTTTGAGCTCATCTTGTATAACATGCATACCGTACATTTGAACCTGCATTTTACAGCTGGCCCTACAACGTATACACTTGTGCAAAAAGGCAGGCTGCGATTTTATAATCGTTTCTGGAAATCCTGAACCAGCGAAAGTCTTTCAGCGTGTACAGAATTGTTGCGAAGTTGACCACATTGCGTTGAAGAAATACAGTCGTTATAGTTATAATTAACGAAGTAACATATTATATTTACTGAACACACGTGCGAATCACGTTTTCAGTGCGTGTCGCACGATCCGGATCGACCGTGAACTTACATTTTAAACAGGAAGGAACAAAGACAGTAGTACATCGGATTTGAGGGGATGCCTCTTCACATCGCCGCGAAAGCACGCATTCGTGTTCGTAGTCTTTCAGCTTAAAGTGGCGACCACATACGCGTCCCTACGCCGATCTGACACGGGCAATCTGATGCGCTGCAGCCCCTCGGTGCACCTGCCGTTTTTTCCCAGGAGCACGGTGGCGTATCTTCCCTTGTCGCCAATCAACAGACTTGCAGCCCACAATGAGGCAAGGGTGATTCATGGTGTCACAGTGTATAGGTGTTCTGTCGTGTGGCAACAACCGCGTGATGCCCACTGTTTGCGCAGCTCACGTCAACATGGAGCGTATGGGATCCAAGCAGACAACGTCCGCCATGTGCCGGATGTTCCAAAGCTTAGTTGAAAACTGCGATCTTCTATTTCTTTGTAAAAAATTCAATCAAAATAAATTATGAAGTGTTTTAAAAATTATGAACAACATGTCTTTCCTGTTTATTAAAAAAGAAATACCTTTGCTGCGTGTTCCACAGTCAAGCAGATCAGCTGAAAACGATGACGTCAATAGGGCAGATCACGTCGCTTGGTGTGTGGGCGGTTTAAAATTCGTTTGGCCGAGTCGCAGCGATCAGCAGCGATCTGCAGCGATTCGCAACTTTAAAGCTTGGTAATAAACTACACAGTTTAAGTGGAGAGCTCAAATCAGTCTCTAAATTACCCTTTAGACTTGGCATACCGGCCGAATGTGTCAGTAAAAAATTGCCAAAACCGTTTCAGGGTCCCTTTAATAACACGTAATTTATTACTTGTGTGCCTATCCCACGTTTTTTTTTGCCAATAACCTGTGAGTTTTCCTTTTAGAAAAGGTTTCATGTCAAGTGTAGGAATTGGTATTGATGCATTAGCGGCATCATTGCTGGTGGATGGAGCCAGATGTTAGTAGCAGCACATGAGTACATTCTACTCCTCGATTAACAATAATGGCTACACCACCAGATGACGCTACAGCATCATCTCTGTCCTTCCGAAATAACAAATTGGCGTGAAAGTTCATGTTTTCGAATACTAGATGTGTTTCGTGTACACACAGCCACTTTGGAGAATGTTCGTGCAAAAGTTTTTTGGCTATCAGTGAGGTTTATAGGTTTTTGAGCAGTCCTCTGATGTTTCATTGTAAAATTTGTGCCTCCATGCTAAGTGTAGAGTAGTGCTATGTGTACAGAAAGGACTTTCACTTCAAGTCAGGGAGCCTTTGTCAGGCCCTGTGACAGGAATTTTCACTTTGCTGGCACGCTCAAACGTGCTGCGCCTACCCTTCAGCGTCTGGGACGCCATTGGAATAGCCGCTACGTCCATTGCCTCGGTAGAGGCGCTGGATGTCTGCTCGCGGATATCGCACGCGGTTGTCTGTGTTTTCGGGGCTTCTGTTGCAACAGGAGGCCTTGAGGCTAACGGTCCAAATGGCTGCATGTCGTTTCTTGGCGGAGCAAGACTGGCTGCTGCTTCCGCTGATGGGCGGATGGCACTACCACCCGTCCACTGTGCGTGGTACGCGCGGGTGCCGCGAACCATTGTGGTACTGCCCCCGTGCGTCCACGTCCGCAAATAAAGGATCCTCCACAAATGTGAGACGTTTCCGTGCCTGCTTAAATGAAATGTTTTGGATTACTTTCAGTGTTACCATTTTTTTTTCTTTCTTCCATGCTGGACTTGTGCGAGAGTAGGCTGGGTGTGCAACCTCGCAGTTTACACACTGGGGAATTTCATTGCAGCTGTCTGCAGAGTGGTTATGCGAACATCACTTTGCACAGGTTTGGTGGCCATGGCAGCTCTGAGAGCCGGGACCGAAACGCTGGCACTTGAAGCAGTGCCGGGGCTTGGGAATGTACGGTTGGACATTCAACTTCAAATAACCCGTTTCTACATATTCCGGAAGCGTGCTGGCACCAAAAGTGAGGACTAGGTGTTTTGTGGGAATTTACTTATTATCGCGCCTGATTTTGATTCGTTGTGTATTCATGACATGCTGTTCATTCCAGCCCTTGTGCAGTTCACTCTCTGACAAGTCGAGTAAGTGTTGGTCACATACCACTCCTCACGAGCTGTTAAGAAAGTGGTGTGGGGTGACTGAAACAGGTGCATTTCTGATCGAAGAAAGCTTAGAAAGTTTTTAAAATTATGCTTTGTTGTTGACTTCGTGGATAAGATCTCCTATAGTCATTTTTGTCGCCTTGTAACCCCAGCCTATGGTTTTGGCAAGACATTTAGAAGCTACAAAGGGTGAGAGTGTCTAAGCATTCTTGTTGACTGTTTCGCAGTGATCCACATGGAATCGTGGGAAATTTTTGGGGGGCTTCAAGAAAAAGGTACTGCGCCCCCTATTTGAGTGAGGACGATCGTTAAGTAGGGGACAGGAGGTAGAAGCCATACAATAGGAGTTCTTTTGGCGGCCATGCCCGCTGCCCACCATCGAGCCCAACCAGGGGAGGTGGCAGGAAATGCTGGGAAAGTCCTGTCTACGCCAACTGTACACTGGTGCTATAACCTAATATAGAATAGCCAAGACTAGGTATCCACACAAGGTCAACCCTTGCCACCAGAAAAATTGGAAGTAGATGGGAAAGAGAAGATGACAGGCCAAATGGAAAGTGAAAGGTAAAGACGAAGACGTAGGAAAAGAGAGATAGGAAAAGGCGACTGTCGATTTCTTCTAGGTGGGTCAGCCCAGGGGTGCTGTCTACGTGAATCCGGGGCCAAAGAGGTGTGTTGCCTCCGCCGGGGGGCTTTAAAGGTTCAAGCACCCAGAGACAGCTAAACCCCCAGGATCCCCTTTTCCCCGGACATGGCTCAGCCATGCACGGCTAGGCGTGGGAGGGAGTCTAACCCCCCTCCCCGTTAGCTCGGGTCCGTGGTGTCGCTACACACCAAACGCCTGCGTACGCAGACGCCCCTGTGGGGGCTAGTCACGGGACACTGCACATATTCAGTTACTCATGCGGTTGTACACTGCCTCATTCTGAAGATCAGTATATTCACTGATATCATATTATGCTACTGGAAATAATTTGGAGCAGTGCATGACATTTCTGCGTCCCTAAAAACTAACAAAACTGTGCATCAGTCCTTTTTTTTCACCACCCGTACTCTTCGGTTTCAGGAATCTCCCAAATTTCATGGTAACGAGTTTGGCAGATCCATATGTAAATTCGCGGAGTCTGTCAATTGATTTACCAGGCACAGCAGATGCTAATATGGACTTCATCATTGTTGGCTCAGTGGGATGGTTCAAAGTACCACTTTCATTGAAATAGCAGTGCTCATGTTTACACTGCACAGTTTAGGTGATGTCGAATGGTTTGTACATATTTTGTTTCTAAATGTAAGACTTCTCTTTTATACTGCTCCAAACTAGGTATATAGTGATAAAAATTGCATAATTTCCCCTCTGTGACCTGCTTGTTTACGTATAATTGTTTACGTATAAATTTTGTATGTATAATTGTGTATTATCGTTATGTATATATGTCGCCCAATCATAACCCCACCCCTTATGTAATACCCCCTTGAGGGGCCCTTAAGGAAATAAAAAGTGAAGTGAAGTGACGCTCAAAATTCACATTTCAGTGCTCCGAAAGTACGATTTTGCTGCTCCGAAAATTGCTCCAGATTTTATTTCGGCTGTTGCACCCCTGATCTTGTTAAACAGTAGCTTTCAGTGACTATTTAGAAATGAGAGCGCACTACTTAGACATGGACAAAAATACGGAGACAAGCACTAACAGGGACACTGCAACAATATGTGCAGTGTCTCGTGACGCTGTGTGCAATGAGTAAACAAATGTGATTGTCGGACATCGTTTTCGCATTTCTTCTGGTGCCCCCGTAATTTAACATGCACGTACCAGTCTGACCAATATAACTGTTGGCGCATGACAGAGGAATATTGTACGCTACTTCTGTAACACAAGGAATAGAGGAGCTTCGGTGTTTCTGTCCACATTTACATTTATATTGGGTATTGCCTTTGACCCCGAGCTTAAGAAGTGTGCAAGTGCTGCGCAGCTGTTTGAGAGCCGTACCTACCACTGGCGCATCATATCTGGATACGACATTCCTTATTGTGCGCCATTTTGTGAACAAGTTTAACAAGTGTTGTGTATTTTAATGTACTAATAAGAACTTGTACCAATGAAGAACTTGAACGTAGAGAAGGAGGCTGAGGCGGCTTTCGTGATCTTTCTCACAGACTTCGCATTTGCTGAAATGTTTGATCCATCTCGCCACCTTTTTGCAGGATATAGTGACCGCATAATCTGGAAACCATGCTGTTAGGAAGCTCTAGATCTGAGCCCGAACACTGCTATATACCTTGTGCACACAAGGCTCGCACACAGCCTCATGTACCAAAGATGCAGCCAACCCAATTTCGATCACTTTGAAATAAACTGATGTGTAAGGCAAAAGAGGCTTTTGCGACCTGGGCCTGTAGTGCCAAACAGATGCATTGGGCAGAGGTGAGACAGCTCGCGTATTGCGCTTTTTGATATATTTCAATTTACTTGCGCCAAACTGCTCTAAAAGCATAAAGATAAAGATAATTGCACCAAAGTGCTCTTAAACAGCCTCTAAAGCCAGAATCGTGAGACCAACCTCAGCTTCAGGGGACACAAAAAGGCGAGTTTGACTAATAAGACGCACGCAATTTTGTTTTTTGTTTCACTTTCAACCTTTATTGTGACAAAGGCTCACATGTTGCCGCCATAACAATTAGAGTTTAGCAAATATGCGTGAACCGCAAAAATGTGCTGCCGTGCATCGAGCGTGCTGTTTCCCCTAGCTAAGCTGTGTGTTCTAGTGCCATTGTCGGCTAGCGAAGACCACCTAGTTGGGTGGCAAGCATAGTGGGGTTGACTCTCCCGTTCTGAGGTGTGCGTAGCGCGTTCCTGCGGTCACTGTGGCTTTCATGACGACGCTGTGGCATACGGTCACCTACGAGTACGTTTTGCTGTGAGCGAGTAACTGTAAACGTAGAGTCATTTTTTCCTAGCATCTGACGCGTCTCTCAGATGCTCTGGCGCAAGCACATGAATTCTCAAAATCGTATTCATGAGCGGAAACATGTGCAACCCATTCCCGGTGTACACCAATTAGCTACTACAGTCGACTCCTTTTAAAGGAAACTCAAAGGGGATTCATGAAACTGTTTCATTTATCAGAAGTTTTACTGAAGCAAAGTACACTCATTTAGTGAACGAAGACCTTTACTCAAATTGCACAAACCTCACCTTACTTATAAAGATGAGTAGGAGAAAAAAAAGGAGCGAAGAGTGGTTTGTTCGGCAAGCTTCAGTTGTTTTTTCACAAAGGTACGCACCCATGCCTGACAAATTAGCAAGAAATTCTGGACAAGCTTCATGCTCAAAATAGCGCTACAAAAGTTCAACAACTTCTTTAGCTGATCGGTCTGGTGGCACCACTGCATTGGCAGTATTGTCACCCCATTCATAGCTGAAAGGTTGATACTCATCTTGCACTTCAGCAATCGTTGCCTCGAGAGCTTCTTAACGACAGGTACAAACATTTTCATCAATTGATTCGTAGTCCTACAGCGTGAAAGGGGAGAGGGTACGACCTGACTGAATACTGTCTCAATGTCGGCATCAGCAGGGCTTTCTTCGTTATCAGGTACTGCTTTCTTGAACTTGAAAGCCAGCATGGTGAAAGCATCGGGGTATTTTTGTTGCCTTCGCTTGCTCCCAGGCACAAGCCAACATGTGGATTGCTGCCTATAAATCTATGCCGTAAGATTTCCCGCTGCCTGTTTCAAGCAGCATTTGATGGAGCGATTGCCAGCGGTAATGACCTCTATGTTCTGAATAACCCCTTAATCCACTGGCTAGATCACTGCCGTTGCATCGGCTGGCAAGAACTCCTGAGGGCTTGGAGTGCTTGAACCTGACCGTGGGCTGGGCAATTATCCCCGATGAAGACAACATTCCTGACTTGCCTCGTAAATCTTGCGTCTTCCTCCCGAAACCAGTTTTCTAAAATTGCCAAGGTCATCCACGCTTTTCGTTCCTTTGGTACGTAACGGAAAGGTGTCGAACGCCTTTGAAACAACGTGGGTGGCTTGATTTTCTAATTTCCAACAGCTTCAATTTCTCATCTCCTGCCATGTTTGCACCCATTAGCACAGTGATGCGATGTTTACTGCGTTTTCCTCAAGTACAGGCTCTGCCTTTGAAGGTGAGAGTCTTTGATGGAAGCGCCTTATAAAAAATACCCATCTCGTCAACGGGGAAGACGTCTCGTGGCTCAAAGCTGATTAAAATTTCTTTAAACCGCCCCTGTTGCCAGTCGGTGCAAATGTTCCTGTTGACTGCACCACTCCCACCTTAGATTGCTTTGAAGACTACACCATGGCGTGTTTTGAAGCCGTTGAGCCATCCGTCGCTTAGAACAACGTTCTTAACATCCATTTGCATGGCGATCTCTCGAGCTTTCTGCTTTTCTAGTTGTTCAGAAGGCGTCGTCCGCATACGCATCCATTTAGATGTAAAGGTCCTGTTCTTAACTGTGCCTTCAATCCTTTCTCCGTCTTTCCAGATCCGTGACAGCGTCGACTTCGGGATGTCTTTTTTTTCGCCATCTTCATCTTGGGCAGGCTGCTTGGATCGGGCTCCTGAAGAATTTGCAGCTTTTTTCAAGCGAGATTGTGTAGTGCGGCCGCTTCCTTTCCATCAGGCTGAAATAACACTGTGATCCACCGCATTTCGCCGCACAAACAGGCTTAACGCACAGTTGACTCGCCGACTTGGCTCCCACAGCCACAAGCGAGAATAGCTACTGGATTGGCTTGTCTCGATCTCAGGTGTTGCCATGGTTGTGAGACTACCTTTGGCTTGAGCGAGTCTATGCTATGTTTAGAGTTTGTGCCATTTAACCGTAGCTGACTAATATGTACTGTTTCAAGTATGCGATGGAGTTTACTGCGCAATACAGAAATGCAGCCATATGAGCCCGTTTATTACCTTAATGAGGCATTTTCGTTCAGGCGAATTTCGTTTATTGGGAGTACACTGTAATTTATTTAGACAGGCGAGTTCACATTGCATTTTGTACTCAAAAAAGCCATCACAACTGAAATCCGCACATCGGTGTCATTAGATAGAGAGAAACACTTGGTTACAGGCGAAGCCGTGGTAACGAAACGTGTGTTCACACCATTGTAAACTATATAAACGGGCACCTTGGCGCTTTACTTTTGACTCATTAGTGAATCGTGGCGTTTATTAGTGACTCATGACGCTTTATTAGTGACGCATCAACAATCACTTGGCACAGTTTTCATGAATAGAAATTGGCCACTGCTACGTTTTGTAATCGACGATCGCAACAAGTGCTGAAAGAGGCGTCGCTGCATGCGTGCTGGTCCTGGGCTACACGAGCTTTTCGTTTATCTCAGTGTTTAGGTCGGTGGCAGTGTGACTTCGTTTTCTTTCTTTCCTTCTTTTTTCGCAATAAAATCTGCCTCTCCATGCTCAGCGGTTTGTTTGCATGGACATGCATTTTTTCACATGTGTGGCGCGAGCGCTTCACGCGAGCCACGGAACGGCGTGAGCAGAAATCTCAGTTCGATTGATTGATATGTGGGGTTTAACGTCCCAAAACCACCATATGATTATGAGAGACGCCGTAGTGGAGGACTCCGGAAATTTCGACCACCTGGGGTTCTTTAACGTGCGCCCAAATCTGAGCACACGGGCCTACACAGAAATCGCAGTTCAATGTATTATGGAGAGTTCTACATCGACGGTGATGACCTATAGATATTGGAAAAATATAGCACTGGGCAACTTGTGCTGTATTGATAACGCGTGGTGGCTCATGTGGAGAGGCGTTAACTTACCAATATCAATCACTTATCATTTAGTGCCACATGCACGCGCTTTACGAGATAGTCGATGTGGCGCCATTTCTTGGCTCTCGCGCTGCCGTCTTTGAAGTGGTCCTGCATGAGGTGGCCGCTATCGGTAGTGCAGCATGCTTTTGTTGTCTGTTAAGAACTCTTGACGCTATCATGTCAGGCTTTTCATCAAGCGAACAACCACTGTTGTCACTAGGATTCTTGTGCAATCACAATTTTTTTATTTTCTTTCTGAGTGGGATGCAATTTTTAATGTTTCCGCGGAAATTAGCTTTCAACAAATATATTTTATAGATAATATTTCACATGTTACGAAGGCTAGATAAGTCACGCAATATGTAAAAAGGTACTGCAGTTCATATGTAGCAATTATCTGTTCAAAAAACCTTCTTTCAAAATCTTTTTCAGTGTAATGTTTATTATAGGCCGAATAAAATATGCTATGGTGCCCCTGCTAAACATTGGTATCTTTAAGCTCCAAGGATAACCTATTAAAGACTGCTAATTGCTCCACAATGGCAATTTCGCTACTCCAAAAACTGTTTCCAATTTAGTTTCAGCCGTCTCACCCTTGTTTGAGTAAAGCGTTAGCCTTGGGTCTAAAAACTGAAGGTAAATTGCTGCGGCAGTGCTGTCGTAAACTTAAGTACGCTTCCATTCTCTTTAAAAAGACACTAAAGAGCAAAACGTTTTTTCATATTAGTAACTGTAATTTCGAAATTCCAAAAGCACCTCTCTTATTGCAACATGATGCTTGGCAACGACAAAAAAACATGCCAGAAGAAAATTCGGGTGGAGATTCTACTGAGATTTCCGTGCCAAACACAGTGACGTACGAAATATTGAAGGCACCTATTGGTGGGTCCTACATAACTTCTACTCAATAAAAATGAAGTACATTGTCTTCAGTGGGTGCCCTAAATCTATCATATGAAGGTTTGGAATATTTTATTGAGCGAACGTCGTGAAAACAGGAAAAATACACTTTGAAATTTGCTACGTGATGCGTAAGTGCAGAGGTGCAACAGCTGCGCTTATTGCATCAAGTTGATAAAATTCCTCAATTGTGCGCCGAGCTGTGCCAAAACCATGAAATTTGCCGAAATCGCGCCAAGCTGCGTTAAAATGCCCGACCAACCTCAAATTTTCTCAATTGCCTGAATTTGAGCTAGAAATGGAGACCACTTTAGGCACCTGTAGTTTGTGTCATCAATCTAAGCGGGCAGATCTTAACCCTAAACCGCAGTTTAAGATAGCTGCTCATTAGGCAGAGACACTCGCGAATCGCGATCGACCAGATAAAGTGACAACGCCGTGCGCTTGTTGATCTGCTGACCGCTGCAGATATTTACCAGCCGGACGACGCAACTACAACACAAAAATGTGTTGCCGTAGCCAGCAACACTTCGTGGAAATACGAATTTTGTAGTCAGCAAGTGCGCCCATGGCATGCAAGGAACCATTAGGAACTTAAGCTAGAAGTGTATAAACTGTCAACTGGACGAGATTGCACGCTTCCAGCTTTAGTTCCTGCCGTGAACACGTCAGCTGCCATAGCAACGCCACATGCGATAGATATCCGGTGCCGTTGCGAGTCCAACAGGCGCGTGCCATTATAACTTTATCTGATTATACGCGCCTTGCAAGCAAGCCGAGAAGTTGGGCCCTAAAACTAACCCCTTCATGCAAAAAATGAAGGCGGGAAGGGTTTGTGGTACGAAAATTTTTTGGTCTTGGTCTAACCTTGTGCAGAAGCAACGGCTTAAGTCGCCTTTGCCGTAGTACACAGGAGGCCTGGGAAAAAGCGTTATAAGATTTAGAAAGGGATTTAGTTGTAGTCTCTAGACACTGCACAGTTTGTTCAATGACTGATGCGTGTATACGCCACATAATTGTGAATACTAATATGCTAGCTGATGTCTAAAAAAGGTTAGTGGCAAAATTATTTGGAGTACAATAGGACAACCCTGCAGCTGTAAAAGGTGAAACAGTTTTTGCCCAGTTTTACGAAACTCATGGTCATCATCTTGGGGGATCCACATTTCAATTTTCAGACTCTGTCAAACAATTTCGCAGGCATGGTGACTTCTAATGTGGACCTCATCATTGTTTGTTGAGTGGGGTTATCAAATAAATTACAACTTTGTGCAAATCGCAGTACTCATAGTCACTATGCATAAGTTAGGAAATGTTAAATCACTATATATATATATATATATATATATATATATATATATATATATATATATATTCAAGGCTAAGCCCTCTATTTCAAGCTGACCAAAATTCGGTCTTTCGTGGTAAAAAAATGAATGTTTTTTCTTGTAACCTGCTCCGAATTTGCGTTTTAGTGCTCCAAAAGTAACAATTTGCTGATTTATAAATTGCTCCAAACTATATTTTAGGTGTTGCACCCCTGGCAAATGTTTAAGCACAGAATTTAGCACTTGAAATTTAGACCTCGATTTTTATTCATTAACAATGAAATGTTGACAGTGAAACTTGTAGCATTGGAGTTCTCACACCGCAGTTTGTCAACCTAAATCAACTCATTATTTCTCTTTACTGTCCCGACTATATCTACGTGCGGCTGGTCTGGAGGCACACGCTCGCTTTCTTTACGGCCGGTGTACAGGAAGAAGGCTTCTTCTTCTACCTATCAGCGCAGTCTCGCTCCAAACTAACTCGCCGCCGTCCATTGCAAAGAAAGGCTAACGCACTCAAATAATGCTCAGGTTAATTTCTATTGTTGCACTTCTTGGTGGTACCAACGCAATAAAAACATGGTAAGAAGCATATATGACAAATATTTCTGATACTTCAAGAAATGAGTGAATTGATAAATATTCCATTCTGCGTTCATGTACCATTGTCCAGAGCGTTCAGAAGGCTCGGCCACATGATCCGTCACCAACTGGCAGACGAAATGACAGACAACGTAAGCTTTTTTCCTGAGAAAAATAGTTTTGGAAACATTTACTTTGAATCCACATGCCAGCAGCCAGTGCCCATGGAAATATTGTCGCGACGTCAAGAGAGAGGTCGTTCTCGAAGACGCTGAGAAAACAGCAGCGGGTCGGTCTTTTTGTTAACCGCGCGAGAGAGTTCCTCATCTTTCTCGTTGCTGCGTTGATGCTGATGCTGATGACCTCTGATGGATGGCGCTTACCCATAAAGGGGGATGGGCCAAGAACCGGGCGGCAGAACCGGGCGTTCTGAATAAAAGCGTACAGATGCGCGTATGCGCTTTCGCCTTCTTCTTTTTTCGCGGGACGCACGCGACATTTGCCTCCCTCCAAAAATGGCATCGTCCCGATGCGCAGCCAAGGCACTCTACTTATAAAAACTCACATATGCACTGGCACGCACAGGACAAACGAGAGTTAGCTGGACAAGTAGGGTTTCATCCGGATGACATGTACGATTTCGGGTGAGCAGTTTCGGCGACTGGAACTGCGATCGCCGTCGGGAATAACTTGGTAGTTGATGTCGTTCAATCGTCGAGTGACTCGATATGGGCCAAAGTATCGTCGTAATAGCTTTTCTGAAAGTCCGCGTCGACGTATTGGGATCCAGACCCATACCTTGTCGCCTGGTTTGTAGGTTACCAATTTATGTCGTAGGTCGTACCGTTTCGCATCTTTGTGTTGCTGGTGACAAATACGCACGCGGGCTAGCTGTCGGGCTTCTTCGGCGCGCTGACCAAATTCTTCGGCGTCAGCGTGAGTGTCGTCACACTCGTGCGGCAGCATAGCGTCCAACGTTGTAGTGACTTCGCGCCCGTGTATTAAACTAAACGGCGTTATTCCGGTAGTTTCCTGCCGGGCAGTATTATAGGCGAAGGTCACATAAGCCAAGTGTTCGTCCCAGTTCTTGTGTTCTTTGTCGACATACATGCAGAGCATGACTGCGAGGGTCTTATTAAGCCGCTCTATTAGTCCGTTCGTTTGTGGGTGGTACGCCATTGTTCTTCGGTGAGCTGTACCACTGAGCCTGAGAACCGACTCTAAAAGTTCTGCCACAAACGCAGCTCCTCTATCCGTGATGAGAACTGTTGGAGCACCGTGCCGAAGGACGACGTTTTCTATGAAGAAATGAGCCGCTTCTGCTGCTGTGGCCCTCGGCATGGCTTTAGTTTCGGCGTAGCGAGACAAGTAATCAGTGGCGACAATGATCCATCTGTTCCCTGTGGTAGAAGTTGGGAATGGGCCCAGGAAATTCCATTCCGATTTGGGCGAATGGCTTTGCTGGTACTTGAACGGAATGTAATAAGCCTGCCGGCCTGCCGGATGGTGCTTTGCGTCTTTGACAGTCGGCACATGTTTGGACGTGATGTTTCACAGCAGCAGGTAGGTTAGGCCAGTAGTAACTGTTTTGCAGACGGGACAATGTTCGAGTGTAACCAAGATGACCAGAGGTGACTTCATCATGGCAGGTTTCTAGAATTTCTTTTCGCAGTGATGCAGGGACGACGAGCAGGTATGGGCTGCCGGTGGGAGAAAAGTTTTTCTTGTATAGGACGTCGTTCTTTAAACAAAAAAATGGCACTTCTCGCGCAAAAATTTCGCGGCACGTCTTCCCGTCGTCCTTCTAAGAAATCGATAAGGGAAAGGAGGTCAGAATCACTGCGCTGCTCTTGTGAGATAGTGGCCGCGTTGATGACTCCCAAGAATGCGGCGTCCATAGACTCGTCATTAATAGCGGCAGGCTCGACCGGTGACCACGAGAGACAGTCTGCGTCGGTGTGCTTCTTCCCTGATTTATAAATAATGGTCATATCAAACTCCTGAAGCAGAAGGTTCCAGCGTGCTAAACGGCCGGATGGGTCTATCAAGTTAGTGAGCCAGCAAAGCGAGTGGTGATCACTGACGACCTTGAATGAGCGGCCGTACAGATACGTTCGAAATTTGAGAACCGCCCAAACCACGGCGAGGCACTCTTTCTCGGTAGTCGAGTAGTTCCCTTCCGTGCGAGAGAGAGCTCTGCTGGCATAGGCTATCACTTTCTCGGAGTTATCTTGCCATTGTATCAGTACGGCGCCCAGGCCTACATTGCTTGCATCGGTGTGAAGTGCTGTTGGCGCTTCCTGGTCAAAGTGCGCAAGAACCGGAGGTGTTTGGAGGCGTTGGCGTAATTCGTTGAACGCTGTTTGTTCCTTTTCGCTCCAAAGAAAGGGGACATCCTCTCGTGTGAGCTGCGTCAGAGGCGCCGCAATAGACGAAAAGTTGGCGATGAATCGTCGGTAATAAGCGCAGAGGCCTAAGAAGCGTCTCACTGCTCTTTTGTCATGCGGTGCGGGAAACTTTGCGACAGCGTCGATTTTGCCCGGGTCTGGTCAAACACCTTCGTGGCTGACCACGTGGCCTAAGAAGCAAAGTTCATTGAAACCGAAATGGCACTTCTCTGGCTTTAAAGTCAGGCCAGCCGAACGTATGGCTTGTAGAACTGCGAATAATCGACTTAGGTGTTCCTCGAATGTAGCTGAGAAGACGACAACGTCGTCTAGATAAACCAAGCATGTCTGCCACTCAAGTCCTGATAGCGCAGTGTCCATTAAACGCTGAAAAGTGGCTGGCGCTGAGCATAACCTGAATGGAAGGACTTTAAATTCATAAAGACCGTCGGGCGTCACGAAAGCAGTTTTCTCACGGTCTCTCTCGTCGACCTCTATTTGCCAATATCCACTTCGCAGGTCCATCGATAAGAAATAGCGTGCATGCCGCAGCCGATCAAGAAAGTCATCTATACGTGGCAGTGGGTAGACGTCTTTCTTCGTTACTTGGTTTAACTTGCGGTAATCTATACAGAAACGCAAGCTGCCGTCTTTCTTTTTAACCAATACCACGGGGGATGCCCAGGGACCCTTGGAAGGCTGTATTACGTCATCTTGAAGCATCTTCTGAACTTGCTTTTGGATCTCCTCACGTTCTTTCGGAGCCACACGGTATGGGTTTTGACGGATCGATCTCGTATTTTCTTCAATGATGATTCGGTGCCGGGTCAGTGGTGTTTGGTTGACTTTCGACGTGGACGAAAAACCACTTTTGAACTGGTGTATCAGCTCTAGTAGGCGCTGTTTTTCCGAGGCTGACAGGGTTGAGCAAATGTCGACAGACAAAGGTGTCGAGGCTGGGATGGTCGCCTCGTCCGGTTGCAAAGCGAGGCAATCTGTGGCTTGGTCCACGTCGTCGTAGTAGGCAATCGCGGTGCCCTTCTGGATGTGACGACGCTCGTTGCTGAAGTTGGTGATGAGGACTTCTGCCCGCCCATCAATTAGTGCCAGAATGCCTCTCGCTATTGAAACACCTTGCGTAAGCAATAGCGTGTCTATTCGCTCCGCTATCACCTCATTACGGCACGGCCGTTCACACAACATCGACACAAGGCAGCAAGATCTCGGCAGGAGCATCACATCATCGGCTACACGTAAACGTTGCAGTTGTTCTTAAGTCGTGGCGTCGACATAAAGATGGGCGGAAAAGGTGACGATGCGTTCTGGGATGTTGATGACAGCACCGTACTCTCGCAGAAAATCCATACCCAAAATCAACTCTTTACAACAGTCCGGTAAAATGACAAAAGTGGCGACGATGTTCGAATCATCGATTACGATCCGAGCGGTGCATTTACCGGTTGGCGTCATTAGCTGCCCACCAGCACTCCTTATGCTCGGCCCACTCCACGGCGTCTTAACCTTCTTAAGGCGGTCGGCGAGCTCTTGTCGCATAATAGAGAAGTCAGCACCAGTGTCAACCAGTGCTGTTACGTGGTGTCCGTCTATAATAACGCTGAGGTCGGCACGTACAAATTCATTGGCATTAGTACTCGTGGTTGTCGTCGTCTTCGTCATCACCGTCGTCACGTCGTCTTTGTGTAGAGGCAAGGGGGTCTTTTTGGTGTCTCGGCAGTTGGCAACCTTGCCCCCGGAAGTCGCGGCAGTTAGTTTCCCTGGCACGGGCTTGGGGAGCGGTTTCTGATGGCGTCCGCGTATCTTTGGCGATTCGGGGAATTCTGACGTCGTGCAGGTGAGGGAGACCGCCAGCGACGACTTGGTGAAGACGCTTGGTTGGTCGGTAGGTGATCAGCACCATGGTCACGAGGGTCTTCAGAATAAAAGGAAGCGGGCCGAGAAAAGTTTCCAAACCGGGTTTCTCGATGGCGGCATTAGCGCGAGATGTGGCCTGGTTCGCCGCAGTGGAAACAAAGGGGTCGACGATCGGTAGTGCGCCGCAAGTCGGTCCGACGTACTGGTGGTCGCCGCACAGGTTCCCGCTGCCACCACGGCAAGGTAACGGGCCGTGGCTGGAAGGGTGCTTCTTCTGGGGAAGGCGGATGACGGCGGACGGCATCGGCAAAGGTCAGTGGACGTGGTTCGGGTGGTGGCGCCGGTGATGGAAAGGCTTGCTGTAGTTCCTGGCGCACGATTTCTGCAACAGAAGCAACTGGGGGATCGGTAGACGGAAGGCCGAGGGCCCGCATCTCTTCCCGCAGGATTTGTCGAATCATTTGCCGTAAAGAGTTTTCGGAACGGCAGCGTTTTGAGCGGCGGCACCAACAGGCGTTTGGTCGGGCAGGCGGTCAAAGTGGCGGCATCGTTGCCGGAGCGCCCGCTCAATGACAGTCGCCTCTTTGATGAATTCATCCACTGTTGTTGGCAGATTGCGAACAAGGCCGGCGAAAAGCGATTCCTTAACTCCCCGCTTCAGATGACGAACTTTCTTTGCCTCGGCATGTCAGGGTCAGCGCGGCGAAATAGACGGGCCATATCCTCAGCGAACATGGCCACGCTTTCGTTCGGCTTTTGCATGCGGGCTTCAATCATCTGTTGTGCGAGATCCCACCGGTCCGTACTCAGGAACGTCTCGAGAAGCTTTTGGCTAAAATTGTCCCAGGTTTGGAAAGTAGGCTCCCTGTTCTTGTACCATGTGCGAGCGCTATTTTCCATTGCGAAGTAGGCACTGCCAAGTTTTTCTTGCACGCTCCAACGATTCACAACAGCGGTCCGCTCGAACTGGTCGAGCCAGTCCTCGACATCTTCATACGGTTCTCCACGGAAGACTTCGGGAACACGAGGAGTCTCAAAAGTTACCTGGTAAGGGTGAGTCGTCTGGGCCGGAGGAAGATTCGCAGACGTTGAAGTGGCCGCCATGTTGGTAACAGGAGATGCCGTGAAGAGTTCTGGACTTAGGCCTAATAGGCGCCGGCTGAATCGGTGTATTGGAGTCGCAACAAGATGTTGAGGCTCCGGACTGGGTGTACGGTCCCGAACAACGCTTTCTTGCATCAGGTTGCAGGCCCCAGCACCCCCACCAGTGTCGCGACGTCAAGAGAGAGGTCGTACTCGAAGACGCTGAGAAAACAGCAGCGGGTCGGTCTTTTTGTTAATCGCGCGAAAGAGAGTTCCTCATCTTTCTCGTTGCTGCGTTGATGCTGATGCTGATGACCTCTGATGGATGGCGCTTACCCACAAAGGGGGATGGGCCAAGAACCGGGCGGCAGAACCGGGCGTTCTGCATAAAAGCGTGCAGATGCGCGTATGCGCTGTCGCCTTCGTCTTTTTCGCGGGATGCACGTGACAATATTAAATTTTGCACATTTTTGTTGAAGGTATTACATTTCGTGCTTATTGAAATAAGTACTTGAAGAAGGTGAAAGTAAAAGCATAATAGAGATGGCTACTATTTTTCACAAGTAGGTGCGAATAGCAGTCGGAATAGCAGGAGTGATAAAACAGTAATAAGAATGTCAATAAATATAAAAATTGATCAAAATGAAAACACAAAATTTAGAAACATGAAAAAGCATGTAATTATGCAGCTTCAGAAAACCATTGTAGTACAAAAAAAAAACAACCCCACGCCGAAGCACACCATGCCTAAACCCTGCAAACATACAAAATCCCAAGCCCACACAAGCCGAGATGCAATCTTCAGGGCAGATGAAAAAATGCGAAACATTTTCACATGCAATAAGACTCGCCAGAAACTAACAGGAACAGTACAATTTTAGAAAATCAGAAAATGTTTAAATATTAGTACTAATGTATTTTCTTTGCGCCTGAAGAAAAAAAAGCACTGTTGGCAAAACTTTGTCATGATGTTTTTATCTGAAGTAGCGACATTGTTTCTAACCAGAAATGCTTATGTGCGGACTTGTAAACAAAGCCAGATGGCATGTCATTTTCATCCGTTACCATTTTATGCAAATTACTAGAACAATTCGAACAAATTTTTCAGAAGTAATTAGCGCCGATCCTTCTGTGGGACCCTTGTCCACAATTTCTGTGCAGGCCAGTATCAGTGAATCTTCAAAGTATGCCTCAAGAATCAACTGCAGATTGTGCAAGATTTTCGTTCGAGGAAGGTAATATACTGATATATTTATGAAGGACGCCATAGTGGACTTTAAAAAAAGATTTATGTACCGTTGCGTGTGCATATTATTTACCCAATGCATGAACGCCAAAAAATGTAGGCTGTGCCCCCGCACACATGTACTACTCTCACCGCTTTCTACATATGGAAAAGTAATTGGCTCGAGAAAGTGGCCAGGGACAGCTGATTTACAATGCAATGTGTATGCGGCAAAAGGCGTTTTGTAGAGTTGGTTCTCGACGCTCTCATGCGGTGCGCGCTGTCACTGTATGGAAACAACTATATTTTACTCGAAGTACATGCTTAGGCATTAAAAGCAGGAAGCGAGTGAGCGTCTCGAGACCAGCTGTGATCTACCATCCATTCGTTAATATTGTTCGTTTCACAATTGATCAGGTACATAAATACATCAGGTACCCAAATACATACTGTTAAACCGTCTAATATTACTGTCCCGATTCATATTGTTGGCATAACTTAAAGGAGTATTGAGACGAATTTGAAATATTTAGGAAATGTTGTTCTATAAAAGACGATTCGTTTCAAAAAGAGAGTTCTGCGTTGCCTGGGAAAACATTGTATATATTTTTAATACCTCTACCTTCAAAAGACTCTTTTAGTTTCCATATTAAGTGGGTGGCTTCTCTGTGACATGACAAGGCAGTGTGACGTTGCGAGAACATGGTAATTCACTACGTAGTAATGGCAGATAAGCGATCTGCTCGTGGTACATATAAACGATAAGTGCATTGCCCCTATTGACAATGACAGAGATTTTTGTGATTTAGGCTGCATGGAAACTCCGTTTGCGAAATCAGAGGAACCTTGTTGACTCGTCACGATAATGTTCACTCCGGTGCTTTTCAATACCCCGCAACGAAAACTTAAAATCAAAGTAACTATCTTATGCATGCTGGCTGAGAGTTGTGTGGTAAGTGGTAATACTACTTGCATACCAAGTAAACTAAAATTGTCCTTTTTGCAATGTCTCAAAATTGTCTCGGTACACCTTTAAAAGACAATAAAGGCGAAAATGTTTTTTCGCGTATTAGTGAAGTACAATTTCTCAATCCAGGAAATACCAGTTTACCACGACACGACGCTTGGTAAGTGAGAAAAAGCACGAAAATAAAATATGAGTGGAGATGCCGCCTTGATCTTCGCGCATGAATTCACGAGACATTATGAATTTCAAACACGTGTACTGGGTCCTACATAAATAATAATTTATAAATGTTAAGTACACAGTCATCTGTCGGTTAGTCGGACCTAAGACACGATGTTTCAGAGATATTCATCAAGACAATGTTGCGAAAACACAATACGTTTTCAAAACTTGAACATGACGAAATTTTAAAATAAATTTGAAGCCCAATTTTTTTCCGCTGATATTGAGCTTGGGCCATGAGAGGTCTCGGTGTGCAGCGCGTCACTCCAAACTGGGACATTGGTTCTCTTTTGTCTACCTTTAGGAAAATATTGCCAACCACTGGTGCAACACGAGTCACTGCAAGTACTGCTTTGAAGCATTATTTTATTTTAACCCAATGGGCACTTAAACATCGATGGACGTCCACTGGACAACCGCTTCTGGATGTCTTGGTCGTCCGCTGGTTGTCGAAAAATTGCCGATTGGCGTCCAACGGACATCCGCAGGACTCCAAGGCGCATACTAATTGGCGGTCCAGCGGGAGTCCTGCAGGTGTTCAGGGCGGATATGCGGATGTTCAACGGACATGTGGGCTGTTTTATTGTTTTGTAACCTAATCTCTACTGAATAAGCATTGGGTAAATCACAGGCCATTAGTGAGCACCAAGTCAAGTATTAAATTTTAATCATAATGCTTAATTTGTGCAGCTGATCATATATCTTGGAGGAGGTTCAGTGCAAACAAAAGAACAAACAAAACACAAATTGTGCTTGTCTTGTATCGTTCACTTTCATGCGGCAACAAAACACCATTTGTGTTTTATTTGTTGCCGGGTTTGTCTTTGCACCGCACCCCTTCTATCACGTGCTTGCTCAAGAAAGACGATGGCAGTTGTGCATGTGCCACGAAGGACTACGAAATGGACGAAAAAGAGGAACTCGCTTGCGCGTTCTAATTAAAAAATCGACCTGCTTCATGGTGTCTCAATCTCTGCGGCAAGACCTCTGTTTTGACGTCGTGACACTGGTGGAGGTGCTGGAGCCTACAACCGGATGCAGGAAAGTCTTGCTCGGACCCGTTCACCTAGTCTAGAAACCCAGCCCCTCGTCACGACTCCGGTGCACCAATTCAGTCGGGGCCTACTAGGCCTAAATCCGGAGTCCGCACCCGTTCCGCCTCTTACCAGCATGGCAGCTCCTACCACATCCACGGCTACCCTTCCATCGCAGACCACTCTTCCCTCCCAGGTGAGTCTTGAACATCCTCGCGTTCCCTGAAGATTTTCATTGGGAAGAGTACGAGGATGTCGAGAACTGGCTCGAACAGTTCGAACGGGACGCTGTATCTAACCACTGGAACGAAGAGCACAAACTTGGCCGTGCATATTTCGCCCTGGAAGTTAGCGCTCGCACGCGGTATGAGAACCACGAGGCTACTTTCCAATCTTGCGAGGATTTCTGTCGAACGCTCCTCGCCACATTTTCGAACACGGACCGACGGGATCGCCGCAGCAACTGATTGAGGCTCGTGTACGAAAACCCAACGAAACAGCCGCCATGTACGCAAAGGGTATGATCCGTATGTTTCGACGAGCTGACCATGACATGCCCGAGGCGAGGAAGGTGCGTCACCTAATGCAAGGTATCAAAGAACCAGCGTTTGCGGGCCTCATACGAAATCCCCCTACAACAGTAAATGAATTTATAAGACAGGCGACTGTCATCGAGCGCGCACTGCGACAACGATACCGACACTTTGACTGCCTGCCGAACCACACGCCAGTAAGTGCTGCAGCTGAGAACACTGCCGTATGTAAAAGTTTCCTGTGATAAATGATTAAGGAAATACTGCGTGAGGAACTTCGGGCCCTCTTCGTCCCTCCTACCCAACCGCCCGTCGCATCTGCTGCCGAAATCATCCGCCAGGAGTTGACGCAAGTCGTTACACCACCCGCGCCATATCCTGAGCCACATCCAGCGACTTACGCTGATGCGGTCCTACGCCCTCCGCCGTCATTTGTGGCGACACCCTTCCAGACACGACCCGCTGCCGTACCTTGTTGGCAACGGGATTTCATGAGACGACCACCACTTCGCCGAACAGACTTGTGGTGCATGGCCGACCGTCGACCTATTTGCTTCCGCTGCGGAGAACCAGGTCACATTGCCCCCTATTGCCGTCATAGCGATTCCGGGTTCGGGAACTTTACTCGTCCCGCTTCTTTCCGCTCTGAAACCGTCATGCCCACGATGCCGATCAACTGCTGACTGGCCAAGCAACTACACCGCGTCGCTGGTGGTCTCAATCCCCTGCGCGTCACCGTGACTTCCCTCGGAGCAATGCGGACGTCACCAGAGGCCATTCGCCTAGCCCGAACCGGGGAAACTAACTGCTGTGACGTCCGCGGGCAAGGTTGCCAATCGTCGAGAAACCGAAAAGTTCCGCCTATCATTGCAAAAAGATATGACGACAACCACGACGAATACGACGACGAATACGACGACGAATACTAATGCCGGTGAAAATGTATGTGCTGATCTTGGCGTTTTCATTGACGGACATCACGTTGCAGCACTGGTCGACACTGGCACCAACTTCTTAATCATGCGAAAAGAACTCGCCGACCACCTTAGAATGGTCAAGACACCGTGGTCAGGGCCGCATATAAAGAGTGATGGTGGTCAGCTGATGACTCCCACGGGTAAATGCACCACTCGAATTCGCATTGGGGATTCTAGCTTCGTGGCCACTTTCGTCCTGTTGCCAGACTGCTGTGAAGAAGTAATTTTGGGCATGGATTTTCTTCGAGATCATGGCGCTGTTATCAACATCCCCCAACATATGGTGACGTTTTGCGTACATCCGTATGTCGATGACAGCAGCGACGAACTACGCGGCCATTTGCGAATAGCCGACAATGGGACGCCCCCACCGAGATTCTGCTGCCTTGCGTCTGTGTACAGTGGATGCCCTTCCTATAAAGATGTCATATTGGAGCACATAGTCGCTCTTCTGCTCACGCAAGGCATTTCCATCGCGAGAGGCATCCTAACGCTTACTGGTGGACAGGCAGAAGTGCTCCTCACAAACTTCAGCAACGAGCGCCGTCAAATCCAGAAGGGTACCGCAATTGCCTACTTCGACGATATAGACCAAGCCGGGGATTGCTGTGCTTTGCAACCAGACGACGCGACAGTCCCTGCCTCGACATTTTTGTCAGTGGACATCTGCTCCACGCTACCCCTCTCGGATAGAAAGCGCCTGCTTGGACTTATACACAAATTCGAAGACTGCTTTTCACGTACGTCAAAGGTCCAGCATACACCATTGACTAAGCACCACATCATTACTGAAGACAACAGGAGACCATTTTGGCAGAGCCCCTACCGTGTGGCTCCGAAAGAACGCGAGGAGATTCAGACGCAAGTACAGAAGATGCTCCTGGATGACGTCATAAAACCTTCGAAAAGTCCTTGGGCGTCCCCCATGGTTTTGCTCAAGAAAAAAGACAGCAGCTTGCGTTTCTGTATGAATTATCGCAAGTTGAACCTAGTCACGAAGAAAAAAGTCTATCCACTGCCTCGCATAGAGGATTCACTCCATTGGCTGCGTCATGCGCGGTATTTCTTTTCAATGGACCTTCGAAGCGGCTACTGGCAGATAGAATTCGACGAGAGAGAACGTGAAAAAACGGCGTTTGTGGCGCCTGATGGCCTTTACGAATTGAAGGTGCTTCATTTTGGGTTGTTCTGGGCGCCAGCCACTTTTCAGCGTCTCATGGACACCGTACTATTCGGCCTGAACGGGCAAGCATGCTTGGTCTATCTGGACGATGTTGTGGTCTTCTCAACATCATTCGAGGAACATCTCGGCCGTCTATTCACCGTTCTCCAAGCCATACGCTCCGCCGGCCTTGACTTTAAAACCAGAAAAATGTCATTTTGGTTTCAACGAACTCAGCTTCCTAGGCCACGTCGTCAGTCGCGCGGGTGTTCGACCTGACCCGGCCAAAACAGGCGCCGTAGCGCAATTTCGTGCACCCCATGACAATAAGGCTGTGAGACGCTTCTTAGGGTTGTGCGCCTATTACTGGCAATTTATTGAGGACTCTTCGTCGATTGCGGCGCCATTGACACAACTCACACGTGAGGACGTCCCCTTCTTTTGGGGTGAACAGGAGATAATGGCATTCAATGAGCTACGACAATGCCTGCAAACACCTCCAGTCCTGGCGCACTTCGACCAGGACGCCCCTACAGCACTTTACACTGACGCCAGCAATGTAGGTCTAGGTGCCGTTCAGTTGCAGTGGCAAGACGGCTGTGAAAGAGTAATAGCCTACGCCAGTAGAACTTTCTCTCGCACGGTGGAGAACTACTCGACCACCGAGAAGGAGTGTCTCGCTGTGGTTTGGGCAGTCATCAAATTTCGTCCGTATTTGTACGGCCACTCCTTCAAGGTTGTTAGCGACCATCACTCTTTGTGCTGGCTCACCAACCTTAAAGATCCATCTCGTCGTTTGGCGCGCTAGAGCCTAAGGCTTTAAGAGTTTTACATGACCGTCGTCTATAAATCTGGGAAGAGGCACACCGACGCTGACTGTCTCTCACGGTCACCAGTGGAAACTGTCGCTCCTGATGACGGAAACGTCGACGCGGCATTCTTGGGAGTTGTCAACACGGCCACTGTTTCACGCGCAGTGACCCTGAGCTGTTACCACTAATTGAATATTTAGAAGGACGACGTAAAGACGTGCCGCGGTTATTTGCTCGAGGACTGCAATCTTTTTGCTTGCGAAACGATGTTCTCTATAAGAAAATCTTCTCACCAACCGGTAACGCGCACTTGCTCGTCATGCCTGCCTCTCTTCGAAAATAAATTATGGAAGCGTGCCATGATGAAGCAACTTCTAGTCATCTAGACTACACCCGAACATTGTGCCGACTGCGATGCAAGTACGACTGGCCAAAGTTACCTGCTGCTGTTAACCATCACGTGCGAACTCGCTCCGACTGCCAAAGACGCAAAACGCCTCCCAGCAAGCCAGCCGGTCTTTTAAATCCAGTCGAAGCTCCAGAAAAGCCGTTCATCTAGATTTGAATGGATTTCCTGGGTCCCTTTCCGACTTCCACAACAGGGAACAGATGGATTGTTGTGGTCACTGAGTACCTGTCCCGTTATGCGGAGTATAAAGCTCTGCGGTGCGGCACAGCAGCAGAAGGCGCTCAGTTCTTCATCGAAAACATCGTCCTTCGGCATGGCGCTCCAACAACAGTGATCACAGACAGAGGACCTGCCTTCACCGCAGCGCTTTTGGAGTCGGTTTTCAGACTCAGTGGTACCGCTCACCGGAGAAAAACTGCATACCATCCGCAGACAAACGGACTGACGGAGCGCCTCAATAGGACCCTCACAGACATGATCAGCATGCACGTTGACACGGAACATAAAAACTGGGATCAGATATTGCCGTACGTGACCTTTGTTTACAATACCGTTCGACAAGAAACCACTGGAATGACACCGTACAGTCTGATCTATGCTCGCGAAGTCACGACAACATTGGACGCCATGTTGCCGCATGAGTGTGACGACATCCATGTAGAAGCCGAAGAATTCACTCAGCGTGCCGAAGAAGCCAGAAAGCTCGCGCGCGTGCGCATCTGTCATCAGCTGCATCAAGATGCACAACGCTACGACACCCGACACCAGTTTATTAGCTACACACCAGGCGACAAAGTGTGGGTCTGGATTCCGATACGTTGACGTGGACTGTCTGAGAAACTGATAAGACGGCACTTTGGTCCATACAGCGTCACGCGACGCTTGAACGACGTGAACTACGAAGTTTTCCCCGACACTGATTGTAGTTCTAAGCGCCAAAAGCATTTGCCTGAAGTCGTGCACGTTGTGCGTATTAAACCGTATTTATCGAGGTGGTTAGCTCCCGGTTGCCATTTTCGTACGACCACTTCATACGCCTGCTAGAGCACCTTAGTTGCGCATCGGGACGATGCTTCTTTCGGAGGAAGGCAAATGTCACTTGCTTGCTCAAGAAAGACGATGGCAGTTGTGCATGTGCCATGAAGGACTACGAAATGGACGAAAAAGAGGAACTCGCTTGCGCGTTCTCAATAAAAAGATCGGCCTGCTTCTGGTGTCTCAATCTCTGCGGCAAGACGTCTGTTTTGACGTCGTCACAATAAGATCAGCTGTACCAATCAAACATTTTAAATAAAAATGAATGTCGAACTATGTGTCCAATATTGGTCGGTGATTTACCATTGAATATCTGGTGGAGTTCACACACCACTTCCTATGAGAACTTACTAACTATAAAGAGACTTGCATCATTCCGCACTTTTTCACATTTATTTTTTCATACAAAAACATGTTTCTATGCATAGAAAACAGCTATATTGCAACTGCCATTATTTGGAAAGCGTCATCACTTATGCCATCACATTTCCCCGAGGCACCACGTATGTCTTCAATATGTAACAATTTGGCCGCCGACTTTCTGTCTCTTCATAGCATCCGTCATGTATGTGTCCCATCTGTTACCGTCCCGTATGTATTTCATATGTAACCATCTGTTAAGTCTTCCAACTGCCATAATTTCACTACCATATTTATGTCTACTCAAGTGTTTGCAGTGTATGTGTCCTATAAGTAGCCCACCTTTATGCAGACCAGAAATTAGGCTAGTTAATAGCCTGTATGGTGCTGCATAATGGAGGCTGTTATAAGTGGAATGTATATCAACAAGCATGTGAAACTGCAAAATTATTTATTTATTTATTTTCATCTACACTGTACAGTTTAAAGCAATTTACAGATAATATTTGAACAGGTAACGTACACAAGCTGATGGTTGAAAATAAATAAGATTAACACATCAGCCTTAGCGCAATGAAGCTTGAACATATCATTGTCACTGTTAATTTTTTTTACTTTTTCGGCATTTTCTAGGTAATTATAACTGAAACACAAACAAATGTTTTACGTAAGAAACTCATCACGACAGTAACTTCTGACCAGAAGGCTCTTTTCAAGACATTCGAAACGCTATGGAGAGTATACTTAGATAAGCTTTGCACACCCAAATTAGCCATCTGTTGTATAATATTGTGTAAACTAAATCACAGTGACTTACTGGGCTTTGTAGGCTAATGACAAATGTATGCAGCCTTACAGAGTATAAAAGACAGGTCAATCAGAACCTCAGAACCAACTCATCTTGCCATCCTTAAATATTGCAATAAACTGGAAATGTGATATCATAGTAAATTACGAATGTGACAAACGCCATCAGTGAACTAGCAGAGATACCTGGTTGGCAACAAACTGCAGTATTTAGCATCCGTCATTGAAAGCAACACTACAGCTCACAACCAGCAGTACACTTAATGTAACCCTTGGCTGCTGAACTGAAGGCCGCGTAATCGAACCCTCGTGGTGGTGGCCGCAATTTTCATCGAAAACGTTAGGCTTGAGTTAGACATAGGTGCATTTCCCAGGCAGTCAAAATTTCTGAAGTATTTCACTATGGCATCCCTGATAACCATATATTGTGGTTATGAACTTACCAAACCCACCAATTAAAAGTTATATTAAATATTACGCAAAATGAGGCAAGCAAATATCAACATGAAGTTTTAAATATGTCACCATTCCCCTTTTAATCTACAGACTTAAGTTGAAATATTCCAGAATGCGTTCTGTCAGTTATCATTACCAGTGTCAAACATGGTTAAGTATCACTAACATTTCACACATGGTTATGTATTGGCAAAGTTAGGTATGATTGAGTATGACGTTAAGAAATTACTTGATTGCACTTATGGCATTAATTTTCAGAAGACAATAAACAAATATTACAAAAACAAGTTGAAAAAATATTTAGCCAATTTAAATGAAAAATAAAATCATTCATCTCCTACAGCCTTATCACAATGCAAAAGGTTCAATTTTAAAAGTGACTAATTGTACATGACAAACAAGTCTTGAGGGAACGTTACTAAGTAAGTTTTGAAAAAAAATTATACGCTGTCAAAAACTTTAGAAGCAGTGCTGACACATTCAGATATGTGCTTTGTACTTGCATTAAAATTTATCCCTAAGTATAGAAAACCGCCTTTTTAGATCAGTTATGTCTCCAGGGGTACTCCAAGTAGGACAATAATGCTGTAGGCTGCCGAATAAACTAAGCGTAACGAAATTTTGGTGGCTAAAATAAGTGGGTATTTTCGCACAGAAAATTTTGTGGCAGTTGTGTTCCTTTACAATCCCACTTGAAACAATTCTTCGAGCATGTCTATGCTTCGAGATATCCCGCTCCGAAGTTCAATTGTGCTTTTCATCATAACTCACGCAAGGCACTGAGGATGAGCAAACTATTACTCCCTGGTGGGACGAGAAATGACTCCTAGCTATCACCAGCCGATAGTAAAATGGTAACCATTATAATGTATGCCTATAGCTTCGACCCATGGTCAGATTATACGCGGCCCAACAAGGAGTAGTTGCTGTTTGTTAGTGCTCACTGTCCTGGATGCGTAATGATGCAAGCCACAACTAAACTTACTTGCAGGATATCTAAGCACAAGCATGCAAAAATTTTGGAGATCTATGCAGAGATGTGACTGCCTCAAATTTTTAATACATGCATTGAGGCCTGCTGCAGTCTTTATTAAGTTCAATATTGCATCTTATTCAACGGCACGGCTGACACTAATAAGAGTTGTTGCACATAGTGTACCCCTGAACACATAGCTATCTAAAAAGGCGGCTTTTACACATCTAACTTAAGGCACTGAATTTTTCAAAGAAAAACAAAGGGCTTAATTTTGAACATCCTGAATATGCGTGCTACTTGAATAAAGCAACCAGGTGGCTCAGTGAAATTCCCTTTTCAGAGAAAACAGAAGCCATGTGCAGTCAACGTTTCATCGAGCTACCACCGATGACAGGCTTGTCCAGAATTCTTTCACACACTCACTTTGCACAAAGAGCATGCCTAGGCTGTGATGGAAACAAAGAAAAAACAATTTAGTGGCATGAGTCTCTTGGCAAAACTGAAATTTTCCAGTCTCTTCAAAATAATTTGGAACAATGTGTCTTAAGCTAGCACGATGTACACAAACTAGAGATCTTACAAGATAAACTTTCTTGATGTTCTTGGCGAACACAGTTGCAACTTTATGAAATATTATGCAATTGGCACATCACAGATGTGTCAAAACCATGCTTATAGCGCTCGTGCATCGTGCGATGACATGCAAATTCACTGATACCACAACACACACATGATGGTATGCAACTTCATCAATTATTCATTGTAGGTGACATATAAAATTACAATGTAAATTTCACTTCAAATGCATTTTTGTAGCTTTTTTCAAGCTGCTCACATAGGCACGACTATATCTATAATGTCAGATATTAATGTCACTACAGTACTATCATTTGCTGCTGAACTATGGTCGTTAGTTTAAATGATTCTTGTTGGCTAAAAATGCAGTACGCCTCACTTAAGCACCACAGGCTTTCTAATAAAACAAAACAAAACATGGAAATACGTTTAGCAATCTTTAAACCCAATAGTTGGGTGAGGCGCATACAATATTTATCAAACAAAAACAAAAAAAAACGAAATCGCAACATATTGGAAACATGCAGAGTAAAATCTGTGGTGCTCAAACTCTTGGACTATAACGACCGAGGTTGTGCTCCCACAGTAAGGTATAGCGATTCGGCCGCATTTAACCACAAAATATTCGTTCGAAAATGCAGTTCACGTTTCACGAATAGCTTAAAATGCACGGGTTGTGGCCGCATCAGGTAATATATGTTGCAGGTGTATTCCTCAAGTTCGAATTTTACTTAATGAGCTGCATAAACACCAAAGTGTAAGGCAACCTTTCCGAGCCCTACCTAAGACGATGCAATACGCTGCACACGAACACGCATCAACTCAAGTATATCCCAGTAGTTTATACAGGCACGTGCCGGCGCGGATGCATACACCTGCATACGTTCGGCCATTCGCAAGAAAAAACAGCTTCTTTGACAGTAGTCATAACGGATAACAATACTGTAGCTGTTTAAAATAAAACGTACAGCGTATCAAACTGCCGTGGACACGTTAACTTCAAAAGGGCACAGTAAATATGGCGGGCTTACGCGCCCTAGCCATGATCAACGCCTACAGCTAACAAACGCCCCAGAAATAATCAACAAAAATATTGGTCACTCGCGAGCAGGGCGCCCTCCAACACCACTGCCAACAGAAGCGGGCACCATTCCGACTTAGCTCAAATCTGCCGCCAAATTCCCGCTGCACGTGCATGCGCTCCCTGCTTCACACTCCATTCAAAAGAAAAACTCGTCCATGCTTAAGTTCGCAAAACCTTGCATTTACCCTGATTAAATTTTACAGACAAACGGGCTCGCCACGTACACAAAAGCTCACTTATCATGCACATGGTAGGCAGTACGTGGCGAACACAGTGGTAGCAGAGCGCCGAATGCAGCAATGTGGTACAGACCTAACGAGTGCTCCACGATACGAAGCCACACGTCCTCACTTGAGTGTAGCGCATCTTCGTAATCAGCAGCACTTGCAGAACACAAAACAAGAACACAGAACGCAAGCACACTCCACACACGAGAGAAAGAGACTGAAACACAACCCTTCAAGAGGCGATCAGGCGGTCGTTGGTCGAGCAGCGGATAACATATCCAAACAAGTAAATTGGTTACAGCTGTGTAGGCGCATCCTAATTTCTTAATGCTAATTTCTTATTGCTTAATTTTCGCATCCTAATTTCTTAATGCTGACGAAAAAGCTTTGTTATAACATTAATATGTGTAAAATATATGTACGTATAAACTGCATAAATACGTAAAGCGTATAATACTTTAATTTTTGAAAAAGAAAAAAAACTAATGCATTAAACTTTAAACGCGCGAAGTTTGAAACTTCTATCCAAGGTAAACTATAAACGCAATTCGGAAGAAACAAATGAACAACAGCGGTAATAACCACCACAAGAGATTCATATATTCTAAAATAAAAATATACAATTGTTGATATACACGCGAGAATATATTGTGAGTGATATGACTTTATATCAAATAGTTACCAAATACAACCAAATACAATGTATACGATGCGGGACGCGGTGTGTGCGGATATATATATATATATATATATATATATATATGTATATACATATATATACATCATATATATCACATATATCACATCACTTATATATACATCAGTTTGGCTGGAGAACGCCAGAATGATGTAAAAATTTTATCCAACATTAGTATCCATCAGATGTTCCATGGACGTCTGCTTAGGACCTGGCCGTTCGGACTTTATCCGTATGTCTGAGGGAGCTTCAATACCCATCGGGGAATGCCTGCAAAAATAGATTTAAAAACACTTTCGAGGTTTTAAGAAGCTGTTCATTGACATTTTAGTCCTGTCACTTCATTGAACTTGTCCTTGTCTTTGAACTCGTGTTCTAGCGATTTAACAGCGGTCATGAGTTCTTTTAGGGCATGACATAGCGTTAAGATTATCCCTTTCTTGTGCCCAATTCAGGAAATATAGTGATACTTCTGTGGCAGAATAATGTGAAGACATACTTTGAATTTAGCTTAGATGTCGAAGACCTGTACTACCGTGAAATGGGGGTTACATTGTGACAGATTTTTTATGACTTCTTTGCTTGCTAGAGAATTGTCAATATAAAGGCAAATGAATAATAGAACAACGTTTACAAAACATTTCCTCGCACGATGGAGTGTTCTACTGATTCACATTCTTAATACAAATGGCTCTATTGAGGTGGGGCAAATGACTCTATATCGTGTGGGGCAACCTATTGATAGTGTTGTTTTTGGCAGAATATGATTGAAAAAAAGAAGGCTTGCACGATGCTACACCATCAAAAGTTCATTTGAGTTATCTACAACTGGTTTTGTTCTTGCAACCTCACAGTTGTATCAAAATTTATTCATACATGTACTTCCTTGATCAAGATTCTTTACCTTAAAGATACCCGGTTTGCCTAATGGACTAGTGTATTCAAACTTCATTTCATTTCATTTCATTTATTTACTTTCAGGGCCCGAGGGCATTACAGAAAGGAGTGGGGGTTCACAACTAAAACGCACAACAATACATTCAAAGCACTTCTTGGTGGGTGATGACCTTGAAGGTATTTACATCTGTGATGGATGCGATGGCGGCGGGAAGGTGGTTCCAGTCCCTGCTTGTTCGTGGAATGAAAGAGTCATAATAAAGATTAGTTCGACTAGATGGCACACCAACTTTTAAACCATGATCCAAACGGGATGAAATGTAGGAGGGGTTTGTGAAAAGCTGTTCTTTCAAAATGGGGTTGTGATGAAATATTTTGTGAAAAAGTGAAAGCCGAGAGCATTTACGACGCAACGACAGATCAGGCAAGTTTAGTGACATTTTCATTGCAGTTACGCTAGAATGGCGGGAGTAGTTAGAGAATACAAAACGAGCTGCGCGGTTTTGAATCGATTCGAGGGCGAGGATTAGAGTATGTTTGGAAGGATCCCAGATGGCGCATGCGTACTCTAATTTCTGACGTACTAGCGTTTTGTAAAGAGTTAGTTTTAGTGATGAAGGTGCAGATGAAAAATTGCGACGTAAATATCCGAGCATGCGGTTAGAGTTGTTAGTTACATAGTCAACATGCATCTGCCAAGACAGATTATTTGTAATATGAAGACCGAGGTATTTATATGAATCGACGTGTGATAAAGAAGCGGCATGAAGACTATACGTGCACGTGTTAGCAGTATTATCACGACGCGAAATTCGCATGTATTTGCAAATGAGTACAGAACTATTTAGTTTGAGTAAAAAATTGCGTCTTTGCAGTCCGGTCATCTTCAGCTCTTTTGGGTCACCCCGCCCGCCCATTAGTGCTGATGATGTGCCTATCAGGTTTGACTGCTGTTCCAACAGGATGGAAAGGTGGGCTAGTTGGTAATTCATGATGGTTCAGCGAACTGGGAGCGCGGGGAACACAGACACAAAGCAAAGAAGAGGCACCAAACCTGCGACCAGAAGAAAAATTTACTACAGCAAGGGCTGTCTACAAACTAGCCAAGGAGGAAGAACGACATAGGTGTGTAGCGGAAAGTGTTCATGTTGTTTCGAGGAATGCTATTAAGTCTAGTAGAACTTTGCATGTGGAACCTGTCGTAGACTTTTGCCTGAAAAGGCAGCTAAAGGTACTTGTTTCTTACAAGGAAGGGTTCTTCGTCGTTATTAGTGAACAAGATTTCCTCAACAAGGTCGGGGAAGCATTGGAACAAAATTTCAAACCTGTTTCTGCCCTGCGTATTCCTATGCACCATGGTGCAGATGCGGCCTAATTTGTTGGGTGCATTCATAAATTGGCGCATGGACTAAAAAGTGTGGGGAACAGGTTTGGCGTGCGCGTTGTTTTCTCTGCACCCAATAAATTAGGCCGCATCTGCGCCATGGTGCATAGGAAGACGCAGAGCACGTCGAAAAACAGAAGATGTTTGCAGAAACATGCAAAACAATTTGTTAAGTGTTTTTTTAGGAGTGATGTATAGCATACCGCTAACGTGCGGTTGCGTGTACATCGGCCAGACCGGGCGATGTTTGAACATACGCCTCAGGGAGCATTTGAGTTCTTTGAAAAACACTCCTATTTCCGTTTTAGTTTCACGTTTCGAATACTGCAAGTGTCAACCGTTGTTTGAAAAAACAAGTGTACTTTTCCTGCATCCACTTCAAACCACGCGTGAAATTTCGGAAGCATATAACATTTCTAGGAAATAAAAATCATTGTATTGACCATCCATAATTATCACTACTTGACTGTGAGTTTAACTATATTGATAATTCATAGACAAGTGCTTCGAATGAACGCCACGCTTGCTGCTCACACTATCATCTTATTTCTGTTGACATGCGTACCCTTGTGTACTTATATGTCCTTCAAAGGTGAGAATAAAGCAGTTGTTAGTTGAGCGCTCATGCTGTGTGCCTCTTCTTTGCTTTGTGTATGTGTTTACCCCGTGCTCCCAGTTCGCTGAACCATCATGAATTACCAACTAGCCCACCTTCCCAATTTGTTGCAATGTGTTTCTATTACACAGGGCTCTTTTAACTGCTTTAATTTCTCTCTTCAAGATCCCGCTATTTTGGAATCATGGATAGCTGTCTCAACATGTCGCGCAAGAGTAGCATCGTGGCATCTTCGTCAAGGAAACTTGTTCCACCGATGTACAGGTGCTTTTTGGATGAATGAACCCATCTTTTGGTCATACTAAAAGGATATCCCGAATTCTCCGCTCCGCATGGTATAGACAAGTCCGGTGTTATAAGGACGGGCTACGGGTCATTTGTGACCAGAACGATCATCTCAGGAACTGCAGTACCTATGGCGAGTGGTGCAAGACAGCGAGAAATGCGACAGAAACCTTGTGGAACTGCATCAGGCCACAACTTTCCGTCAAGAAAAAACAAGCTTTACGGGGGGGGGGGCGTTTCATGAACCTGAGTGGTGTCAACCTGCCGAAAAAAATTCAGCACATTCTGCAAAAAGGTCCGAAGTTCGCCGTGGAACCAAACTTGCGACCAGACGAAAAAATTACTACAGCAAGGGCTGTCTCCAAGCTAGCCAAGGAGGAAGAACGACATAGGTGTGTAACAGAAAGTGTTCATGTTGTTTCGAGGAATGCTAATAAGTCTAGTAGAACTTTGCATGTGGAACCTGTCGTAGACTTTTGCCTGAAAAGGCAGCTAAGGGTACTTGTTTCTGACAAGGAAGGGTTCTTCGTCTATAATAGTGAACAAGATTTCCTCAACAAGGCCGAGGAAGCATTGGAACGAAATTTAAACCTGTTTCTGTGAAAAGCAATGCTGTGAAAGCCAGAGCGATCTCGCTAGTAAATAGAGTGAACCTGGAAATGCTCGGCTCTTCTGTGGCAAAGGCCAAATCTGCAGAGTGGGAAATCTTCTTTTCCATAAAGGCGCACAAACCAGAAATGCCGTTACGTGCGATTATCTCGGAGAGGGACTCGTGGAAGCTGGCTGTGTCGAAATATCTGCAGAAGCATTTATCTGTGTAGCACGTGAACGACCCTTTCTACGTCATAAACTTGGATGGTTTGGTTGAATACTTAAACACCAGTGAGTTTTCAGAGCTAACAGCGTTTAGTGTTGATGTAGTCGACCTATATTATTCTTTGCCGCAAGATCGGTTGCTAAACTGATTTGAGCAGTGGATTGTGGAAGACAATGACGAACTATCATTCAGTAATCGTACAGGAGTGTCAACTTAGTCCTTTTTAGAAATTTTAAAGTTTTACCTAAAGTCGAAATTCAACGTATGGCTTGGAAACCTGTACTTGCAGAAATTGGGTGTGTGTATAGGTTCCAGTGTGGCTTCTGCATTAAGCAACATTTTCCTAGGAAATGTGGGCACCGCTCTAAGCAATAAACTACCGTCTGGCATCAAAATCTTCAGATACCTTGATGATTATCAGGTTTTTGTACAGAAATGTTCTGCAGTGAACTATGACGCTATTTTGGCATGCTTCGAGATGGAAGGCATGGGCCACCGGTTTACCTCGGAGGTTCTGAGTAATCATAAAGTGCGATTTCCAGACCTTTCTCCATTCTTTGGAGGTCATCATATTTGCTGGCATTATAACCCTCAATCCGCGAAACCTGTTTCAAATTACTCATCCGGCCATTCCAAGCTTATAAAATGGGGAATTGTTCTGTCATGCCTTCGTTCAGCGCTCGAAAAAAGCTGTATCCCTATGGTGCACTATGGTTTCTTAGCGCAGCTAGGATGGTTATTCGAGGCTGGGTACCCGCCGTATCTAACCGCATCGGTGTGTGAGAGACTTCTGCGGATGGTGAGAAACGGTGATAAACGTGCGCCTGTTTCTGTACTCTGCAATAAAGGAAACAAACGCATGGCCGTCATCTCTTACATTTATAAATTGGCGCATGGACTAAAAACTGTGGGAACAGGTTTGGTGTGCAAGTTAATTTTCAAAAGTAGTTGTTGGCGGCCACCCTCGGTGAAAAGCGGAGGAAATGCAGCTTGATTGTGCCTGGGGACCCGTACACAATATAGTGTTCACATACATTTTTTTCTAGATACGCGTTCATAGGAGTCAGAAGATATTTTGACTAACATACACACATAACAAAAATTAAGAAGGCAGGAATACTGGTAAACATAGAACATACACTTTAAAGGTGTAAAAACAGAAAGGCAATTGTGCAAAAAAATAATGACGTCGCTAAGTAGATTTAACCAATATGTGTTCTTCTTCCAAGCCTGATTGATCTCTATAGCCGGTTACAGTTTACCCCTTTGAAGGTCTGCCAATTATTTTTCATCCCATAATAAAAATACGGCTTTGGTATGGCGACATAAACTGCAAAAAATTATACAAAAAATTTTATCCAAATCAAGAGAATAGTTTTGCTAAAAAAAAGTGGACATACATTTCACATCGAGTCGTGAGAGCGTTTTGAAAAGAGGCAAAAACATTGTCCTATACTGACTCATGAAGGCACCATCTCATAATTGCATCAATTGGTATTGGGGACAAAACGGCAGAGGTTGTGCTGAGGAAAGTTGCGCGGACCTCATTCCCAGCAGTAAAACACCATCTGCAGCTGCGATTTTTTGTGAGCATTCATAGCACTGTGCAAGTCTATTCCTGTCAAGCTTATTTCACCACAAGTATACTCATCTTTATGTCCCTTTGCCTGCCCTTTCTTCGTTGGTGAAAATAGTCGAGTGCGGCTGTTCCTCCACACCAGTCTGCATTTCAAGAGGTATATGATATCAAAAAAAGTTTATCCTCGCACCAATATCCACAATTCAGCTCAGGGTTTGACATGGCAGTTTTGCAGGGTACTAAATTTCCATCCACTTATCGGTTAATTTAATAGGCAAATATGCAAAATTCCGTAATGACTGAAAGGTAAAAATGCTTTTCTGGAAAACCAGAAAGAAAGGAAATTATGCGGTACTTTATTTGATTGGTTTTCTCTATCTGAAGAAGAAGACAGTTCAGAGGCTATCATGAAAAATTGACCGATGTAACATTACATCCGCCCGTTTTAAAGCGTGAGAGGAGAATATACTTAGGCACAATATGAGTGACTTAATGTTAGGGTAATTTCACCGGGTGATACCAGAGAAAACGTTTGCTGCAGACAGAAAAGCGCATCGAGGGGATTGCGCCCACAGTCAGACGATCGGCGGCAATCACTCCAGATCACATGCATTGTGATCATGTAGTAGTGCCAAATGGACAAAGGTATACCATATCTTTTGCGACAAGCAAGGGGCTATGCACCCTTACTAGCTATAGCAACACATTCAAATAACGCATGCTTATTGCATTTGGATAAGAATACGTGAGTGGGCTAATATTGCCCACTATTCACAATTGTGTCATTTGGGGCCAACAATTACGCCTACTCAGTTCCACGACTTCAATCTCTTGGCGACCGTTTCAGATACTTTATTGATTAATTGATATGAGGGGTTTAACGTCCCAAAACTACAATATGATTATGAGAGACGTCGTAGTGGAGGGCTCCGGAAATTTCGACCACCTGGGGTTCTTTAACGTGCACCCAAATCTGAGAACACGGGCCTACAACATTTCCACCTCCATCGGAAATGTAGCCGTTGCAGCCGGGATTTGAACCCGCGATCTGCGGGTCAGCAGCCGAGTACCTTAGCCACTAGACCACCACGGCGGGGCAGTTTCAGATACTTGACTTCCCCACACACGATTGTATAAGATGTGGAGAGTTTGGAAACTTAAACAACGCAGAGGTTGGTGAAAAATTGCGGAGCTCACCCGTACTTACTAACCAGGTGTATTTTGCTCTTATGGCACATCGGACCCAGGCTCACGAAATTTTTTTTTCTCAATCGGAATCACTCGGACTCGAGATTTTCGTAACCGGACTCTTTGGGAACTGAAACTCGCCCAAATGTTACGCACTCGCCTGCAGTCTCGAGGCTCGACCAGAGTGAGTCTGTGTCGGTTGACTCATCTATCTATCTATCTATCTATCTATCTATCTATCTATCTATCTATCTATCTATCTATCTATCTATCTATCTATCTATCTATCTATCTATCTATCTATCTATCTATCTATCTATCTATCTATCTATCTATCTATCTATCTATCTATCTATCTATCTATCTATCTATCTATCTATCTATCTATCTATCTATCTATCTATCATTTCCATTTCAGGGTTGTGCGGGGTGTCCTACTACGATAGTGCAACGCAACCACGGTGGAGCAGGCGCTGGACAACAGGCGGCGCTGTCATGGAGTGACTCTGTCGCACCCAAAAGTTGGCGGGATGAGGAAGTTAAGAGAGCCATAGCAAAACGTCAGGAAGCCTCTAGGGAACACAGACATGGTAAGCAGCGGGGTGAACCGACAGATGATGTTGAAAGAAAATGGGCAATCTTTCTAAGCTGTAGAAGGGATGCATCCCTTTTGATCAATGAGAAGATTAGAAGGAAGGGAGCTCAGTGGCTGGCAGAAGTACATAAAAAATATAGAAAGGCAGCTGCGAAATTTTGGAACCATCTAAACTCCCTAAGAAATGAGACTAGCCTAGAGCAGAGTTTTATAACTACAGTCCAAGGTGCTAGGCAAGAAGGGGACGAAGCTATTGAATATATAAGAACAAGGGTGACAAAAAAATTTCAACAAAGAAGTAGTTTATGCACCACAATAGACAAGGACGAATCGAGTAGTGCAATGGCTCCATTTTCACAACAAGAGTGGGAAAGGGCTGAGAGAAGGGTTCCTAATAGTACATCAACAGGCCCAGATGGCATTCCAATTAGGCTGATAAAGACATTAGGTCCGAAGTCTAAGCTGGCTTTGAGAGAGGCAGTGAGCACAATAATAATCGATGGTGAAGTTTCCGATGGACGGAAAGTTAGCAGGATGAGCATGATCTATAAAGAAAAGGGGGACAAAGTTGACATAAACAACTACCGTCCTATAACAGTGACATCAGTGGTCTACAGGCTGGCGATGAAGATTATAAAGGAAAGACTGCAGGCGTGGATAGAGGATGAGGGGGCGCTGGCGGAAGTGCAGAATGGGTTTCAGAAACACAGGAGGTTGGAAGACAATCTGTTCTCACTGACGCAGTGCATCGAAATAGCAGAAAAAGAACACAGGCCCCTGTGGCTAGCATTTTTGAATATCAAGGGAGCGTACGATAGCGTGGTTCAAGAGGAATTGTGGGGAATATTGGGCACACTAGGCGTGGAACATGTAGTCACTAATCTTTCAAAGGGTACCTCTAAAGGTAACAAGGTAGTTATAAAGTCGGGAAAAACAGGTATCCAATCCTGCAGAGGTAAAACGGGGGCTTAGGCAGGGGTGCCCCCTGTCACCCTTTTTATTCATGATGTACCTACAAGGATTAGAGGCAAAATTAGAGGGAAGTGGACTGGGCTTCAACCTCTCTTTAGTTAAACAAGTAAAACTTATTGATCAGGCACTACCAGCATTAATGTGCGCAGATGATATAGTGCTAATGGCCAACAACAAGGAAGATTTGCAGAGATTGATGGACATCTGCGGTAATGAGGGAGATAGGTTAGATTTTAGATTCAGTAAGAAAAAATCAGCAGTCATGATTTTCAATTACAACGAAGGATAGTGAGCTTAGAATACAGAAGGTCACGCTAAAGATGTTAGATAAATACAAATATCTGGGCGTATGGATAAGCAATGGACCGAGTATCTGAGGGAACACAAAATATACGTGACGACTAAAGGTAACAGGAATGCAGCAGTCATGAAAAATAGGGCACTGTGGAATTACAATAGGTATGGTGTTGTGAGAGGAATATGGAAAGGGGTCATGGTTCCTGGGCTGACGTTCGGCAATGCGGTCTTGTGCATGAGATCGGAAGTTCAAGCAAGATTAGAAATTAAGCAACGTGGAATAGGTAGGCTTGCTTTAGGAGCTCACGGGAATACACCAAATCAGGGAGTACAAGGTGATATGGGATGGACATCATTTGAGGACAAGGAAGCTAGCAGCAAGATAAAATTTGAGAAGCGATTGAGAGAAAAGGGGGAAGAGCGTTGGACTAGGAAGGTTTTCAGCAGCTTGTACATGAAGAATGTCGATACAAAATGGAGGAAGTAAACCAGGAAGTTAACTGGTAAATACTTAAAAAACAGCAGGTGGCCAAACGAAAAAGAACTATCGGTTAAGAAGAAAGTGAAGGAAATGGAGACTGACGTGTGGAGAATGGGCATGACTAAGAAGTCCGCACTAGAGATCTATCAAAATTTTAAGCAGGAAATTGCCAAGGAAAGAATCCAAGATAATACTCGGGGTAGTTCCCCACTGTTTGAGGCCAGGACGGGAGTACTGCGAACCAAGACATATCGGGCCAATTACGAAGGGGTAGACACAGTATGCAGTGCGTGTGGAGAGGAAGAAGAAACTACCGAACACTTGATAATGTTCTGTAAAGGGCTTCACCCTATAGTTCAGGATGATGGCGCAGAGTTTTTCAAAGCACTGGGGTTTAGGGACCAGGAGGGCAAAATAAACTTTAGGTGGGTAGACTTAACTAGAAGGAGGTTATCTGATTGGTGGCTAAAGTCAAGGCACGAGTGAAAGTTAAACTCTTCACTGCAAAGTACGAATCCTCAAACTCACTTTTTAAGGAAAAAATATATTTTTTGGTTCATTAGGTATTACTGCTTGGTGGCGCTAGCCACCGCCCGATCTGAAGGGAACAGCCATATCCATCCATCCACCCATCTGTTGCCTCGCAACCGCTTGCTGCCGCTAAACTACACCACCGCGCATTTTCTCTTCGACGCAGCCGTTGGTCCGAATATCAGTGAGTCATTCGCCCATAGCTACCTGGTGCACACGTTTCACAGTCTCACCGGCGACATCCCGGCCGAACACGGGTCATTTGTTGAGTGGGCAGCCGCCGAAAACTGCCCACGCACCTTCGAGCTCCCACACAGACTCCGCCGTTACTTCTGATTCGATTTATACACCCTGCAGAAAACAAATGTGCGAGCAAGACATGCTCGGAATGCTATGCTTATACGAATACCTTGAGGGACTGTCGGGATGACTGTGTTTGTGTATGAAGACGCACATTTCTCTGCAATTCGAAAAACTGGAACATCCAAGGCAAACGCAATAAAGAAATCTTCGGCTGTTGAAGCACTCGACAATTCGAGTTATTTCTCTGAAGGCGACCTTGTGTATAATATATATATATATATATATATATATATATATATATATATATATATATATATATATATATATATTCAAAGCTATATAAGGCATGTAGAAAAGATTGTTCCAGAAAAAAACTGACGTTTATTCGTTTACGTCTGTGGGTCCACCAGTGTTAGTTCACTTTTTCTATATATATATATATATATATATATATATATATATATATATATATATATATATACAATATTAATTAGATCTAACAGACAATAATGCCAAGGAAGGTATAGGGGAAGTTATTAGGCCAATTGTAATGTAAATGAGAAGAAAGAAAAGTGGGTGAAAAGATAACTTGCCGTGAGCAGGATCCGAACCTGCGACCTTCGAATAACGCGTTTGATGCTCTACCACTCAGCTGCCACGACAGCCATCCCCACAGCCACTTTATTGGGTATCTATGTAAAATTAAACGTTGGAGTGTCAGTCAGCGCCACTAGTAGCCATGGCGGCAAGTGTGGTACACTCTTTATGAGCCTGTTTGGCGTCACGTAGCACGTGAACTTATTACTGACTGGCAGCTGACCAATAGTCCACCGTATGCAACCTAGAGGCACCAAGTCTGCCAGTACGAGACCCTCGTTAATGAATAAGGGAAACAAGTGCATACTTAAGGGCTAGTTTTTCGTGTTTTACACAATAATAATGAGATCTAACAGACAATAATGCCAAGAAAGGTATAGGTGAAGTTATTAAGCCACTTGTAATGTAAATGACAAGAAAGAAAAGTGGGTGAAAAGATAACGCGTTATTCGAAGGTCGCAGGTTCGGATCCTGCCCACGGCAAGTTATCTGGATAACTTGCCGTGGGCAGGATCCCAGCTAATTTCTAATAAAGAGTCGGAAGTATGACGACAAGCCGACAAAACTTCTAAGTTTCTTCAAGTTCTTTGGCTTCGAAAAATCGGCGACTGTTCGAAGCTTGGCGGGGTCGGGAAGTACGCCGTCCCGCGATACGACGTGACCAAGAATGGTGAGCTGCCGGGCACCAAAACGACACTTCTTGAGGTTGAGTTGAAGGCCGGCGTCGGTGAGACGTGTGAGGACGTGCTCGAGACGATTTAAATGGGTGTCGAAATCGGTGGAAACGACAACTACGTCATCGAGGTAGCATAAACATGTGTTCCACCTGAGGCCTCCTAAAATAGTGTCCATCATTCTTTCAAAAGTGGCTGGAGCGTTACAAAGGCCGAAAGGCATAACGGTAAACTCGTATAATCCGTCAGGTGTGACAAATGCTGTTTTCAGTCGGTCAGATGCTTCCATATGAACTTGCCAGTATCCAGACCGTAAATCCAGCGAAGAGAAGTATTCTGCTCCCTGCAAACAGTCAAGGGCGTCGTCTATTCACGGTAACGGGTAAACGTCCTTGCGGGTGATCTTGTTTAAACGTCGATAGTCCACACAGAACTGAATGGAGCCGTCCTTCTTGTTTTAACAAGAACGACCGGTGACACCCAGGGACTGTTAGAAGGCTGTACAATACCCCGATGGAGCATGTCAGCAACCTGGTCGTCAATAACACGGCGCTCCGATGCTGTGACTCGGTAGGGGCGCTGCCGTAGAGGCGTATGGCTTCCTGTGTCAATCTTGTGAGATATGTTCGATGTGCAACTGAGGCCAGAAGCGTGGCTGTCAAATGAAGTACGAAACTTTCACAGCAGGTTCACTAACTGGCTTCGTTTTGAAGAAGACGTTGTGACATCGATGGAGCGGTGGAAAGCGTCAAGGAGTGACTGGTCAATAACAGAGTCAGAAATGAGTGCGCTGATGTCCGTAGAAAGTAAACTAGATGGAGCGTCAAAATTATGACGGGCGTCGATCGGATGCACGTGACAGAGACATTCACCATAGAATAAAGGTAAAGGCCCTTCTAGCGTATTGTACACGAGCGTCTTCGTGACGCCATGGTGAAGAGTAACGAGAGCAATGGGCAGTGGAGAACATTTGCGTTGAATGAACAGGGCAGAGGGCGTAAATAAAACATCAGCGTCGGAAATAGCGTCACATGACACAGTCACCAGCAGAGAAGAGCGCGGTGGTACGGTGGTGTCGTCGGAAACAGACAGTTTATAACACGGCAGGGAGGCTTCGACAGCGTCAACATCAGGAAGTGCAGATAGCTCAAGTTCAGCGTGACAGCAGTCAATGACGGCATTATTATTCGCAAGGAAGTCCCAGCCGAGTATCATGTAATGGGAACACGAGGGCAGCACTACGAATTCGAGGATATACACAATGCCTTCGAGTACGACTCGTGTGGTACAGGCTGCGAGAGGTGTTACACTTTGTGCGTTAGCCGTTCTAAGAGAGAGGCCGGATATTGGCGTCAGAACTTTGCGGAGTTTGCGGCACAGGTTGATGGAAAGGACGGATAGAGCGGCTCCGGTGTCGACAAGCGCCATGACGACGATACCAACGACTGACACTTCAATGACGTTAGCTGGACAGGGGCGAGGACTTGTGCATGGCGACGGGGACGCAGTTCGTGCGTCGGGAACTGCGGCCGTTAGTTTTCCTGGTCGGTGGGTCCGGAACGGCGACGCATAGGGGAAAGCGAACGTCGACGTGGAGATGGGGAGCGGCGGGTCGGGCCCTGTGGACGATCAGAAGGAAAGGAAGAGGAAGGAGGGTTTGAAGGCGTAGAAGAAAACTGAGGGTCGAAAAAAGGGCATTCGTCGAATGTTCTGAGCAGCCTGGCGACGACGACAATAACGTGCCACGTGGCCAACACCACCACAAGCCAAACATATGAGACGGTTGTCGGGGGTCCGCCATTGGTCGGAGTAGACTCCGACATGTGGCTGGGGGGCAGAAAACTGCGGCCGAAGTGGTATGGGCATAGGCGGCGGTGAATAGGGCGGCGGCGAATACATAGGCGCTGGCTGGAACGCAGGCTGTCGAGGTCGAGCAACGGCCTCGGCGTACGTGAGAGGTGCGGCGACTGGGGTCGGTTCACGGGCGGGAGGAAGAGCTTGTGCGACCTGGTCTTGAATGAAGTCGCGGAGTGTAGATGTCAATCTGCGTGGTTGATCGGGTACGCAGGACATCAAAGAGAGCTGACGAGCGACCTCAGCGCGGATGAACTCTTGGATCTTGGAGAGAAGAGGGGCATGGTCTTCTCCTATGCCAAGAGTGGAAAGGCTGGACGAAGAGTCGTCGAGCACCGAGGGACGTCGGGTGGAAAAACGTTGCCTGCGCAACTCGTCAAAACTCTGGCATAACTCGGTCAGTTCTAGGACAGTGCGAGAACTCTTAAAAATCAACATTTGGAAAGCGTCGTCCTCAATGCCCTTCATGATATGCTTGATCTTAAGCTCTTCAAACATCGGCTCGTTGACTTGCTTGCAAAAGTTCAAAACGTCCTCAATATAATTCTCTCAGAACGTTATAGAAACTGCCTGCAGAAGTTGTCTTACGAGCTCCACAGAAGACGAGGAGGTAGCCTGTAGTTGCAGCTCCTCGCGGATGATTGACCGTATCAACGCACGCAGGTCGCTGTCATGCGCTGGCCTAAAATCAGTTCTGTCAGGTTTCAAACGTATAAGCTGAAGGTCATCGAGTCGTTGACACGTACTGCTGATAACCATGACCGTCGTGGTGTTCTTTGCCGCTATAGTGTAGAATGATACGGTGCCTATGCCCTTGAGCAGGTGGCCAAAGCAGGCATGCCTTGCCATCAATCTGTCAGTGCGACAGTTATTGGCGGGGACGTCATCGATGTGCGAGGTGACGGAGCAGTGCGAGGTACAGGATTCGCCGGAGTGCTGGACACGCTCAGCAAGCTTCCATTTGGCTATGTCCATATACCGAAGGGTTTGCAATTATCTGACGGAGCTGTTGCTTAAAGGAAGGCCACTCTGCGAAGTACAGCTGATAGTTGAAAAACAAAGTCTTAAAAACCCCCGTTGGATAGAACTGCACGTGGGACAGCTTCGCAGAATCACGCCAATGGTTAAGCACACTCACACGGTCATACATCTCCAGCCAGTCTTCATCGCGAAGGCCGCCGGACATCAGGGGATCTTTTTAAGGAAGATGACGCAAGAACGCACGCCACCTGGCGAAGGCTGGGTGGGTGGAGCCGTGTTGTTGTGCTCGTATTGAGACATTACCATGGGCTGATTGTGCAGCCGCCGGCCTGAACGGAGCTCCAGGGATAATTTGTTGCTAAAGCTGACGAAGAATTCCTGGTGATACGGGGCCAGTGGACCGAATAGCACACTCCACCACTAGCTTGTTTGTTTGCTTGATTGTGCCTATGTTTTAGCTCGTATTTACTACAAGGGATTGGCCTCTAAACGAGTGGTTAATATAACGTGGACAAAAAATTTCAAAGTTGATGAAATAAAATTGAATTAAAAAGATATCTATAAAATAAGAAATTCGGCAACCTTACGCGATTAACGTTGCAACGTACGATTAAAGTTGGTACAGAACTATTATTGGTAGAGATAGATATGTAGAGTTTAACGTCTATTGACTACCCTGTGATTATCGGAGACACCGTATAGTGGACGGCTCCGAAAGTTTTCACCACCTGAGGTTCTTTAACGTGCACACAGATCTGAGCACACAGGCCTACAGCATTTTCGCCTCCATCCAGAATGCAGCTGGGGTTTAATCCCGCGACCTGCGGGTCAGCGGCCGCGTACCTTAGCCACTATGTCACGGTGACGGTGCAGATTCAGAAAGTATGTCGAGCACTACGCTATGCAATTTAACAGTGTCAATGGTGATATTCGATTGTTGAGGTGCTGTAGTAGCCTGCACTCCTTGCGTCTTATATTTTGAAATCAGTTGCATGAGACAGTCAGGTAGGTTAGATATTGCTTGTCTTTTTACTAATATCCTTCATTTATTGACATCTAAACAAGGTTGGTAGATGCAGGAAAGGAGGTCTTCCGACGCACGGTGTCATTACGTCACGCTGACGATATTGCGTTGTTTTCGCAACGGCAGAAAACACCAAGATGTTATATGAACGGCTTCAATCTTGCCATAACACCTTGGAGAACCTAATAGATGACAATAACTTCTTACTAAATCCGAGTAAATGTGCCCTTCTCGTGTTTTCTCTACAATACCCCATGCACGCCTCAATGCGTTGTCTTTCTGAGGATATACTACAGGCGGAACCTATTGAATACCTAAGGGTTTTAAATTGAACCTCTCAACTGGCGACAACACATGGAATAAAAAGCTAGGAAAGGGGCACGTGCCATTGGCACGTTGCGTAGGATAAGCAACTACCCCAAAGGTATGAGAAGAGACACACTATAGTTTTGATATATTGCAGGTATACGTTTGTCCTATTTCGGAATATGGTTGTGTGCTTTTCTCTAGTGCTACAGCCTAGAAAATCCGGCCTCTAATTATTTTAGAAAGAGAGCACTACAACTAGAGCTTGGTTTTATTATTACGGTTTCTTACGCAAATTCATGCATATAATTGGGAGTGTGTTTCTTTTCCTATAGGTTTCACATTTACACCGTGCAGACATTCTCAAGAATTTCCAAGTCACCACTACAACAATCGGAATCAGCTTTTATTTCCTTGCCGGAATTATTTTTCTGTGGGCCGATAAATAGGCTAATTTTACCATACGGCCGTAATTTCACACCCCACAAATCACGTTTGTACAACGTTTACAGGACCCACTGAATCTATACTTTTGTGCGACATAACCCCGACTTGCGAGAAACCATACCCTGTGGTTATGGAATTAGACATTTTTCTCATAATAAAAATTACTACTCTTTCAAACTCTAGATGGCTTATGATATGAACACTCGCAACTTGCAGAGCATCAACATAAAAGTAATATTTGCCCTACTGTGACGAAAAGTCACTCGTTAGTATATTTAGACCGCATTCCGATTTGTCCAAATCCCTTCCGCTGCCAGATTACAAACCCGTTTGTGGGGCTGAATATCTGGCATTTGTGTTCGCCTTGTGAAAGTTAAACACGAGAAGTACATATGCATTTATAATAGCAGATTGTCTGTGTCTCTGTGCTGCACTTTCTGCTTGTGCTTGACTTGCCCTTAATAAAGGCGTCTCGTGCAGTAATGCCCACGCATTTCAGAAAAAGTTTAATAGTTGGGTGCCTGGGAGGAAGAGGCTATTCATAAATGTAGGTGGTCGAATATTTAGCGACGTCGTCAATAAGTGGGCCGATTTTACCGTGTTTTCCATTATCCGCTTATGTGACGACTGTGCGATTTCGCAGGCGTTACTTTAAAGAAGGCTTTGCAGACACACCACTGACAAATTCCACCGAATAAAGGCATTGATTATACTTCTGGCGAACATCATTTTGTGAAACATGTAAACTATAAGGGGCAATGACAAAGCTGCGCTGTCGGGTGCCGAAATTTCATTTCTATCAACACAGATCTGGTCAAGCTATTTCTCCATTGTTCGCATTCTGTGGCAAGCTGTAAACTATTTATAATTTCTTTTTGACCTGTAGGTGAATTACTACAGTTTGAAGATTCCAGTTAGAAAGATCCTTAAGTGCTATCAGAATTACTTTATCTGTGCCCGTGTTTTTGTCTTTTGGCGCCTAATTTTTCGACTTCTCTAGTGCATAGGTTTGCGTGGCTGTACAAAGTTATCGCAATGAAACCAAATGATTAACAAACTAAATATATATTCTGTGTCGACACATGCATACCTTTTTAAAATTAAAAAAAGAACATGTTTTAATTTCTCATCTATGACAAATAAAAACTTTTTTTGTACATTTGGTCAAGCATCAAAATTTCCAATAAAATGTGTGACGTTTTCAATATACATCCTCAATTATTCTAGAGTTTCTTAACACTTAATAAGACCACTCAATACTTGGACCATCCCCACAGTGAGTATGAACCACATTAGAAGGTGAACAAGAAGAAGAGCGCGCGCACACGCTCAAAAAGGGCTCCTAGTTATTCCCTTCTAGGATAGCGCTTAGGTTAACGGAGAAAACTGTACTGAGCTTTGATGTCTCAGGTTTGGGGCATAGCCACAGGAATACTTTCAATGCAGTTTGTTATTTTATTCAAGTATCCAAACTTATCCAATTGTGATCTCCAATTTATTATTGTTTCTCATCAAAAAGTATTTTGACGTCAATTCTGAATGGTTAGATGAAATAAACGCAGCTGTGTGGTCATCACAAATCGGAAATATTAAAATCGCTCAAACCATGCTTTCTAGTTTTCCCCATTTCTCTCTCTGTGTGTTTGGTTTTTGTTGCATTATTTTTATTTTTATGTAAACTCATTTTAAACACAGTTGTAATTCTCACAGAAAAAAGTACGCTTTCTTACACATCTCCCTGAGTGGGTATTTTCAAGGAAATAAACAAACAAACAAGCTGTTTGCGCTGGCAGTGCTCGTGCAGTTCGTCATCCTGCACGAACCAGGCGTTCAGCAAGGAAAGAACTCCTGAGTGGTTTCGCGGCTGAGCTACGGCACATCTACATCACCCGGTAAAGGCGATATAGGTGAGTCCTTATCTCAAACAAAATGCGCACCACACTTCCTCTTCTAGTCCACATCTACTTACCTTAGTGGCTCGACAACAGTGAAAGAAAACCCACGCTGCGTTCATCTCTTGCTATCAGCCGGACCACTTCTTTCGTGCTTCGTGACCACGCCGATACAGGCTTTGTGACTACCGAGGGCTTGTGCAATGTCTTCTCTGTTGGCCGTTGCCACATTGCCTTGGCGAGATTGGAGATTTGTATTATCTCACTCCGGTGTTATGACCAGCCACGATGGTCGCTTGACTGCTGACCCGCAGGGCACGGGATCGAACACCGACCGCGGCGGTCACGTTTTCGATGGGGGCAAAAATACTTAACGCCCGTGCGCATAGATTGTGGTGCACGTAAAATAACCCCAGAAGGTCGATATTTTTGAGACCTTCTATTTCGGCATCTGTAATAGTTATATAGTGGCTTTTGGGCGGTAAACTCCAACAATTATTTTATAGCGAAGGTAGAGCGACGTTAGAAGGTGAAGGATCTTGCCAGATTATTTACAGGGTCGAAGTGGAGTGGTGGTGGCTCCAGCGTTCGAACCGCCAGGCTTTGAACCTGTTCTGTTCTGGTTCACCTCTCGAGCTCAGCTTGAGCTGCGCCGGAGGGTCAGCGCAGTTGCTGAAAATGGTGATGATCATGAATCACAATGAAGATTACTCATTGAAGATTACTCATGAATGACAATGAAGAATGACAACGTGACAGATTACTCCCCTTATACCCAAAGAAACAATCCCAAAATGAAAGCAGCGGTGTTCACGAAACGAATTGGTCTGTGGGAAGTCCAGGCAGCTAACGCGGAAGAGATCAGAAGTGACAAGGTTCCTGGCGGGCGAATCTGCAGGGAGAAGTGCAGTGAGCGAGGGTCGCGACGAACGAATGGCGCCAGCTGTGCTAGAGGTGCAGCGCAGTTGCTGAAAAATGATGATGATCATGAATGACAATGAAGATGACACGACAAATTACTCCCCTTATAGCCACAAAAACGAACCCGAAGAAAAGCAACGGTGTTCACTTCACGAAGCGAAAGGGTCTGTGGGAGGTCCAGGAGGTCGACGCGGAAGAGATCAGAAGTCACCAAGTTTCTGGTGGGTGACTCTGGGAGTAGCGCAGCGAGTGAGCCTCGCGATGAAGGAACGGTGTTGCCAGGTACGGCCAGGCCTGCAGCTGTAGGAGTACAGTGGTATGTTAGTACTGGGAACGTGTACGTGGTGGGTGGGTGACACAGGTCATGCTTCGATGGCGCTGGTAACGGTGGATGCAGCTGCACACTACAGGTTGCGGCCGCTGAATTGTCTGCCATGTCGATGAGCCATGAGTATTGCGCAGTAGGCCAGCGTGGTACGACCAGCCTTGACGTGACAAGGTGTCGAGTTCGAAAACTCGTGGCTTACCACGCCACTGAACGACGTGTGATGCGTCGGCATGCACCGATCACTCGACCAGCTGTTCGAGTGTGAGCCGACGTGCGACGCCAGATCCAGTGGTGGGTCTGTAGCGTCAACGTAGTGACGCGCTGTCAATGGCATTCAAATTATTGAGCTCCTCCGCGGCGGCAAGTGGTTGGTCTGCCTTTGTGTCTGGTAAGGCATAAGCACTTTGCTGTACGCACCAGTGGCGAGCCAAATGAGCGGTCATTGAGAGTTTCGGTCATAGTTGCAGCCGTGGCTGGGAATGGGCACGATCTTCTGTTGCGGTACACATCAAGGGCGATGCCAGTGGCTGCTGGCAAGATGCGCAGAGCGTTGAGTCCGATAAAAAATCGAGTTGGTTCGTCGCCCTCGAAATTCCCGTGTCCGTCGAAGACTCTAGAGTGCGCGGTAAAGTAGCCATCATGGAGCCTGACATGTCAGAGGGGTCGTGCGCCGTGAAGCTTTAGAGAAGAGTGAGTGGCAAGCATGTTGAAGGACCATCGGCTGAAAACGCCAAGAAACGCACCTTGTGGTGCACTGGTCGATGGCAGCTGGAACGTCCTGAACTTCGTCCGGTGTGTGGTCGGGCGCTGAAATCGTTGCGCTAGTGGCTGGACGAGAGGTGCAAAGAGACATAGCCAAAAAAAACGATGTTTTGTTCAAGAAAGTGCATGCTGGCTGGTTGGTACTGCTCGCTGTGACAAGTTACTTCCTTGTCACACGTGCTGCTTTATATCTATGTTGCCGTCCCATTGCTAGTGTAACTGCTGTCTTGCGCAAACAGTGCCCGAACGACTGGGAGCCACCTAGACAATCTTAGAACCTGCCAATGAGATTACGCGCACAACGCAAACAATATCAGAAACTTGCGCGGCTGCTAGCGATAATGCACGAATCGCTGTTGGCCCACGTATGAATTCCGAGGCGAATTACAGCTGGACAGATTATCGACGGTCGGACACTCTGTGGTTCTGTTCCCCGATATCAGTGTAGAGTAATGCGTGATATGAAGGTTGTTGTGGATGCGGGGACCAAGACCTTCAACAGCGCCATATCCCAGAATAGTCTTTCGAGGAGGGGGTGATATGACACATGCTCCATTCCCGTTTAAGAAAGAGGATTAAACGAAGCAGTCACAAGCACCAGCTTTAACACATCTTTCGTAGCAGTTTTGAATCCCATGCGGAGATGAGATCCCCCAAATGCACTTGATCGCAACGAAGGGAAGGCTTATAACAGAGGGAAAGAGTGTAGAGTTGTAGGGGTGATCGTTGCAACATGGAAGAGCTAATGAGGAAGAGAAAAATGCACAATCTTAATTTTCACATTTTTGCAACGTGTTGGCCTTTGAGACGTCAGACAGGTCGATGCTCTTGCGATAGCCTTCATATCGCGCACGACTGTACAGAATGCATTACCGTAGTTTCATCATGATCATCAATAGCTTGACTATACTACTGCACGGCAAAAGCCTCACCCATTATCCGTCAACAAACCCGGTCTTGAGCTTCCTGCAGCCACATTACACCTGCGAACTTTTTATTCTCATCGTCCCACCTAGCTCTGTCTCCCATTCGTGCGTATGCGTATTGTATAAATTCAGTTTGATAACCAGCGGTTACCCTGCCTACGTGCTACGTGCCCGGCCCATGTCTAGTTATTCTTCTTCATTTCAACTACTACACTCGTAACCACCGTGCTGTGGGGGCGTCGGTTCATGCGAAAGAGGAGCAGACAAGTTTTCTGGGAGCGACAGATGTTTATTGCCACATGTTCATCGTTCTATGGCCCGGTCCAGATAAGCCCCGGGCGATATGCGGCGCATAATTTTTATTCGTTTCATGCGCGTGCGCATTATCAGCTTGATCAAATGCGGCGCTCGACCGGACACCACATCCCTGCCCTTTTATAGTGGCTAAACTCTACCAAGCTAAACTCCAGGTTCATATCTCTCAGGTGGTCGACGGTCTCTAAACGGGTAGCGCCTGGCACCTGCCGTCTGAATGTCTTTCAAAACGTCAGGACTACTGGTTGTAGGAGCGCAGGATGTCCCTGGGTCGACGGTCGGCTCAACCACCAGGAACACTGATCCCTCCGGTTCTGATGCTTCGCAATCTGGGGTCTGGTCTGCCCGAGCAGCTGGTCCTTGTGACGACGCCAGGTGAAACGGTCTGTAGAAGCGGTAACACGAACGGTGAAAGACAAATGGCCTAACAGCCCCAACACAACGCCAGGGACCTATTTGGGTCTGCCACGATAATTGCGAGCCACCACTCGGTCACGGACTGCTATGTCAACATCACGACGTGGGCGAGCCATGGTTTGCTTGAACTGTTTATATGCAACCCTTCCTTCCACCTCTGGCTTGACAACGTCAAGTCTACTTCGCAGCTGACGATCATGTAGCAACACGTTTGCTGGCGACTCCTTAGCTGTCGCATGAGGCACGTTGCGATAAGCAAGCCAAAACTTTTGTACTCTCTGATGTAACGTGTTCTTTCCAGTAGGTTTACGAAGAGCGTTTTCAAGTGTCTTGAAAAAATGCTCTGCAAGACCATTTGAGCTGGGATGATACGGTGCTGTAAATACGTGACGACAGCCCATTTCTTTGACAAAAAGCTTAAACTCTTCTGAGCGGAACTGCGGGCCGTTATCAGTGACAGTAATTTCAGAGAAACCAAACCACGCAAGCAGTTATTTCAATCTGAACGGCGACGTCTGCTGAAATCGAGTGCATAACTAACACTTCCGGCCACTCGGAGTGCGCGTCCTACAAGAAACATCGAGTGTAAGAAGGGGCCAGCAAAATCTATATGTACGTGCTGCCACGGCGCTGTTGGCGAACACCAAGGGTGAAGGGGCGTTTTGCACGGTTTGTCACGTTCTCGACAACTTACGCAACCCTTGATACGATTCTCGAGGTCCGCCTCAATGGACGGCCACCACACGTAGCTCCACGCCAGTTGCTTGATGCGCATGATGCCTGGGTGCCCTTCGTGGAGTTCGTCCAGCAGCAAGCTGCGCAACTTTGGCGTGACGATCACTCGCATCCTGAACATGGTGCAGCCTTAAACTGTGAGCTCGTTGCGTCTGTCAAAAAAAAGCTTCAAATCTTTTTCAGTCACAGACGACGGCCACCCCGCAACAACAAAATCCATCAATTTACAAAGCAAGGGGTCCCGACCTGTTGTTCGTGCAATGTCTTGGCTCGAAACTGGCATCGATTGCAACCGCAATGAATAGAAGGTTTCCACTTGTTCTTATGTTTCATCTTCCACACTTGATAGCGGGAGGCGCGAGCAGAAATCTGCTTCAGCGTTCTCGTTTGAACGCCTGAAAATGAGAGAATACCAATGACCTGATAGTGTGACAGCCCAGCACTGCAAACGGTTTGTGGTCGGTCACTAATGTGAACGAACGACCATAAATGTAGAATGGAACTTAACACCAAATAATATTGCAAGGACTTCTTTCTCAAGCTGGCTGTATTTTTTTTTTCCAAAACATGAGAAATAACCACGCCTTAACCGTATTGTGATGCATCACATGATAGCTGCAACGGTTTACACGAGTCAAAATGGGCGAAGAAGCTAGTAAGCTCTTAATGTTTGTGAGCGCTTTCTGGCAGCGCTTATCCCAGCACCACGGGACGTTTTTACGCAGCAACATGAAAAATGGTCGCGCTACCGTTATCAGGCGAGGAAGGAACTTGCCGTAGAAATTGACGACTCCCAGGAACGACTGCAGCTGCTGCCCGTCTTTAGAGGCTGGCGTCTTGAGGAGTGCGTCGAGCTTCTCGGTCATTGCCGAGATGCCTCTGGCGGTGATTCTGTGACCAAGGTAGTGTAGTTCCTGCTGGAAAAACGAACATTTCTCCTTGACGCGGACGCCTCTTTCAAAAAGTCGTTTTAACACAGCTTCCAGACTCATGAAATGTTTTCCCTGTCCTTACCAGTCACCAAGATGTCGTCCAGGTAGCAGCGAACGCCGCATAAACCCTTCCGCATGGTGTCTGATTTTTCGGAAAATACCGGGTGCGGATGAAATTCCAAACGCGAGTCGATGAACAGCCAACAGTCCTGCGTCTTTAACGTGAGGCATTGTTTCGAGGACTTTGACATAACCACTTGCTGATAGGCCTGATTGAGATCAATCTGAGAAATGCTCTTCTCGATTGATATGTGGGGTTTAACGTCCCAAAACCACTATATGATTATGAGAGACGCCGTAGTTGAGGGCTCCGGAAATTTAGACCACCTGGGGTTCTTTAACGTTCACCCAAATCTGAGCACACGGGCCTACAACATTTCCGCCTCCATCGGAAATGCAGCCGCCGCAGCCGGGATTCGAACCCGCGCCCTGCGGGTCAGCAGCCGAGTACCTTCGCCACTAGACCACCGCGGCGGGGCGAAATGCTCTTCTCCCGACAAAGCTCCGAACAGGCCTTCAACCTTCGGCAATGGGTAGTGGTCGACATCAATTGATTGATTTGTGGGGTTTAACGTCCCAAAACCACTTCTGATTATGAGAGACGCCGTAGTGGAGGGCTCCGGAAATTTTGACCACCTGGGGTTCTTTAACGTGCACCCAAATCTGAGTACACGGGCCTACAACATTTCCGCCTCCATCGGAAATGCAGCCGCCGCAGCCGGGAATCGAACCGGCGACCTGCGGGTCAGCAGCCGAGTACCTTAGCCACTAGACCACCGCGGCGGGGCAGTGGTCGACATCAAGGCACGGGTTAACGGTCGTCTTGTAGTCACCGCAAATCCTTATGCTGCAGGCTAGCTTGATTACCAGTATTGCCAGCGTAGCATATTCCGATGTCGTAACGGGCGATATAATCCCAGTTTCTCCAAAAAATAGAAAGGTACTAATATCGGAGTCTCTGACGACTACTCAAAAGAAACATTAGAAAAAAGGAAGTCCCTTTGGTGCTCTGCTCTTGATGATAGGTGCAATGGTGCGAAGGTGAAGCTTGTTCGAGATAAGCTTTACATCGACGACGCTGCTTATACGTGGGATTCCCGTTCCAATACACGCGTGAAAGTTAAGAACGCTCAAAGCGAAGCACGCCGCCGAGTTTGACAAAAGAAGCAGTGCGACATAAAGCTGATAAACGTGAACGCACGAAGCATTAAGAACAAAACAGAAGAACTAGAATCGTTGACACTAATTCCTTACCCTGGCTTCGTGGCTGTAACAGAAACTTGGCTAACAGAGGATGTTGCAGATACGGATGTTTTTCCCATTTCATTTCATGTACTGCGTAATGACAGACTAACCCGAGGCGGAGGCGTTGCTTTACTGATTAAGAAAACTGTTCGGTAAGAATTATTGTCACCCATTAAAGACTGTGAGAACGTGTGGTGCAAATTATTTATGGGAGATATCACGTTACTTATGGGGTTCTCTATAGCCACCCCGGAACTTCAGTTGATATTTTTGAGGAATTGGATGACTACTTGCTAACAATGACAAACAAACGAAGCAGAGTAATAATCACAGGCGATTTTATTTACCAGGTGTTGACTGGAATGCACAAGTTGCTGGGCCGCTTAACAGGCCTCTTGCAGAAAATTTGCTTGACATCATGATCAAGTACGATTTGGTTCAGGTAGTTGACAAGCTCACTCGAGTTCAAGGACAAACCGAGACATTGTTGGACTTACTATTTTTGTCACTGGAAGTGTTTGATTATGAAATAAGTATCGAGGATGGAATCTCGGATCATAAGGTGGTTGCAGCCACTCTAAACCAAATAAAAAATTAGAAAAAGTAGCCAGAGTAAAGGTGTACAATTTTCAGGACCGCAGATGATACTTCAATTCTTGATTACTTAGAAATGCCTTTTGACGCTATCCCGCCTACAGATGATGTAAATGACCTCTGGGAATAATTTAGGAACGTAGTAAACGACTGTTTGTCATGTTTTGTTCCCCAAAGAGAAAAGAGAACTGCAAAAGCTAACCCATGGATTACCAGAAGTATCTTTCACCTAAAACGGCGACTATGTCGCGCCCGTCAGAAAATACGAAGAAACTCGTCTGTTATTGCTCACGTTAGTGATCAGGTATGAACAGAAGTCAAGCAATCTAAAAGTAATTTTCGAACTAATATATTGTCTGAATACATATCCAACTCTCCCCAGAACTTTTGGCGGTACTTGTCTAGTTCGCAGTCTGAAATAACTGGGCTTTCTATAGACGGGACCTCCTATAGCGAACCGATTCAGATTGCCGAAGCACTCAATCATTACTTCAGTACTGTTTTTTCTTCAAGTATTGATCATTCAAAAAAAGGCTGTACGTTCGATGATACTAGTTCCAATCTTCTTACCGTATCTAAAGATGGCGTAATGGCATTACTGCTTGAATTCGATCATAAAAAATGACCTGGTCCGGATATGATTCCCAACGAATTTTTGAGGCGCTACTCTAATTGGGTTTCTAGTTTCTTAGTTAAAATTTTTAATTTATCTTTGTGTACTGTCACTGTTCTGATTGATTGGTTATTAGCAAGAGTTGCGCCCATTTCCAAAGCTGGTGACCACCTTAATGTTTGTAATTACCGTCCAATTTCTATCACATGCACGGCGTGCAAAGTAATAGAACATATAATTTCAAAATATATATTTCAATATATAGAAAACAATAATCTGTTTTATAATAGGCAACACGGTTTTAGAAAAGGCGTTTCAACCGTCACTCAGCTTTTTGAATCTGTTCATGCTTTCGCTACAGCGATAAACTCAAAAGAACAAGTCGATGTCATAGCAATTGATTTCTCTAAGGCCTTTGATAGAGTATGTCATTAGAAACTTATTTAAAAAATGTTAATACTTGGTATTGATCCCGCAATTGTAAGATGGGTTGAAGCGTACTTGCGCAATAGGTTGCAGTTTGTTGAAATAAGTGGCGCACGTTCTTCTCTTTTACGCGTATCCTCTGGTGTGCCACAAGGCTCCGTGTTGGGACCTCTACTCTTTTTAATTTATGTGAATGATATTGCAATGGTTGTGCCTCCTTTTGTTGATGTAAGGTTATATGCAGATGATTGTCTCTTGTTTTGTCATGTGAAAAATGTTTCTGATCAAATGCTCCTCAATGATGCTCTTCGATGTATTGACAACTGGTGTGAAAAATGGGACATGAAAATTAATTTTGATAAAACTGTTTGCATGACAATTTCAAACAAAAAATCCCCCCCTTAACTATAAATACACAATAAACAATAGAGAAATCAAGAGTTCTAATGAGTTTAAATACTTAGGTGTTACTATATCCAGCAGTCTAAACTGGGACAATCATATTGACAACATTACAGGACTGGCGAAGCGAAAGCTGGGTTTTCTGAGAAGGAAACTCCGTAATGCAACGCCCTCTGTTAAATTGTTGGCGTATAAGACTATTGTTAGACTAACGCTGGAGTACGCAGCTATCATCTGGGATCCGCATACTAAAACTGAAATTAACAAACTTGAACGAGTACAAAGATTGGCCGCGAGGTTTATTTATTCAAATTACATGAGAACACAGTCTGTATCACTTTTGCTTGCTAGGGCTGACCTTCAATCGTTAGCTACACGCAGAAAAATAGCTCGCTTAAAATTTATTTATGACCTGTATCATAAGAACTACAAGCTGGATCCCGGTGTACACCTGCGCCCCCCAGGACGAGTGTCGGCTCGTACCAATCACTCATTTTCTCTCCAAGCTTATGTACCGCGGGTGGATGTATTTAAGTTTTCGTTTCTGGTGCGATCTATTGTTGACTGGAATGCGCTTCCTCCCGAGGTACTTACAGGATGTAGATCCTCACAGGATTTTCAACGACGGCTGGACTTGTTTTTAGGGGCGAAGCTCCTTAGGGCGTGGGCTGTGCGTCCCCTGTAGCCTGTATGTAGCCACCTCTAGTTTAGTTCTTGCAGTGTTCACTAGATGGCGGTACCGTCCCCTGTATCTAACCACCTCTAGTTTATTTCTTGCAGTGTTCACTAGATGGCGGTACCGTCTCCTGTATGTAGCCACCTCTCGTTTAGTTCTTGCAGTGTTTACTAGATGGTGGTACTTGTAGCTGATGATGAAAAGATGCAAGATGTTATAAACTAGAAAGCGGTACTTGTAATTGATGAAAGACGCGAGATCTTATAAATTAGGAATGATGTCACATATGGCGTGTGTCATTGGTTGAAGGCAATCGTTCGATTTAGTGCGGCGACGAACGCTAGGAGGAGCGATGTAATAAAATCGAGTGGGTAAAATGTACAGAGGATTCATGGTTTACCAGGTTTACCTCCGGAGCTTCGCCCACTCATCATCATTCACTTCGTGGATATGGCGGAATTTTTTTGCCTAACATTGTTTGTGTATTGTTCACTTGTTCACCTCCCACCCCTGCCACAGCCCGCAATGGCTAGCAGTATAGTAAATAAAATAAATAAAAATAATTTTAGCCAACTCAGCGTCAAAAGCTTTCTGCAATGCAATTGGTACATTCCTGGCCTATAGGAATCTCTGCTTCATATGAGGTTTAAGAAAAAGTTTGGCATGCTCTTCCCTTATCGTGCCTAACTCGTCTTTGAAAAGGGGTTAGTACTTCGCCAACAATGCGTCGAGCCATTTTTTATGCTGATATGGGTTGTGTGTGCGCTGATATGGGTTGAGGTGGCTGTGGTGTCAGACCTTGAAATGTTATTCAGGTTCCAGAATTTCACCCAGTCCAGTTGTACAGCGTGTAGCCACTCCCGGCCCAGTCGATGCAGTTCCTTGTGATTCACGACGTAGAGCGGAAGGCGCGCCAAATATTAGCAGTGCTGCACGTTGACCGAGGACACCCTCTGGGGTCGTGCCAGTGCTCCTGTGTAGGTACGCAGCTTTACTGAAGTGGGCTCCAGGACGGCTGAGGGAAAGAGCTCACAGAACTGAGTCATTGACATGACAGAAACAGCTGCACCCGTGTCTTGTCCCATGTTTACTAAGACGCCTTCGATAGTCATCTGTACGGTGACTGGGTCGAGCTTAGCCGTGGACACGTCGTTTAGACTGACGGTCGAAACTTTCCGCAACACAACCGTCAGCATCTTGACATTCCTTTTCTCTGGCTTCTTATACGAACTCTTAAGGCCATTTCAGCACGCTCTTTGGATATGCCCTTTTTTGTTGCAGTTGAAACAAATCGCGTCCACATGCGGGCACGCTTCACTCCTGTGCTTTGGCGAACCGCAGCGAAAACAGCTTTTACTTGTTTTCTGGGATTCAACTTGCACCTTGTGCACATCACCGACTGCGCAGTGACCACCGCGTGCCTCGGCGGCACTCTTTTTAGCCACTTCCTAGACCAGAGCCCACTTCACTGCTTTCTGAAACGTTAGCTTACTATCTTCCATGGAAAGCACTCGCTGAATGTCTTCTCGTAGCAGGCCACACACAAAGCGGTCCCCAAGCGACTCGTCCAGTGCGCTTCCAAACTCACACGTTTGCGACAGTTTACGAAGCTCGGCGACAAGCTCAGACAAGGACTCGCCTTTTTGTGACACCTCCAGTGAAACTTGGCCCGCTCTCCATTAACGGACGGCTTCGGGGACAGGTGGTCGCTCAAAACTTTCTTGAGGGCTTCGAAACTCTTTGTAGAAGGAAGTTCTGGAGCTGGTATTGACTTCAACAGCCCTTAAGTCTTGGGCCCGATGATACTCAAAAACGCGTGCACCTTGTTGCTGTTGGGTATACGGTTGACAATCAGGAACCACGTAAGGTGCTCTTCGTTGACGTGAGGTGCCCAGTCGCTGGCAGACTCGTCGAAAGGTTCCAACTGCCCTAGTCTTCCGGCGAAGTGCGTACCCGCTGCCTCGGCTTCAGTCATGATGGAAGTCACCAGCTCTGCACAGTCCAAAAAGACGCTCTTTTTTACCGAGCCAAATTTGAAAACATTTCCCCTCGAATTGAAGAACTACGGCCTAAAATCCCATCTTCGTCGCCACGTGTTGTGTGAGCGTCGGTTCTTGCGTAAGAGGAGCAGACAAGTTTTCTGGGAGCGAGTGACGTTTATTGCCACGTATTCATCGTTCTGTGGCCCGGTCCAGGTAAGCCCCTGTCGAGATGTGGCGCATGCTTTTTATTCGTTTCATGCGGGTGCGCATAATCGGCTTGATCTAATGCGGCGCTCAGCCGGACATCACACCCCATTTGTTCCCTGACCCACTCTGCTCTCTTCTTGTCTCTTGAAGGTACACCTATCATTTTCCTTTCCATCGCTCGCTGCGTCGTCCTTGATTAAAGTTGAACCCTTTTGAAAGCCTCCAGGTTTCTGCTCCGTAGGTGAGTACTGGCAAGATGAAGCTGTTATATACCTTCCTCTTGAGGATTAGTCGGAGATTACCATTCATAATTTGAGAATGCTTGCCGAATGTGATTCACTCTATCTTTATTCTTCTAGTTATGTCGCTCTCATTATTCGGTTCCACGCTTATACCTGTTCGAAGTAGACATATTCCTTTACAACTTCCAGCGTCTCTCTGTCACGTTAATTGATCTCGGGAGCGCTTGCGAAGGATGGATTTGAGGGGAACTGGAAAACGGGCGTGGCAAGCCACACACTTCATGCTCTGAACATACAGCCAATACACAGCATCCTCGTTAAAGCACTCAATACCTCAATAACACCAAATAAATAACACTCAAAATTTTATTAACATTGAATAACGATCCGCGTACACGGGCCAGGCGAAACTGACTGTAGCTAAGTAGAAATCTATTACTAGCATTAACCGCTAGCGCTCAGCCAATATGGCGTCAACAGTAGAATGCTCTTACAGTTCGCCGCGTTGCGGCTCGTTGCCGCTAGCAGTGTCGACGTTTCGGCAAGTCCTCTCTCGTTGACGGGCAGCTCAACTTTTTACGGTCTCCGTCGATTGATTCCACCGCACAAACCACTCGTACTCATCGCCGTTCTTCCGGCCCTACTCTAATTTTTTCGCTCGCTAAACTTAGCTCGTCATGGACTCCCCTGCTGACGTGTCCACTCTGCTGACTTGTATGGGCGGCTTCCGTCTTAGCGCTAAGTGGAATAGCTGCAAGTCCACCAGGCACTGCTGAGTAGGGATGCGGCAAGTGCGGGCAGCCTCACTCAGAAGCACTTCTGAGGTCGACGACCACTTTTCGGGCCTCACACGCCAAAATACTTCATATCCGGATGGCTATGCTGCTCCCGTCGGTGTTACGACGATGCTTTCCCATGTCTTCGCAGCTCGGAGACCTAGCGCATGCACAGTGTCAGCTCATTCTCCGGCATTTTTCTTCACGGCTCGAGTCACGTGCAACGAGCCTTTTGAATGCAAAGCATTTCTTAGCGAACTTCAGTGACTTTGAGCGTATCTATCTATCTATCTATCTATCTATCTATCTATCTATCTATCTATCTATCTATCTATCTATCTATCTATCTATCTATCTATCTATCTATCTATCTATCTATCGAGCCGCCTACGAGTTTTAGCTCTCCTGGCCGTTCCGATAATGGCATCAATACCAAACTTCGTATTGCATAACACGACTGTATGAAGAACATATTTGACTAGTCATAACATGAAAATCATGACACGTATGTCAGGATAGTCATGATTTTCATTGCATGAGCCTGCAGCTCTTGCGGTGGTTTCGTTCACAAGGCATGTTGCAAAACTGGAATGGTTTGGCATGATTGCATGGCGAACACAAGCGACAGACCTTAAGATGAAAATCATGACATGTGTGTCATGTAACATGACTACATGCTACTCTCATGATGCGCTTGCGGCCGTTTCACTAGCGTCACATATACCAAATTTGGTATTACAGTACGTGAATGAATGACAAAGGTATCTGCCTGGTTCAAACATGATAATCATGATATGCATGTCATGCAATAACATGACTACATGCCACGCTCATGATGCACTGACAGCCGTTTCGCTAGCTCCACTTATACCGAACTTGGTATTACGGGACGTGACTGGATGACGAAGGTATAATACTAGTGCAAACATGATAATCTGATAATCGTGATATGCTGCCATGTAGCAACACGACTACATGCCACGCTCATGATGCGCTGGTGGCCGTTTCGCTAGCTTCACATGTACCAAACTAGGTATTACGTGATGCGAATGAACGACATAGGTAAATGACACATGCAAACGTGATAATCACCACATGTGTCTCATGTAACATGACTACATGCCGCACTGATGAAGCGCTCGCGGCCGTTTCACTTGCTTCACATATGCCAAATTTGGTATTACGTGACGCCGATGGATGGCGAAGGTATGTGACGTGACTGGTCCAAACATGATAATCATGTGATGCGTGTCGTGAAAACATGACTACATGCCACGGTCAAGGCGCCAATACATTTCGACGTGATGCAGTGCGCGTGCTCGCCGGCGTTCATTTCGTTGCGTCACGCCGGCGTTGCCGTGCCAGGTGCCGGTCCTGCCATATACTCGCAGGCGCGCACCGCACTGCGTTGCTTTGACGCATGTGCGTTTCAGCGCGTCCGTCGTCCCTCCGTCACAAAAAGAGGGTGACATAGTGCTGTCTTGGTAAAGCATCGGCGCGAAATGGAGCATGTCGCATTTCGCGCCGGTTGCCGACGGGCAGCGCTGACGGACGCTGGTCGCGCTTGGCGTCAGGCTATAGAGTTCTCGCGTTTCACTAACATAGCGTCGCTGTGCCCATGTGTGCGCTTGCGTCTACGCTACATTGGAGTATATCGGGCCCTTCATGATGCACTCGCGGCCGTTTTGCTAGCTCCACATATGACAAATTTAGTGTTGCGTGACGTCAGTGGATGACGAAAGATATGACTGGTGCAAACATGATAATCCTGACACGCGTGGCATTTAGGAACATGACAACATACCGTGCTCATAGAGTGTTTGCGGCCATTTTGCTAGTTAAATATATACCAAAGTTGGCATACAGGTGAGGTGAATAGATGACGAAGGTAAATGACACGTCCAAACATAATAATAATGGGATGCCTGTCATGTAATGCATGACTACATGCTACGCTCACAGCGCGCTCGTGGCCATTTCGCTGGGTCCACATATACTAAATTTGGTATCACGTGACGGGGGGCACCGTGCAGGTCGGACGCGTTGCGATCGGCTCCTGTAATTTCTTCGCTTCTTGGTGTTATGTGAGGCCGCATTCACCCTAAATTGGGTCGCAACGGACTTCTAAGATCACCGGGACGCTGTGGACACAAGAATCACACCGGTGGGTGGACTATTTGTACAGTATTAATTGAATTTCGTGACGACGACGCTGAGTGTGACGCTACAAACGCCGCCGTTCGGCCCGGCAGCGCCGTTGTTTGCGTGGTGCACAGGCACCATGACTCAAACATAAAAGAACTTGTTCTCGCCACATTAACGCCTAGTTCACACTGAAACATCCGCTTTCTACAGCGACCGAAATTCCCCTGCCACCGAAACGCGGCGTCGTTCGCACCGGACGCGCACCGTGCCGCCGAATATGCCATCTACTACGGGGCGAACGCGGGGATACGCTGTTACCCGGTTGTTGTCGCGGCTCGGAAACGATACTAGCTATCCGGTGGTGTATACTGCGACGATTCTCGTACGCAAGAAGCAAGAAAAGACAGCACTGCTTACTTTGCTGGCAAGTGGCTGTCTTTTAATGCACGAAGAGCAGAAAAACCACCGACGCCAGCAGCGTTTGTGGGTTTGTTATGCTCTGCAAGACCGCAACATGCTCGGTCACGTCAACAGCAAGCTCGGTCACCTCTTTCATGAAATACGGAGGCGTGGTAGGCACAGAATAGGTTAAACTCCCGTTGGTTTCAACATTCAGTTACGTGCACTGCGGCATAACAAGTGAGTAGGGCTTGGCCGCCACTTTTCAAAATTCCTTGACTAGCGCTCCTATTGGTCCGCGGGGACCGATTCGGCGGCAGACGCCGCAAAAATTGGCCCGAGAGCGATCGGCGCGGAGAGTGCCCTTTCGGCAGATCTCGCCGCCGCCGAACCGGATTCGGAGCACTTTCGGCGGCTGAAATGGTCAGTGTGAACGCGGCCTAAGAGATGGAAGATGAATCACCGAAGACCCTTGGGGACGCTGAACAGGATAACAAGGGTTTCTGGTGAATTATGGTGACTAAAAGACGGTCGGAAGTGAGGAAAGCCAGTAGAGCTGCTGGCGCCGGAACGACGGCGTCTAAGACGAGTGCTCAAGAACCTACGCCCGGCCGTCACAACTTCAGAGATGTAAATAAAAACCTTAAAAGGGGAAGCAAGATGCCACCACTGCCATGTGAAGAAACTAAGGCCGTCGTGAGGCCGAGAGGTGGTCTGTGTATTAGCAAGTCTGGCACGTCTGTCGTGGGAGAGGCCCAATGGAGTGCAGCGGGGCTCGGTCCGGAAGAGAGAAACACGGACACAATGTGCCCTAATCACCTGCAAAATATTATGGTCGTCAGTACTTCGAGCCAAGAGAATGTTAAGCGCTACGTTAACGTTGAAGCTATTACAGTGGCCGGACAGCGCCACAAAGTCAGTGCATATGTTGCTGCTCGGCATGCCACCTGCAAGGGAGTCATCCATGGGATCCCTCTTAGTGATGATTCAGGAGCCATCGACCGGAAAATTGTCAATGCGAGAAATCCACTCGCCCTCGGAGCAAAAAGAATCAAGAATACTGGCGTGATCATAGTGCTGTTTGACGGGTACAAGGTTCCCATTTATGTTTCCTATGGTGGCACCCTCATCAAGTGCTTTTTACACAGGAAGCAAGTTGATGTTTGCTATGCCTGCGGCCGACTAGGACACCGCTCTGACGTCTGCCCGACGCCCGACGCTTCAGTCTGCAAGGCTTGCAGACAAGCTATTCTGCAAGAAGAGGATCATGTTTATGAACCAATATGCAGTTTGTGTGGCGCAAAGCACCTCACCGCATCCTGGGAATGCCAGCACCGATATCGGATACCCTATGTCACCAGGCGCAGGCGAGGCCTAAGGGCCCGCGCCCTTCGGGAGAGGTCTCCATCCGTCAATGTCGATGGCTTCCTCGAGCTCAACGACAGTCATCAGAAGGGCCTGCCCGGACCATCGACTCCTAGAGGCCGATTCAAATCACGAGGGAGATCCAGAACCAGAGGCAGCTACAGAAGTCGTTCCACGTCCAGATTGCGTCTCGGATCCCGTTCGAGATCCGAGGCCCGCTCCATGTCCGGGACGCGGTCTCAATCCAGGGGTGGCACCAGACCACGTCCCAGCTCCGGTGCCCGTTCCGGATCCGGTCTCGGACCTGGCCAGGGAAAGACTGACGCCCAAGCACCAGACCGGACCCCTCGCCCAGTACAGACTGCGGGCACGCACGGGGACTCCAGCTGTCCGGGGCAGTTCACGCCACCGAGGACCAGAGCAGGGGCAAGTCAAACCTAACCAGGGCCGACAGGGTTCGTAGTAATGACGGCGAGCAACTTATGCATTGCGACCTATCCCCAGAGCATGCTGGAGACGCGGTAATATTACGATTGAAAAAGGAAAATGCCGAGCTAAAGGATAGGCTTACTAAGTTGGCAAATGAAATGGCGGAGTTTAAAAGAATGCTGAGCACGATGCACAGCAAAACTGAAGGCGAAACCACCGATACGCCGGTTCCGGCTCCTATTGGTGATGGGCCCATGGCAACCAAACGCAGAGTGGTAGTAAGCAAGCTTAAGAACACGAAATCTCAAGTCGAGGAGATTCAGCAAACGCTGGTTACAATTACAGAGAACATTAAGATGGTGGCAGGGAGTGTAGCTAGCCTCTCGGAGAGTGTTAGGCAGATGCACGCTGCACTCAGTGACCCAGTAGAGGGGCTTTGGGCAATGAACGAGCGCATCATTGCGCTAGAATTTCACGCCAAACTGCCTAAATCTGCGCCACTGGGTGTGTCGCCTGGCAACGTGGAAATGGCCATTCCTGTACACGTCGATATCCGAGGAGTTAAAATTTTTCGAGCCACATTGACCGCCCAGGGTGGGGATCAAAGTAGAATTCATAATGAATAACGATAAAGACACTGTCTGTATTTGGCAATGGAACTGCAGGGGGTACGCTGGTAAAAGAGCACTCCTGCAGCAGCACTTTACAACAATAACAAAGAAACCTCAAGTTATAGCACTTCAAGAGACCTTAGCCTCTGCAGCGTCCCTTTCTGGTTACCGGGCAGTCCCTGGCCAGTCAGTAGGACGAGGTGTCTGCACACTTACAAGTAAAAAGCTGACGCACGTCGCCCACAACTTGCAGATGGCCAGATGCAATATCGAATATGTAATGGTAGAGATCCTACTTCACACACCAAGGCGCAATTAGCGGGAAAACAGTGTTTTTGTTTTGAATGTCTACAGTGACCCCAGGCACAGGCGTCAGCATTTCAAGACGTTGCTCGAGAGGGCAGTTGAATTAGCCGTTCCTCGGCCCCTTGTCATAGTCGGTGACTTCAATGCCCCACATGGCTTATGAAGATACGTCTATAAGACTACAAGAGGTCGCGACCTCTGGCAGGACACCACCGAACTAGACCTTACCTTAATCACTGATAAGGCTTTTCCTACGCGGATAGGCAACTCTGCGACCAGAGACACGACGCCAGACTTCGCTTTCATCAAGAATGTCGAAAAGACTACATGGGCCAACGCCGCCATGAATTTTGGCAGTGACAACTACGTTCTGCAAACTTCTATCATAGTGGACCGTAGCAGAGTCCGAGAGTTCACGGTGGTGTACTGGGATATTTTTCGCAGCATTCGCGGTACAAGGACCAGTGCTCCTGACAATTTGGAGGAATGGTGCGAGGGCATCCGCAGAGATACCACCGCTGCCACCAAGAAGATAAAGACAGATATAAATGTGGAGAAGATGGACAGTAGGCTTTCCCACCTGCTCGAAGCCAAGACAGCTCTATTTTCTCGATGGAAGAAGCAGATGCACAACCGTAGGCTGCGGCAAAGAATATCAAAGTTGAACAAAGAAAACTAACAACATTGCGACACCGTGCAAACAGCAGTGGGACGAGTTGTGCGAGTCCGTCGACGGTCAAATCAGAAATGGGAAGTCCTGGCACCTTCTGAAGCACCTCCTGGATGAGCACAGCACTAGAGCCAACCAGAGACACACTGTAGCTCGTGCCTTTGACGAAGCTTCCAAAGAACAGCGGGTTGACGAACTCGTTACCCGATTAGTTTCCAAGTACCTGCCGGTCGAACGAGAGGACGAAGGCGGCGTTTTCCCAGAGTATGGTCGTCCTCCTCTACCTGAACTAGACGAAGACTTTTCAGAGGCTGAAATCAGGAGAGTGATACGATTGCCCAATCGCAAGTCGGCACCAGCGCCAGACGGGACCACGAACAGAGCCCTCAGAAACCTCGACGACGCATCCATAGAACGTCTAACTGGTTTCATCAATGAAGCATGGGAAAGGGGAAGGGTTTCTGAGGAATGGAAGCTAGCTGACACCGTACTGATTTCCAAGCCAGGAAAGTCTCCTAGCGTTAAGAATCTTCGCCCCGTTTCCCTCACGTCGTGCGTGGGCAAGGTGGCAGAGCACGCAATTCTCAACAGACCTAGTGACTACCTGGAGGGAAATGAGATTTATACGGACAATATTATTGGGTTTCGTACTGGCCTTTCAACGCAGAATGCAATGCTGCTCATTAAGCACCAAGTCCTTGATGGATACTCTAAAGATACAATAGCTCTTCTTGGCCTAGACCTAGAAAAGGCCTTTTACAACATCAAGCACGAATTAATCTTGGAGACGGTGGCGAAATTTGAGCTTGGGCCCGGGCTGTACAGCTACATCAATGTCCTTTTGTCTGGAAGAAAAGAGAGGCTGCGCATCGGGAACTTCTTCTCTGACGACGTACCACTCGGACATCGAGACACGCGCCAGGGGTCTGTGATTTCTCCGGTGCTGTTCGATCTCTGCATCATCGGACTGTCGAAAAGACTAGCTAGCGCGGACGGCAGCAAGCATACCATCTACGCCGACGACATCGTAATCTGGTGCGTTGGCGGCAGCGAAGGCCGGGTGCAAAATGCTCTTCAAGAAGCAGTCGCTGAGGTGGAATCGTGCTTGCGCCAAACGTGACTCAGATGCTCACCCGCCAAGTCGGAGCTCCTACTCTATAGAAAAGAAAGAGGTGGTCGACCTAAGGGCTAGAAACCCGTCGAAGAAAGCGATATACACAATTACAGGAGTGACGGCGAGGAAATCCAGAGGGTAGGCACCATCCGGATCCTCGGCATGTTTATTGAAGCGAAGGACCGTTAAAACGGCACTGCTCTGCGGAAGATGGTCGCCAAGACTGACAACGCTTTTCGACTCGTCAAAAGAGTCTCCGGGAGACATAGAGGTCTTAAGGAAGACAATTTGTAAAGGCTCACCAATGCGTTTGTTCTCTGCCACTTTACCTACACCGTTGCTATGCACAACTAGCTTAGATCGGAGTGGGACAAGCTCGACGTGATTATCAGAAAGACCGTCATGAAAGCACTGGGACTTCCCGTACGCACACAAACCGAGAATTTTCTCGCGCTCGGTGTGCACAACTCTGCTGCCGAAATAGCGGAAGCGCAGCAACGCTTGCAGCTGGCTCTCTTGTTCACTACGACAGCTGGTCGGCGCATACTTGGTGAGCTAGGTTTTAACCCAATGGAGCTCGAAACAAATAACGTGCGTATATCAAAACATATACAGAAAAACTTCATTGTTGCCCCAATACCCCGCAACACTCACCCTGTACACAATGAGGGACGTAGCCGGGCAAGGGCGACGGCTCTACTGAAGCAACTGGTAAAAGGTGGCGTAAATGCAAGTTTCGTTGACGCTGCAGCATATCGAGACGGCAAAAAGTAAGCAGCGGTGGTCGTGAACCAGACGGGCTCGACTACGAACTGCGCCACGGTATGCATAACCGATCCCTAGATGGCCGAACAAGTGGCCATTGCACTCGCTCTGCTAAATGGTCGGTGCGAAGAGGTGTACTGCGACTCCAAATCCACAGTCAGAGCCTTTCAGAAGGGCCGCATATCAATGCAGGCAGCCAGAATCTCGAACAGCTCCACCAGCAATACGATTGTCCCTCACACCATATATTGGTTCCCCGCGCATTTCGACTCCATAAACAGCGTTGCACTGAACCCGAACGAGTCGGCCCACATAGCAGCGCGCGCACTCTCTGACCGCGCTGCTCTCGACCTGGGCGACGGCTCCAGTGCCGACGACGTGGGACATAAAGACACACATACTACACACAACAAGATTACCAAGTATTACTACATGGCGAGGCGGGAATTGCCAATGCCACATTCAAAACTCAATAGAGCACAGTTTTTCTTCGTTCAGCGAACTGGGAGCGCAGAGAAAACACAAAGGACGAAGCGAGGAACCACACAACACGAGCGCTCAACTATCAACTGATTTATTTTCCACATCGGAAGGACATATATAAACACAAAATGCGCATGTCAAAAAAGATTATGACGAAATCAAGGGCAGCATGCGAAGCGTGTAATCAAGGCACTTGTCTAAGGGTTATCTAGGTAGCTGAATTCACAGTCAAGTAGTGAGAAGGAAGGATGACTTATACATTGGTCCGTATTCCTGGAAATGTGATAGGCTTCAGAAATTTCGCGCGTAGTTTGATGAGGATGCCGGAACAGAATAATTGTATTCTCAAACAGAGGTTGGCACTTGCACGAAACGCAATGTGACGCTAAATGGGAGTAAGGTGTATTTTTCAACGAGCTTCTGTGTTCCCTGAGACGCACGTTCACACATCGGCCGGTCTGGCCAATGTACATACGTCCACAAGAAAGGGGTATCTTATATACTACTCCGGTGTAGCACTTAACAAACTTATGTGAGAATAGCAGACTGGGCTTGTTGGTTTAACATAATTGCAGCTTAAGGCGCGAAAACGACACGGACGAAGAGAGACAGTACACACACACGGAGCGCCGTGTGTGTGTACTGTCTCTCTTCGTCCGTGTCGTTTTCGCGCCTTAAGCTGCAATTATAACAAACTTAGTTACGTGCTTCTGGAGGCATCCTCTACCTTTAGATGCATTATGTGCCCTCCTGTGCACCATTGAACATATTCTGGCCAATTTATTGGGTGCCGAGAAAACCACGCGCACACCGAACCGGTTTCCCACGTTTTTAGCCCTTGGGCCATTTTATGAATGTAGGGGATTACTGCCGCGCGCTTCTTATTCTCTTTCTTGTTCTCTGACGAAGTACATGTGCGTTTTTCATTGTTTTTGACCGTACGCAAGAGTTTTTCACAGACTGAGGCTATTACGTAGGAAGGGTATCCCGCACCTATCAGCCGTTCCAACTGTGCTACGAACCCACTTTGCAAGGTATGCAGGCAACATTTTTCGAGGGCTGAACGTAAGCATGACATTACGATTCCGCGTTTAACAAGCTTGGAATGTCCGGAAGAGTAGTCTAGAACGGGTTTTGCAGATCGAGGATTATATCGCCAGCAAAGGTGCTTATCACCAAAAAACAGGGAAAGGTCTAGGAACTGCAATTTGTTATCTTTTGGAAGCTCGGAGGTGAACCGGAGGCCCATGCCTTCCTTCTCGAAGCATGCCTTCATACTTTCAACGTCCACTGCTGAACACTTTTCGATGATAATCAGATAATCGTCAACATAACGGAATACTTTTGTGCCAGGTTGAAGTTTAGTGCTTAAGGCTGCATCCACCTTCCCAAGAAAAATTTGGCTTAAAACAGGGGCCACACTTGAACCTATACAAACACCTGATTTTTGCATGTACAGGTTCCCAAGCCATACGACGAAGGTGGACTTCAAATAGAACGTCAAAATTTCTAGAAAGACTGAGTCGAAATACCCGTGCTATTCCTGAACGAAATCTCATCATTGTCTTCCACAATGCACTGCTCTACGCTGTTTAACAGTTGATCATGCGGCAAAGAATAATATAAGTCGACTACATCAAGACTAAAAGCTGTAACACCGGAGCATTCACATTTGTTGAGGTATTCAACCACGACACCAGAGTTTTTTGCGTGAAAAGGGTCAATTACGCGCAACGCAGAAAGATGTTCTTGCAGATACTGAGATACAACCAACTGCCACGTATTCCTTTCTGAAACAATCGCGCGCAGCGGCATTTCCGGTTTGTGTGTTTTAATGGAGTAAAAAAGTTCTAGCTCTACACCTTTCGCCTTTTCTACTGAAGAGCCAAGTTTTTCCAGGTTAAGCCTTTTCAGCAGCGATATCGCTCTAGTCTTTACTTCCTTGCTTTTTACAGAGAGTGGTTTAAAATTTCTTTCTATGGCTTCCTCAGCCCTCTTAAGGAAATCTAGTTCCTTAATGATAACGAAGAACCCTTCTTTGTCAGAAATGAGTACCCTTAGCTGATTGTTCAAACAAAACTTAACAACTGGTTGAACGCGCAGTTTTCTACTCACATCGCTAACATTGCTCGAAACTGCTTGAACACATTCTGTTACACACCTATAACGCTCTTCCTCCTTGGCCAGCTTGGAGACAGTCCTTGCTGTGGCAATCTTTTCTTCAGGTCGAAGGGTAGGTTCCACGGAGAACTTCGGGCCTTTTTGCAGAACCTGCTGAATTTTTTCCGGCACAGACACATCACTTAGGTTCAAGAAACGTCCCTCACTTGAAGCTTGTTTTTTCCTGGCAGGTAGTTGCGGTCTGATCCAATTCCGATCAGTTGATAGTTGAGCGCTCGTGTTGTGTGGTTCCTCGCTTTGTCCTTTATGTTTTCTCTGCGCTCCCAGTTCGCTGAACGAAGAAAATGAATTACCAACTGGCCCATATTTTGATCCTTCTCAATAGAGCACAGGCCGTCTCGTTGCGCTTAGTTCAAACCCATTCCTACCCGTCGTTAGCATACCTAAATGCAATTTATCCTCACAAATTCCCCGATGCCGCCTGCGCCGCTTGCGGGCAGACCGCTACGTTAGCACACAATCTCTGGGAGTGCAAGTCGCTTGGACCGACTTATAGCAAACCTGAGTGGGATGCGCTTCTGCACAGCCCAGAACTTCAGGATCAAATCCTGGCGGTCCAGTGTGCCCGCGACAGGGCCGTCAGGCTAGACATGCTGGTCCCCACGTGGGAGTAGCCGGGTGACGCGTGGCAACCTCAGCGTCTGCACTGGACCATAATAAAGTTGTTCTCACTCACTCTCACTAACTCACTCACGTGACGTGAATGAAAAAGGTTAACGACACATCTAAACATGATAATCATGAGACGAAATTCATGCACGGTATCATTTACCTCCACCTCGTAACGTTGCGCTGATTTCAAAGTGACATATCGACATTTCTCATTCGTTCTTCGCCGAACGGGAGATCCCACTGTATATGGCAGATCCCACAGAAAATGGCAGATCTCACAGTACATGGGATCTGCGATTTTTTTTACCAATCTTCTGCGTCGACGTCACTGGCGCGTGTGCCGTCGGGTGGCTTTTCTTTTCGTGCACCGTTGCCGCGTTTCCACATTCGCCACGCACCTCGTGCCCTTTCTTTACTCATCACGCTCTCCATATATGGCAAAGTGCTCTTTTCTGCCAAGAATGTTGCACATTAGTTCTCTGTATATTAATTTTCAGACCTACTCGTCTGCTTCCCGTGTCCGTTTCAGTAATCATGAGCTGTAATTCGTTCCTTGAGTTAGTCATCAAGGCAATGCCATCAGCGAATCGTAGGTTATTGGAATATACTTTCTATTAGCTCTTATCTCTAACTTCACGATCTAAGGTTCTGAAAACCTCTTGTAAACACGCGGTGAAAAGCAATAAAGATATTATGCCTATACTTTTTCTAACCCTTTTTATTGGGATTCTGTCGCTTTCTTTATGGAGAAATATGGTGGCTGTGGATCCACCACAGATTTCTTCCAGTATGTTTATGCTGGGTTCGTCGGTGCCCTGAATCTGTGGTGCCTGCATTACTGCTGATGTCTCGACTGAGTCAAACGCCTTATCGTAATGTATGAACGATATGTATGCGGGTTGATTGTATAGCACACAGTTCTCTATTACCTGATTGATAGTGGTAATATGGCCTATTGTGGAGTGGCCTGTGTACAAAATCCCGCTCGGTCTTTGGGTTTATTGAACTCTAATGCCTCCTTAATTATATTAGCTATTATTTTTGTAAATGGCTTGCCGAGAAGCGACAGTAAGCTGATGAGCCGCAATTTTTCAATTCATTGACGTCTCCTTTCTTATAGATAAAATGATTTAGGCGTTCTTCGAAATGGTGCGCTACCCTAAAGAGACACTTTGTATATAAGGCGGTCAGTCTTTTCCAAGTGCTCCACCATCTTTCAGTAGTTGGTTGTTACCTTATCTTCACCACCGGCTTCTTCTTTTGCATCCCTTCCATAGAAATAATAGTAAGAAAAGACCTATAGGCCTTTCATTACTATTCTTGTCGTTACTGGTAGGATATGTCAAATTTATCTGGGCTATTATATAACAATATTATCCTGGCTATTTCGGCTTCTGTGTATCAGTCTGTAGAATTCGTCCGCCACCTCCACCATGATTGATTACGACATTGCCTTTCTTGTCCCTTAATGCAGACATCCGACTCATGCCTATGCATATGTTTGCAATGGCAGCCTTTAGGCGCCTGCCATTTTTGACAGCCTGCTCCATTCTCTCCATGTTATATCGTCTGATGTCGGCTACCTTGTGCCTATTGATTAACCTTGAAAGCTCCACTAGCTCTATATTTACGGTGTCACAGAACGAGCGCTAAAAATGAGCGCGCCGCCAAATTCTTGCGACAACGGGCGGGAGAAACGCCGCGAGGTCAAAAGAAAAAAAAGGAAACAAACATCCAAACATCCAACGGCGCGCGCTCTCCCCGCAGAAGCATGGCTTCGCAGACGAACCTCCTCACCCCACATCGGCGGCCCAGCAAGCCCGCGATTTTTCTAGAACGAAGGGGGCGGGGCCACGCCGAGTTGAGTCATGCGACGCGGAGGGACTTCCAACCGTCTCGCCCTCTTCCCAGCCTTCGCTGCGTATCGCGCCGACGAAATAACGAGAAACATCTGGAATGTCGCGCGCAAGGTATTTAACCGAGCAGCCGAGATGAGAGATCAGGAGGAGACGGAAGCAAGCGCCAGGGTGCGTAGGGATTCCACCGTGTAGTCGGCGAAGGTTTTGGTCCGTAGGGACGAAGCCGGAGATGAAGAGGATTTCCACCTGAGGGGTGGCGACTCGAGCTACAGGCAAGAGTGTGTGTTTACCGCTATCGAGCGAAGACGCGTGGCAACAGCCGCGGGTGTGAAGCCGACGTGTTCCGGCGAAGAAGTTGAAGTTTGAAGAGTGGCCAATTGAAGACGGGAGGTTTCCTGGAAGAGAAACTTCGAGGGCTGCGGAACGACAACAACGCTGGACTTTGAGTGAGTGATTCTCGGAAGAGTATCATCTAGACTTTGGTTCCAAGAACTTTGGACTGAATAGGTTTTCTATCTCTTTAGTCTTTAAGTGTCTTGGTTGTTCAATGCATGCGACTGCATTGTAGTGCGTATTGTTGTCCGTGTCCGTTGTTTCCAGTGTGGCTGATTGTATTGTGTAGTACGTTGATTGATTGGTTTGATTGGTGACATATTGTATGCAACTATTGTGGAGTGTGCATTTTTATGTATTCTTTTCGATCTGCCATTATTGAGAATATAATTTGTTTGTTTATCAACTCTCGGCTCTGACTTGTTCTTTGGGCCACAGCCGGCGTCCGCTGGCGCACCAAAAAGGACCACTTCTAAATTGTCCACGCTTTCGTGGTGCGGTTCGGGGGGCCGACACTTCGGCTCTTGGAATTAGCCCGGCGATCGCCTCTCAAATTAACGGGACCGGTGTGACAATTAATCTGGCGTCCGCGAAACAGGACCTTTTGATGCACAGTGTGTCCAAAGTAGTGAGAAAGAGCCTCGAGTTGTTGATAGTGCTATCGGAATGATTTTGTGTGTTGTTCAGTGTTCTCGTTAACGAGTGCAGGGGAGTGTTCCGATAGACTGATTTAGGCAGGTACTTTTTGCACGCGGCAAGGTTTTATTTGCGAGTTGCGAGACACAATGGATCTCGAAAAGTTAGTTGCGCTTGGTGAGAAGATGGGTCTCTCCGGCGCCGAACTACGGAAATGGGTAAGCCAGAAGGAGAAAGAGGCGGTGGAGAGAGAAAGGTTGGCAGCTGAGAAAGCCAAGGAAGAAAAAAACAGCTGAGTTGGAACGAGAGAGGTTGGCGGTCGAAAGAGCCAAATCGGAAAAGGAAGCTGAGTTGGAGAGAGAGAGGTTGGCGGCAGAGAGGGCCAAGGAAGAAAAGGCAGCTGAGTTGGAGAGAGAAAGGCTGGCCGCTGAAAGGGCGAGAGAAGAAAGAGAAGCAAAGGAGCGACAGCTGAAAGAAGAAAGAGGGGCAAAGGAGCGACAGCTGAAGGAAGAAAGAGAGCAGCAATTGAAGTTGGAGCTGGAGAGAGAGAAGTTGGCAGCCGAAAGGGCGAGAGAGGAAAGAGAAGCGAGGGAGCGACAGCTGAAAGAAGAAAGAGAAGCGGAGATGGCTGAAAGGGAACGGCAGCGGCAGCACGAAATTGAACTCGAGCGGCTCCGTTTGCAACAGCGAAGCGAAACTCCCGTCCAAGCTAGAGTTGAAAGCAGCGAACGGGAAGATCACGGCTTCCGCTTGAACCCAAGCAAGCTGCTCGTAGCGTTTGATGAAAGGAAGGACGACCTAGACGCGTACCTCCACCGATTTGAGACGATTGCGAAGAGCCAGAATTGGCCGGAACATCAATGGGCAACTGCTTTGAGTACTTGCTTGAGTGGTGAAGCGCTCAGTGTGTACGGTAGGCTGACGCCGACCGATGCAGCCAACTACGCAAAGGTGAAAGCTGCTTTGTTGAAGCGATTTAGATTCACTGTGGAAGGATTCCGGGACAGATTTCGGACAGGAAAACCAGCTGATGGTGAGACGGCTACGCAGTATGCCGCCCGACTTTGCCATCATTTCGACAGATGGATTGAACTTTCAGGGACAGCGCAGGAGTACGATGAGCTTAGAGAGCTGCTAATTAGAGAACAATTTCTTACTAGTTGCCACCCAAGCCTGTCACTGTACTTAAAAGAGAGCAAGGCTGCCTCACTTGAAGACATGCTTGAATTGGCTGATCAATTCTTGGAAGCGCAAGGTGGCACTAATTTGGCCAAGGTCAAGAAGGATTGTCCCGATGATTCGAAGAAATTGGCTCCCGAAGAAAAGAAGCGTGCACCAGAGAGCATTCAGCGATGTTTTCTGTGTAACCGAGTGGGTCATCGCGCGAAAAACTGTCGAACGATCTTTACGAGCCCTACGGCAGTAAAATGTTTCAAGTGTGGTCAGACTGGGCACAAAGCAGACGCTTGTCGGAACGGAGTGAGTCAAACTCACCAGGTATCTTGTGTGCAAATGGCACCGAAATCTGATAATAATGCCGTCACCGATGGATTTGTAGAGTTGAAGAATGGGGAGAAAATTCCTATTGTGGGAGCTGTAATGTCAAAACAGCCAACCGGTGTTACGAAGGGAATGCCAACGCTGCCTGGAAAGGTTGCGGGCAAGAAGATTACGGTTCTAAGAGATACCGGTAGCTCCACTGTTATCGTGCGGAGAAATTTGGTACGGGAAGGTGAGCTAACAGGCAAAACTAAACCAGTTTGCCTAATCGACCGTACAGTTCGGATGCTTCCCGAAGCAGAAATCGAGGTTGATACCCCGTACTTCAGCGGGAAGGTTACTGCTTTATGCATGACGACCCCCCTGTATGACCTTGTCATCGGAAACATCGACGGGGCGCGAGGGCCAAGTGATCCAGAATGGTTGGGAGAAGACCCGAAGATAGAGCCCTCGCATACACAGCGGCCGCGAGATACAACGGAGGAAGCATCCCGTGACGGATCTCACTAGAGCCCAAGGTGAAGCTGCGGCGCAAGAGACAGCAAAGGAGAAGACGATCGTGTCGAATAAGTTCACGGGCCGAGCAACCGGACTTACGTCGGCACGACCTCAACCGACCGACAGTGTAAAGGAGACGGAGTTGGCCAGCCGGGCAAAATGTAGAGGCATGATCAAGCGGGTAAATAAACAGACAGGACCCGTCGAATGTAATGACGCGTTAACGGTGTCGGAAGTGACAACGATGGCTGAGACGCCGCCTCAGATACCGTCGTTGGAAAGGGCTCGCCGAAAAAGAACGTGGAAACACAAGAAGAGATCGAGCGAGCACCGCAAAAGGGGGCGCAAGCGCTGCTAGAAGTACTCAGGATAAGTGCTGAGGTCGAATCAGAATGTGTTGGGCAGTGCTGAGTGCCATATGTTGTGTTAATATTGTGTTATCCTTTGTCACAAGTGTCGAAGTGTTGTGCTGTGATGTGATGAATAGTATTGGACCATTGTTGTAATGAGGGAACTTCGTACAATTGTATTATTGGGAATGTGTGGTGCAGTGTTGTACTCATGTGCTTGTGGTGGTGTTTTCACGTGTTGTTTAATTGAATTACAATGTACAATTGTATTAAGTGATCTATTGTGAACGTGAAGTGTCATGAGCAACTGATGGTGTTACAGTCTGTGAGAGTGTGTGGTGACTGTTCGCGCTCGTCTGTGGGGGTTTGAATATTATGAGATAATATTCTTAAAGTGGGGGGCAGTGTCACAGAACGAGCGCTAAAAATGAGCGCGCCGCCAAATTCTTGCGACAACGGGCGGGAGAAACGCCGCGACGTCAAAAGAAAAAAAAAAGAAAACAAACATCCAAACATCCAACGGCGCGCGCTCTCCCCGCAGAAGCATGGCTTCGCAGACGAACCTCCTCACCCCACATCGGCGGCCCAGCAAGCCCGCGATTTTTCTAGAACGAAGGGGGCGGGGCCACGCCGAGTTGAGTCATGCGACGCGGAGGGACTTCCAACCGTCTCGCCCTCTTCCCAGCCTTCGCTGCGTATCGCGCCGACGAAATAACGAGAAACATCTGGAATGTCGCGCGCAAGGTATTTAACCGAGCAGCCGAGATGAGAGATCAGGAGGAGACGGAAGCGAGCGCCAGGGTGCGTAGGGATTCCGCCGTGTAGTCGGCGAAGGTTTTGGTCCGTAGGGACGAAGCCGGAGATGAAGAGGATTTCCACCTGAGGGGTGACGACTCGAGCTACAGGCAAGAGTGTGTGTTTACCGCTATCAAGCGAAGACGCGTGGCAACAGCCGCGGGTGTGAAGCCGACGTGTTCCGACGAAGAAGTTGAAGTTTGAAGAGTGGCCAATTGAAGACGGGAGGTTTCCTGGAAGAGAAACTTCGAGGGCTGCGGAACGACAACAACGCTGGACTTTGAGTGAGTGATTCTCGGAAGAGTATCATCTATACTTTGGTTCCAAGAACTTTGGACTGAATAGGTTTTCTATCTCTTTAGTCTTTAAGTGTCTTGGTTGTTGAATGCATGCGACTACATTGTAGTGCGTATTGTTGTCCGTGTCCGTTGTTTCAAGTGTGGCTGATTGTATTGTGTAGTACGTTTGTAGAAAACAGATTGAAGATGGAGCTCGGAGGCGAGGAAGAAGAAGCAGCCAGGGTCACGCTCTGCACATTTTTTTTTGTTCTGTCAACAATAAACCGAAGACGTATCGGTTATGCGGTCTCTCTGGTCCTTCTGAAACATGGTGCCGTGACCAGGATTTTGATCTGAAGACAGACGCAGAGACTTCAACCCCATTCGCAACAACGGGTTGAAGAACGAAGCAGTGGCGTCTGGCTCAAGGACGAACCGTCGAGAGAAGGACCACGACCGACGACTGTTGGCGACGCACATAAAAAGGCAAGAGCTCTTTCAACACGTTTTTAGGCATGAATAAAGAGGTCCTATCGAAGAAGCGGAAGACGCTTCGAGCAAATGTGACGACGCTTACGAGCGAAATCGATAAGAAGATAGAAGAAGACGCCGATCGAGCGCAACTTATGACGCTTCTAAACCAGATGAAGAGCGTGTCACAGACGCTAAGACAAGTTAACGAACAGATAGAACCGTTCATTGAAGAAGACAGCGCGGAGGCAGAATTTGAAAGAGTTTTGCATTATGAGATGAAGATCGTCGCTGCAACGACAAAAATTGAGGAGCGATTACGCGAGTTAGAACAAGCGACGAAACTGACTACGAGAATAGTCACAGAACAGGCGAGTTCAGTGCAAGGTACTGACCAAATATCGGAGACGCAAGAGCTTGTTAAGTTGCCACGCCTTGAAATGATCAAGTTTGATGGGAAAAAAACAGCATGGCCAAGGTTTTTGCATCAGTTCGAGACATCGGTGCATAACAGAGTGAATATGCCGAAGAATCAAAAATTTAATTATCTTCTGGCGTCTCTGAGCGGGGAGGCTGCTTCCCTCATAGAAGGCTTGCAGTTGTCTGATCAGAATTACGAGCATGCAGTCGCTCTTTTGAAAGAAACCTTCGGACGAGAAGATAATTTAAAAGAGAACTACATAAAAGAGCTTGCAAATTTGGAAGCAGTGAAGAGTCCTAAAGATGTAGATGGGTTGAAGAAACTCTTCCAAAAGTTGCAAGTGAACACACGAGCACTGCAGTCGTTAGGAGTGGAAATGAATAGTTACGCCACAGTGATAGCTCCTGTTGTAAAATCTGCGCTACCGGTGGATATGAGGATTGAGATGAAAATGAAGGAGTTAAAGAAAGGTGACAACAGACCAGCAACTACGGTATCGAACTCAGCGTCAAGAAACAGCACAAGCAGTTTGAAAGAAATTATGGAGTTTTTAAACATATATATACGCAGCAGAGAAGTAACTCGGGAGGAAAAATACGACGTGACCCAGTCACCGCACAGTATGAGGCGGACTAGAACATCTACGCTTCAAAGCATATCGATTAAGAAATGCATCTTCTGTGAGATGACTGGACACTACACGGAAGATTGCAGAAGAAGCATTACTATGCAACAGAAGAAAGAAGCCTTACAACGGGAACGAAGGTGCTTCAGATGCACCAGACCTCACCACACGGCGAAGATATGCCGTGCTAACGTACGCTGCAAAACATGCAAGGGAAGGCACGCGACATCCATGTGTCGACCACGTACGCCTGCAGGAAAGTCAGCACAGCAGCAAAGCGGGGATGTTGAGCAAGTGCTTAAAAGCGCGCAACCTGACCGGTTAGACACCAGCAAGTCCTGCAACATGCACGCACAGCAGTCTGATGAACAGAAGTGCATACTACTGCAGACAGCCTTTTCGTGGACGGAGGGAGAAGGCAGCGGGTGCTACGCACGGATTCTGCTGGACAACGGGAGTCAGAGGACATTCATCCTCAAAAGCTTGTCAAGAAAACTAGCGTGCAAGGTAAAAAGATCCGAAAGGATTACTGTAGGATCATTTGGAGGAGGAGAGATGGAACTAGACATGAAAGTCGTCGAGGTCAGCGTGAGGAAGGATCCCATCTCGGAGCCAGTCACGATTGAGGCACTGGAGATAGAAGTTATATCCTGTGACGTGCTACCATCGCCACCATTGACAATACACGAAAAAGCAAGATCGATGGGAATTCATTTGGCCGATGACAACCAGAAGAAGGACAAAGAAAGAAAAATATGGAAACTTCTATATTAATTGGAGCAGATTATTACTGGACTGTCGTCACTGGTCGCATTTGCGAGATTCATCCAAAAGTAATGGCAATAGAAACAATATTGGGATGGACGGTCCAAGGTCCTGTAGGACTTCATTGTGTGCCGCTGAAATCATCGACGGTTATGGTACTCAAGGTCAGTGCCAAGTCGGACACGACTGCGGACCAACTGCAGAGATTCTGGGACTTGGAAAACATGGGCATCAAGGAGAACCCAGCAACAAAGATGAACGATGAACATGTGCTAGACTACGTCCGACAAACATTGGAGTTCAAGGCAGGAACATACCAAGTGCGGCTACCATGGAAGGAAAACGTGACATTGGACGACAACACCACCATTGCAGAGAAGAGGCTTATCCAGGTGACCAAAAAATTATGCAAGGATAAAGATGAACTCCTAGCCTATGACAAAGCTATTCGAGAGTACTTTGAGCAAGAAATAGCAGAAAACGGCGAAGAAGATGCTGGATCCGATATACAGAACAAATTTGTATACTACATGCCGCATCAAGCAGTAATCAAGAAGGACCGAACAACGACAAAAATACAGATCGTCTTTGACGCATCGTCAAGCCAGAATCCAGGTGAATCCTTAAATGACAACTTGGAAAAGGGGCCAAACCTAAACCCCGACATCACAAGCATGCTGATGAACTTTCGACATCACAAGATCGCTATGTCAGCCGACGTGGAAAAAGCATTCTTGCAGATCAAGATACATGAAAATGACCGAGACGCACTGCGATTCATATGGTGGGAAAGAATACCCAGCGAAGATATGCCAACCCCGAAGATAAAAACGTGGAGGATGACGAGGGTTACTTTCGGAACTACACCAAGTAGCTTCCTTCTAGCGGCCACGATTCATCGACATTTGGATAAATTCGAAGAAAAATATCCTGCAGTTGTGGCGCAACTCCGGAAAGGAATCTACGTCGATGACGTTTTACTAGGAGCCGACGAATACTCAACATCGACAAAGATATACAAAAAAGCACGAGATATTTTTCGCTATGCGGGAATGAATTTAAGAAAATAGATTTCAAATGACGCCGAGCTAAGAAAACACTTTGATGAAGAAGGAGAGGATCTGGATCGAGGGATAAGAAAAGAGGGACAAATCAAGATTTTGGGACTGAAATGGAATTTCGTAGACGACGTGTTGAGCTTTCCTGACACTACATGGCGAAATGACAAGGACACGAGACAACTCTCAAAAAGACAGGTTTTGCAGGACACGGCAAAGCTATATGACCCTTTAGGTTTTTTGACACCATTTTCAGTCAGAGCAAAAATATTGCTGCGAAAAATTTGGAGGGATAAACTGAAATGGGATGACCCGTTACCAAGCCAGCATAGATCAACTTGGAAGGACTGGTCGGAGGAGCTTCAGCACTTAGATGACTTCACCGTTAACAGATGCTATGACAATAAACAAGCTGAAGTGAAAGCATCGACTCTGCACGTGTTCTCCGATGCGAGTCCAATGGCATATGGAGCAGTAGCATACATTGTAACAGAATACTCCGATGGAAGCAATGAAGCAAATTTAATCATTGCAAAGGGTAGAGTCGCTCCAATCAAAAAGATCACACTAGCAAGATTGGAGTTGTTGGCGGCCACAATTTCAGTCAGATTGGCCAGTCATATAACCGAGAATTTTATCAGGAAACTGAGGAATGTGAAATTCTGGACTGACTCTCAAATTGTGTTATGTTGGATAAAGTCAAACAAGACGAAAGATTTGTTTGTTCGCAACCGTGCAGCAGAAATTAAGAGCAAGTCCAATGAGAGTCAATGGGGTTATGTTAAAAGTGATGAAAATCCTGCGGACTTTATGACAAGGGGGATGAAGATGAAACGTTTGCTGGACAGTGAATTATGGTGGAAAGGCCCCACGTGGATCAAGAATGAAAAACAAAGCCCTGATTATGACATCACGCATGAATCGGACAGTGATGACAACAAAGACGAAGAAAAGACAGTGGCATGCTTAACTACCACCACGAGTGAAGAAAAGATAATTGATGTGAGCAGATTTGGATCATACAAGAAAGCGTTACGAGTTACCGCGTGAGTGATGCGTTATATAGGAAACCGACGAAAAGAAAGGAAAACAGGTTCGCTGACAGGAGAAGAATTGGACAAGGCAGAGTTTGTGCTGATAAAGCAGGAGCAGAAAACGCTACAAAATGCAGTGACACGAACATATGACAACATGAATCTGTACGGCACGAACATCTTCGAAGATGATCAAGGTGTCCTGAGAGTAAAAGGGAGGCTTCAGTGGAGTGATTTGAGCTTTGATGAGAAGCATCCTATTATTTTACCAAGAGAAAGTCACTTTTCAGAACTCCTAGTTCTAAACGCGCATCAAGTAACAATGCACGGTGGCGTTGCGGCAACATTGACACATCTAAGAACGAAGTTTTGGATTCTGCGTGCCCGACAGATGGTGAAATATGTGATAAAGAAATGCATCACATGTAGGAGATTCAATTCTAGACCAATGGCACAAGAAATTCCACCTCTACCAGCTGACAGGATTACACAGACGAGGCCATTCGACACTGTTGGTATAGACTTTGCTGGACCGCTAAATGCTCGAGAGGAGAAAGGCGGAAAAGTTACAAAGTTTTACATTGTGATATTTACGTGTGCAGTAACAAGAGCCATACAACTGGAGTTGGTCAAGAGAATGTCATCAGAAGCGTTTATACAAGCATTCCGAAGATTCGTAGCTAGAAGAGGATTGTGTACAACTATTTACAGTGATAATGCAAGAGCATTCAAAAAATCTGAGAAAGAGATGAACAAGATATTAAAGATGGAAGATGAAAGGGTTCAACAGTATACCAGTAACCTGAAAATAAAATGGAAGTTTATTGTAGAGTTAGCTCCATGGTGGGGAGGATTTTATGAAAGACTGATCAGAAGCTTTAAGACATCCATGGCAAAAACTATAGGGGCTCGACTTTTGGATGAAGAAGAACTACGGACTGTGGTTGTTGAAGCAGAAGGAGTACTTAACAACCGGCCTCTCACTTATGTGTATGACGATCCTAACGAGCCACAACCCATCACACCGGCGGACGTTATAGGAGGCAGGCAAGCAAAGAACAAGCAGGAAGAAAACAGACTCGGAGAATACAGTTTGCTGAATTACTGTAGTGCAAGAAAACAGGCTATGATAACATAGTGGACCATATGGAAAAAGGAGTACCTGAGGGAGCTTAAGTGTGCCAGCAGAAAAACAGAGCGTCACGCAAATGTACAAGAAGGAGATGTACTTCTGCTTGGAGAAGCACGAAAAAGAACTCGGTGGAAACTCTGCAAGATCGAAAAGATTTTTCCAGGCAAGGATGGACTAGTGAGAACATGCTTGCTTCGTACACCTGAAGGAAAATTAGTCAAGAGGCCGATTCAACTGTTGTATTCGCTCGAAGGTTGCTTCGGTTGAATCTGGCCGGCGGGAAGATGTAGAAAACAGATTGAAGATGGAGCTCGGAGGCGAGGAAGAAGAAGCAGCCAGGGTCACGCTCTGCACATTTTTTTTGTTCTGTCAACAATAAACCGAAGACGTATCGGTTATGCGGTCTCTCTGGTCCTTCTGAAACAACGTTGATTGATTGGTTTGATTGGTGACATATTGTATGAAACTATTGTGGAGTGTGCATTTTTATGTATTGTTTTCGATCTGCCATTATTGAGAATATAATTTGTTTGTTTATCAACTCTCGGCTCTGACTTGTTCTTTGGGCCACAGCCGGCGTCCGCTGGCGCACCAAAAAGGACCACTTCTAAATTGTCCACGCTTTCGTGGTGCGGTTCGGGGGGGCCGATACTTCGGCTCTTGGAATTAGCCCGGCGATCGCCTCCCAAATTAACGGGACCGGTGTGACATACGGTCGCATTTGAGGCTTTTATTACTTGCTGTTTTTTCATGAGAATTTTCGTTTCCCGAGATAGTCTGCAAGTGTCTTGTTTAATGACTGTACATGCGACTTCCATTGCGCACTCTTTGATGACTAGCAAGATGATCCTTCATTGTGTCAACGATAACATCGGTTACCTCGTTTAAAGCCTCGAATCTATTCTGAAGCGAAACCTGTAATTCCTTTACTTTCCCACTCGCTGCTAACTCATCAATTGGCTTCTGGTATAAGTTTATGGCTTTTTGTTTCTGAATCTAGGTGGATGCGAGCTCTTACCGTTCTAAGGTCACTGCATGGAATCATGCCAATAACTTCTACATCCTGTACAACTATACTTCTACAGCCTGTGGTGTAGTTTAGGCCCAAATGAGCACTTTATAGTTTCTATTTTCCGGGCATTAGAGTTCGACCAAATGAGGTCTAGTCTTAGACACGCCGACTTCCGCCTTCGTCTACATCACGGACCCGTGAAAATGGGATCCTAAGCGTGCGTACTAGTTTAAAGCAAACGATAAGAAGCAAAAGGAATGGGGCTGTCACCTAAAAAGGGGGCACAATGAGTGATCCATACTTTTACTTAGTCGGACCTTTCTCGTCATTTTGACGAAAACAACGGCCGAAGCACGTCCCTCCCTCTGCTTAAGTTTTCTGAATTCCTTGCTTCGTTATGCGCTCATTGTCACTGCTCTTGCCGTCTATAGGCTAGTCCGTGCTTCTGTCCATTGTCAGAAGCGTTTCTTCTTTCGTATACTGAAGATGTGATGCCATATTCGCGCTAAGCGTTCATTTCAATGAAACTGATGCTTATACGGAGTGCTTCTACCCGCCGCAAAGCTCCCAGCATGGCTGCTACGAATCGAGGCTGTCAGCTGATGCTGTGGACCACGTTTCGCAGTCTCTCCTCAAGTAGCACCACACATTGTAGTACAACGGCGGCCACGTACTACAAGGGAGTGTCTACGAATTGGCGTCGACATGCAGTTGCGCATTACTCTAGTGAAACCATGTGAGTATGTGTTTTATATAAGCCCTGGACGAAATTATTGTACAAAATTGTTGCAAACGTGCGTGCGTGTTCTTGTTCATGAAGCTCCATAGCAGCAGTTGCATTCAGTGGCGTAAATCCAGAAAACAACTGAAGGGGCACACAATCTTTTACTTAATTTAACAATATTGTTAGCTCGTAAGACGGCCGTTTCAGGGTGGAAGGTACAATTATGTAACTGGCGAAATTTGCAGCGGAAATCTAGGGTCACCTTGCAGGGTTGATTACAAACAGCCGCCAAATTATGCAAAAGTAATGACAAAGGCACACGGCGAGAGTACGAAGAACGAGCAGAATAAAGTGCATCATGTTCAAAAGCAAAATAAAAAAGCTTGGACAGCGTCTCAAGACAGTTTTAAAGCATTAACACAGAATAAAAGCTATATGTACCCACAAGCTTTCGCGTAGAAAAGCACTTGTTTTAGATTACGGGGGCTGCCGGAGGCATGATAATAGGAGACACAGTCATTCCAGGAGACACATCTTGCCATGACGGTCACTTCGCTCACATAAATGTTGTAGGTTTTCTTTTTACCCGTGCGAAACCTAAAATCATGGCTTGAAACAAAGTTGAAAAACGTACGCCTGGTTTGCCAACGTGCATAGTTACATTGTTCTTCTGGTTTTCTTTGTCCTTCGTTCCTTAGCATTTTACAGACGTAAGACACGTGACTGATGTCAGTTCAAAAAAGCACAATTCTTTCTATGGGTTTTCTTTGTCGTATCTTCGTTAGCATTTTACCGACGTCACATCCAGGACTGAAACGATGTCAGTTAAAAAAAGTTTCGCTAATTTGGATTACCTGGGAGTCAAACCCATTACCTCTTAGTCAGCGACAACACGCGCCGGACGCTTCGTCATGCACTGTCTTGTGGGCCCTGGCATAAAACGCTTTTTAGTTAGAAGCATCTTAATTGTTAACGCCGCTTCTCTCAGGTGTGTCATTCACTGCTTATGATTTGCGAAGAAAGTATACAACATGCTTGTCCTGCCAAGCACGTGATTACTACGAGACAAAAACTTGACAAAATGGAGTGTACCTCACAGTTGATTTCACAGCTTCGCGAAAGTTTTCTCATCGCATCACGTGGATTCATACGTGCGCGAAATACGTGCGGACAGCTCGATTCCGTTTATTTATTTTTACCTATTTTTCAGAAAATGAGCTGTCAGCCTCTCCTACTGTCTGCATTGCAGCGTCTGCGTCTGCGCTGCCACCTATCGTGGCTATGGAGGGACTGTTTGGTCTGAAAGAGAACTTGACGGCCGTTTGCAAGGCACTGGCCGCTGAGACAGGCCGAAACGTAATTAACGCATTTCATGCATTTTATATTTGTTCAACTACCCCGCGAGAACTACCATAGCGGTTTGATAATTTAGTCTTATTTGGTCGCATTTGAACATATACTTTCGGTGTCATTTGGTCATATATGTAAATGTACATGTTCAGGTGTTTAAAATTGACGATATAAAAAAAGACTACTTCGAATACAATCGTCTACATATTCTCTTTACCTTCCTAGAAAGTCCGCAAGAAATTATTTCATGTTCAGCACGATATTAGGAGTTTTGTAAACGATCATAGCCATGATTGATGCTGTGTTCCTAAATGAACAATTTCTCGTTTTTTTCTAATTTTGTTCTGTCTGATTCGTTTTTTTCGGACTGATGAGAGGGGCGGTGACGTCAGCATAGCAGAGCTGTCGAAAAAGAACGCAGGGGTGACCCGCGGCACGGTGGAAAATAGCCACACCTTGCCGTCAGTTCACCCGAAAGCCCACATATAAAAGAAAGACTGGGGCGCTATACTGGACACTGTGTTATTCCGCCATATTGTCAAATTTCGTAATGACGGCATTCTAAGCCAATAAGAGAGGTCGTAGGAGCTCACTTGGCCAACTAGCATCGATCAAGGGCGGAATCTGAGAACATGGCGGAATTCAACAATGTCCAGAATAGCACCCGTGGTTCGTTGATTATTGGCAAATGGGGCTATGCGCGCAATCATAGAGTTTCTCACAAATACCTAGAGGGAAGTGTGGCACCACTGTCTATCTGAATTTCTTAAGGGGTGATGTTGGAGCGCTGCGACTAACGGTACATGTGTCTGCGAGGCTTGTGTTGGCTGGTGTTGAGCGAGGCTTCGGCTCAAAAGCAATCACGACTGCGTAAAAAAAGCTTCTCTAAAACAATACGTTTGTAAGCATATTGCATTCACGCGTATTATATTTTAAAATAAAAGTCCACTCACATTGACGGCACAACCGAACGGCGAAAGAAAGAAACAGACGACATAAAAGTGGTGGAGGGTACGCTCTCTTTGTCGTCTGCCTGCGAATTTAGTGGCCGTTAGTTTTTTTTTACGCTTCGTAAAATTCTACATGAACGTAGAAGGTTCTACTGCGAAATAAAACACGTTTACGTGCCATGAGAAAAATAAATACCTCATTACGTGATTTTAGTGAAGAATCAACCATTTCAACGTGAAGCCAGACGGGTCTTCGAGGTATACAAGTCCAAGTCAAGTTGTCAAGTCAGTAATTACCTGCTGTTTCAGCTGCCGAGCCCACACTGCTGCGTTCTTGTTGCACTTGAGTGTTCTCGTGTGATTCGTGCCTTGTTGATGATGTCGGGCGATATTGAAAGCAATCCGGGTCCTGCTTCTAATGCTGTACTAACTGAACTGCAGAAATTGTCTGCCGGTCAGACGGAATTAATCAGTCAGGTACAGGACCTTAAGTCCCATTTGCTATCAACAGATAAATCTATAGCAGATCTCAGTAGACGCATGACTGATCTGGAAGGGCACTGTCAAAATATTATTTCCTTACGTACTGATGTGGAAGCGCTCAGAAGAGACACCGCTCGCGCGAGTGACCTTCTGCGCAAGCTTGAAGCGCGCGTGGATGAAGCCGAGAATCATTCTCGGCGCAATAACCTCATATTTTATGGCCTTCCTGAATCAACTGGATCGGAAGCACTTGTCCAAGTTGAACAACTTGTCATCAAGCACTGCCGTGATCGTCTAGGTATTACCATCGATCCGAAGGAAATTGAGCGCGCGCATCGTCTGGGTCGCCGCAAGGGTACTAACCACCATCGCCCCATAATAGTTAAATTCGCATTCCATAAAACAAAAGGAGAGATTCTTTCTAATGGACGGAAATTTAAAGGAACCACTTTTAGTGTTGGTGAAGATTTTTCACGTCGTGTGCAAAACGTCCGGCGGCAATTGATTGCCTTTGCTAAAACCAAGTCGCTGCCTTTTTCCATCACGTACAAGACACTGCTAATGGGTCACAAGCGCTACGTCTACGATGAGCAATCGCAAACTGTAAGGGAAGCGTCGTAGCAATTTCCTCGGCGCAAATCTGCCGGGCACACCCCCACACCTCAATCTGGCCTGTCACTTTCGGTAGTCTTTGCTAACGCGCGCAGTTTTTTTCCGAAACGCATAACTTTTTCTGAGCTTGTTTTGTCATCAAGCAGTAACGTATTGGTGATAACCGAGACTTGGCTGACAAATGATATAACCGATGCAGAAGTGCTAGATCACCTACCTGGATTTCAACTTTATCGTAAGGACCGTACAGGCGCACGTGGAGGCGGGGTTCTGTTGGCTGTGCACCAACAGTTATCGTGCTCGGTGGCCAGGACCAACTCTCCTGAACTTGAAATTCTTTGGGTCGTTTGCCGTGCTCGCCCTCATACTGTCCTTGTAGGCGTTTGTTATAGGCCCCCGAACAGTGACCCAGATTTCGCATATAAGCTCAACAACAACCTGAGTGACCTTGGGAAACAGTATCCGCAAGCAGAGATACTGCTTTTCGGCGATTTTAATTTTCCTCAAATAGATTGGAGTAGTAGCGTCCCGTCAGCTGTGGGCAGTGAGCCCGCAAGGGACTTCATAGATTTCTGCCTGAATTGCAATCTAACCCAACTTGTATCCCAACCAACGCGCGTTACAGAGAGCAATTCCAGCATCTTAGATCTAATACTAACTAGTCATCAAGAGAGCTTATCATCAATTACATATCTGCGTGCCGTCAGTGACCACAAGGTAATCCATGCGGCTTTTGCGTTTCGACCTGTAAAACGCGATCTTGTCACCAAAACAATCCGTCTTTACGACAAGGGCAATTATAGTGCCATCAATAATGAATTGATATCTTTTCTTCCTGAGTTCGAGAGAATAAGCCATACACGCTCTGTGGATGAGAATTGGATTATATTTAGAGATAAGTTAGCCACTCTTGTCGAGAAATTTATCCCAAAAATAACGTTTACCGCAAACCGAAACAAGCCATGGTTTTCACGTACACTTCACAAACTAAGAAACAAGAAAAAACGCCTCTTCCGATCAGCCAAACAGTCTAAACTTCTGTCCTTATGGGAAAAATATTACGCCGCGGAAGATGATTATCTTAGAACCATTCGAAACGCCAAGCACGTGTTCTTTCATGAAGAGCTGCCCAAAATGCTTGCAACCAGCCCTCGCAAATTCTGGGAGGTGATAAACCCTCAGGAGATGCGCACCACTAGTCTTTCAAATGCGCATGGCGATATAGTCGACAACAATGAATGCGCGAACCTTTTTAACGAGGCCTTTTTCTCTGTTTTTACGAATGAGAGTTCAGTTCCCGATTTTTTTTCACCTGCGCGCAGCACCGAGTCTATGCCCCCGATTGCATTTTCTACGGACGGCATCATTTCGCTTATAGAAAAGATTAAGCTTTCTTCTTCTGCAGGTGTGGATGACATTAATTCAAAACTTCTCATAAATGTTAAACATGTGTGTGCCGCATACCTTACATTGTTATTTTCGCAGTCATTATCATCAAGCATTCTGCCAGCAGACTGGAAAGTAGGCAAGGTCGTTCCAGTCTACAAATCAGGTAACAGAGATTCTCCACTAAATTACCGTCCCATATCTTTAACAAGTATCCCCTGCAAAATCATGGAGCATGTCATCTACTCCCATATCATCAACTTCTTGGACTCAATGCACTTTTTTCATCCTTCTCAACACGGGTTCCGAAGGGGTTATTCTTGTGAAACGCAGCTGGCCATTTTCATTCACGACTTACATTCTAACCTTGACTGCAACATTCAGACCGATGCTCTTTTCCTGGATTTCGCTAAAGCATTTGACACTGTCCCTCACAAACGCCTAATTCTTAAATTATCTCTGTTAAATCTAGATCCTAATGTACTTGCATGGATAACATCTTTCCTGACTAATCGTTCCCAATTTGTGTTTGTTAATAATCACTCATCTAACCGACTACCTGTAACCTCAGGTGTCCCGCAAGGGTCTGTCTTAGGGCCTCTACTCTTTTTAATTTACATTAACGATCTACCATTGCATGTATCATGTAACTTTCGTATGTTTGCCGATGACTGCGTAATCTACCGATCAGTAACCAACATTCATGACCAAACACTAATTCAGCATGATCTTAACAACATACAAACATGGTGTGATCGTTGGTTAATGAACTTAAATCCTAATAAATGTAAGCTTGTTTCTTTTTCTCGCCACCGTAACCCTTTTGAGTTTACCTATTCCATCACTAATGTTCCCATAAAATCAGTTCAATCATTCAAATACCTCGGCATCACCTTGGCTCATGACCTGTCTTGGCGTCATCACACTACTAACATCATCTCGTCTGCTAATAAATCACTCGGTTTTCTCAGACGACACTTACGCCATACTCCGCCTCACGTCAAGACGCTTGCATACAAATCATTTATCAGGTCCAAACTCGAGTATGCATCCCCCATCTGGAGCCCTCATCAATCATACATCATAAGAGAACTCGAATCACTTCAAAATCGGGCTACCAGGTTCATTCATTCTGCATATTCGTACGATATCAGCATCTCATCTCTAAAGGCGGAATCAGGTCTAGAAACCCTTGTTTCACGCCGACAGTGTGCCACCCTCTCTCTTCTTCATATGTTTTATTTCAGTTCACTGAATCATCCACCGTACATCACGCCCCCTCCGCACATATCCCATCGCACTGGTCATCCGTTACAAGTCGCAATACCACGTACCCGGACCACTGTATTCCAAGCCTCCTTTTTCGTAAGAGCAGCAAAAGACTGGAACGGCCTTCCTCACGCCATCTGTGCCATCACTAACCCATCTATGTTTGCAGAAGCCATTAAAAACACCGTTGTATAGTTCTCTTTTTTTGTTATGCACCACCCCTTATGTAATACCCCTACAGGGGGTCTTTAAGGAAATAAAAGTGAAGTGAAGTGAAGTGAAGTGAAAGCTCACGTATCCTTTCATTCGCTTGCATCCACCAGCTCAATAGCGTGAAATTTCCCTCTAGGTATGATTTATGAGAAACTCCGTGCACGTGAGATCCTTCTTTCTTAGTTTTTTTTCGCCAAAGTTACGAGCAACCGCATCTTTAACGCACTTGCTCACATGAAAGTTGCTTGTTGGAGCGCTTCCCGCCGACTTCATCTGCTTTAGAAAATGGAGTCTGCTTGGTACTCTCAATAGCAGAGGGCTCAGGAAAAACGCAGCGCCGCGTATATAACAATCTTGCCGTTCCGGCCAGCGGTCGCTTTTGCCTACCTTTTAGATGCGGAGCATCTTATACTCGCGCCTTGTAGTGCGCCGTCCGCGCCGTCCGCGCCGTCCGCACCGCTTCTCGAACATTCGACAGCTGACGCGCGCGCATGCGCCGTCGCGCCGTCGCCCACTCTTCCACCATCTGTGCATCCCTTCCTCCTCTACACACCGCGCGCGCTTCACTCCTCCACCATCTGTGCACCCTTCCTCCTCTACACACCGCGGTCGACATCTACAATTCTCCTGATTCTCCAGTGGACGCGCATGTGGCGTCGCGCTTCGAGAACATTCAACAGCTGACAGTGCATGCGCCGTCGTGCTGTATATATACTCAAGGTCGGCGCTCGCTCGCTCAGTTGCCGCTCGTCGGTTGGTTTGTACGGCGCGTCGACGCCCAAGGTCGCGGTGAAATGAATTCCAACGAATCCACAAACACAATGATCGACGTCCCTTCGACCAGCGCCGCCCTTTCGCATACGTGTGTACGTGTTCACTCATTTAACACCCCCTCCTACAACCACGTTAACCAATTTAGCCATCGACCCAAGTAAGTCGCAATTTAACACCCCATTTCACAACCACGTTAACCAATTTAGCCATCGACCCAAGTAAGTCGCACTTTAACACCCCGTTAACCAATTATATGCTCCGCATCCTCCTCAGTGTTCCCCCGAGGGAACCTGCGGGCAATTTTTTTTCCGTTGGTACTGTGAGTCCGCACAGCCATTCTACGAGCGACGATTCGAATGCACTCTGATTGTTACGAATGAGAAGAAAATTGCGCCGTCAGCTATTCATGATGGCTGATTTTAAATGATAATGTTTACAAGATGGCATATGTACAGCAAGTGTTTGTGTTCAAATACGTCTTTGCTTTGTTACAATTACGGTATTGCATTTCCGCTTACCTAGAATTACAGCCATTGCTCATTATGCTTGTCCTTAAAGAGTGACATATATATATATATATATATATATATATATATATATATATATATATATATATATATTGTTGGCGATTTAGGAACCCTTTGAACGTCAATCAATCAATCAACGTCAATTACCTTTATCAATTGTGACAGCGGGGTACACCTTTTAAGCGCAGGTGTTCGCGGTTGATATGCGCAACCAAGGTGACAGCCCCCACACACTGGAAGACATGAATTACGAGCTGACAACCGCCGACCTGGACCTGTTCCTCAAAAAGCATGGACTGAGCAAGGAGCAAGGCGACCTTCGTGGGTCACAGCTTGGCTGGTCAGATGGTTATGAACTTCGCCGTCAACAAGGTCAGCATCGACTTTTACGGCATTGCTTTCATTTAAATAACGCTAAACAAATTCATTTCCCGATTACATTAGTAAATCACCCTTATTGTCAAAAGCATGACTATCACCCTCTGGAAGACCCTTGTTAGCGCTAAGAAAAACGCGAAGAAAAAAAAACGCGCGAGTTTCTTTTACTTATTCGCCTAAAACAACTCGAGGGCGACAATCATATTTTTTCCTTTTCATCTTATAGTTGATTGTATTAAATGTTATAGCACTCCGACCACTCGAAAAAAGAGAAGAAAATATACATGGACTTGCGCTCTGGCAGTATCCTCGGTTTGCCGAAGAGCTTGCAGATGTACTACAGTGCCTGAGCAAACGAGTACGGCTTCCTACTGCTGCCTGTTATATAACACATATTCTATTTTACACTGTTACTCCATAAAGAGCCCATAATATACGATACGGATCCACCATTTTATGACAAAACTTACACATATCAGAGAGATAATAACTTAAAATCAGTCAATCGCGTCAGGCATTGCCTATTGCCCGTAACCGTTGGCTAAAATCTTTTGGTAGCAGCATGCGCTGCACTGACGTCCTGCTGGACATTGGCGCCTGGGCCGTGGAGCAGGGCCTCCCAGATTTCGAGTGTGTGCGAGCCATTATACTGACTCTGACATGTGCGCACACCATGCGGACCAATCTTTCTACCTCATCACAAAGTTAGAGACTGTTACCGGGAAACGCCTGGGTGCCGCTTGCTGTATAGTATGGTATATCCCTCAGGGCAGTAGTGGTGGTGAGTAACCGTAGTTGGGAATATATTTGTAAGATTCGGTAGTGAATTTTATGCCCAAGGAAAGTGGGCCCTTCATAGCTTGCAGTGCTTGGAGATCTGTCCATAAAAAACCAAGCGGTCTCTCTTCCTCCCAGGGCTTTTCATCTTTCGTCATGGCCGTCTTTTCGCTGGTCGTAGCCCGCAATGTTACTGACGAGCGTTGTATCCGAGCAGAAACGTCGGTGTCAAATCGGTGTCCGTCTCCTCCAACAGCTTCGATGGACGACTGCCTATTGTGCCGTTCCACGGTCATGTTTCAACATTTTATTTGCCCGAATGGGCTTGTGGAATAACGGCCTTGTCGGTGCAGATCGATGAACTTGATATGAGCTGTCCACAATGTGCGCCGCGTCATGTCTTATTACGGTCACAATTATTGAGCACGACCTTTGACAGGCGGAAGAGGTTCTTGTTCACCGACTCCCGTCTCGTCATCGTTTTTCTGTGGTTCAAGCACCCAATTGAAGCGCACAGCACTGCGGGTGGAACAATCGCACACACACTTCGGAACGTAGACGGAAGAAAGGAGGCTACGTACCCTCCCCTTCCCGCAGTCACTGAAGGGGGCATTAAGTATGAACCATACGTTTTCTGTCAGACCGGTCGTTCCATGGTTTAGAGAGCTAGGTTATGAGCACGCAGCTCTTTCACAATGAAGGTGGCCGAATGCCCCCGATTCTAAAATTCAAGAACTCTATCCTCTCATCCTTACAACCGGAAAGCTATGAACCAGAGGAAGGTATTTGTCGGAAGCGTGTCCATGCTTCCACTTCATCTTTAGGGGCGAAGCTCTTTGAGGTCGAGGCTTGTCTGTTGGCGTTGTGTGCCGTAGCCGCCGCTGACAGTGTCAATTATGCTGATAGCGATGAACAACAAGCGCGTTTCAGAGCGCACATTGTCTTTCTGCCATAGTGGCACAGCTCGCAAGGTACCCACCATACGCCATGTGAATGAAGATAACGATGATTATGATCACGGCCAACATCTGGCTTGTGCAGTAGATGGCGTCTCGGTATGCTCTACGGTGCATTTATTATGACTGGAAGCAGCCAACAACCACCGTTGGAACGTGCCCAGACTTTGTCTCTGACCACTTCAGGCTACATACACTATCACAAAGCAGTAATAATGAAGTGAGTGAGTAAAAACTTTATTGAACATGTCCGGCGTCATTGAGCGGGGTGGGGCTACAAGCACCCCGACCTAGGTTACGGCCTCGAGTCCTTGGACCCGGGCGGCATCCTGGGCTTGCCGGACGGCCCACAGTTGATCGGCAAGGTCGTGGCTGAGCAGAGCCGCCTCCCATCGCGCCTCGCGGTTCGAGACTGCCATGTCTACCGGGTTCGTAGGGGAATGCTGCGCGTTACCGGTACACTTCCACAGTGTGTGCTGCAGCGTCGCTCTCGCTCCGCACGCCTTACACACGTCGGACGTATAAATGCCTGGGTAGCAAAGGCGAAGGATCACCGGATTCAGGTACGTGTGTGTCTGTAGTTGTCTCCAGGCAACCTGCTGTTTCTTGTTTAGTTTGGCGTGGGGTGGTGAATATTTGCATCGGTTCAGTCCGTAGTGTTGCGTGATGTCTCTGAAAGTGGTCATGCGATCCCCCACGTCCATTCCCGCATCGCTGTCGAAGTGTGCGAGACATCAGGACTGTCGGCAGGCGTCGCAGCTTGGCGTGTAAGTCCTCGAGCCGCGGCGTGGGCAGTCGCGTTGCCCGCACAACATATCAGTTATTACCAGTAAACAATGTATATAACTAGACACCGCTTCGTACTCATTTACATTCGTGAGTAGAGAATGTCATGGGTGACTTACGGTAACGCCTAACGATCCAACTGCTTCGCCCACTCATCATCATTCATTTCATGGATATGCCGCGATTTTTTAATCATTGTACATCAAGGTGTCTTTGGGACTCGACCTTAAAGGGGGGGGGGCAGCGTAAACGCTTCCTTCCTCCCTTCTAATGGTAAACTCTGCACACTACCATAGTTGCGCTTGTTAACTGGCACGGGCAACCCATCATGATAAATGGTAGTTTCTCATTACATTGCTGACCGTGACAAAGGTGTAAGACATGTAAGTGCATCAAAGAAGCAACAATTTAATAACTACAATTCGTTATTTTTGAGAGCATTCGTCCCGAGATCGAGCGTAGTCGCCACCTGGTGGCCACTGGCTGTAGCGCAGCTAGTGTGAATTGCTCTGCAGCGTCATCTGCTAGCCATATAAGGCTGTAGCATGGGCGTGTACATCATGCTCGACCTCAAAGTGTGGTTTGTCCCACTCTGTTATCGAAAGAGTAACTGCTTGTGCGTTTGCCTAGCACTGTCTCCGGAAGCACTTAGCCTTGCTTGACTGTATGTAATGCAATAAGATCTGGCCGGGAACTTGCCAAGAGTGCTGTGTGTCATCGTCGTAGCCACTGTTCCCAAGGATGATGTTGCTTTTTAGCTGAAGCTCATCGTAAAGAACACTTGGCGTCGTCCCAAAGATGACGAATAATAAATATTTTTTGAATGCATCATCTTAGCGACCGGGGATAAACCAAGCTTCGCATTATCGTTGGGTGCCTGATTGTGGCACTGTCGCTTATCGGTTAGCCGACAAGCTTTAATTGTGCTTGAGACAACCTTTCAATGTACGGTCCTGGTCTCATGAAATCGCTTTCTAGTAAATTTTCACACTTGAGTACTGAAATTGTCCTTTGAAAGAACAAAGGAACGATATGACAAGCTGGTAAATAAACTTCCGCTACCACACTCAATTTTACCAATGGGTGAAATTATACAGACACTCGTACTCTTGAAGTTGGGTTCGCTTAAAAAAGAATTCAGACACCCGAAAGTAATCGACATAGCGTGTTCCACATAGGTGGTATTTTTTCACGCAAGATGTAATCTCTTTTTTTTGTTATCTTCAGCGCTTTTGTGGCGTTGTGATAGACTGGCGGATGCATCAGGCATTATTCGCTTGAAAAAAAAAAGAATTTTGTCCCATCAGATAATGGACCTTTTTTGAATCACTGGGATGCAGATAATCTTAGAAACCTGCTCGCTGAATTGCTACCTGTTTATACTTTAAGAACAGGTGCGCTAAAGTGCTGTCAAACACGTAGCTGCATGCGTAATCGCGGTATTCTCGAACTTATCGCTCGATAATATCTAATTTGTTTCTTCCTCTTTTTTCGTATTCAAGACCAGCGGGCACAGAATGAATTCAGTTGCCCTGCGGCAGAGTGTAGTAGACGACACACATGCTCAACAATTAAAATTAAAAAAATAAAAGAAACGTGACACAGTGCGAAAGCGCAGACAATCGCCACTGGGTCTGATGATCCCTTTTAATGGTATATTACGCTTCTCTCACAAGTAATAGTAACGTTTGTCGAGCTTTGCGCATTCATTGAGCAATGAAAGACATAGATATGAGTAGGCGGCAGTCAATGCATTTTATTTGCCGACAATCTGCTCACACCAGCCTGAAAATGCGCCGCATCCTACATTTGCAAGCCAGCCGCCGGCTGCCTATCCCCACTAGGGTAATGACGATGCTGCCCCTTATAGCCCGACTTCGGGAGAGACCAACCGCATTTTATTGTTATAATCTTGCGTTTATTCTCCACCTTTGAAATCTTACAGACCTCTGCGGTGGATCGCATTGTTGTGGTGGACACAGGATTGATCCCCGGGCCACCAGTCTTGTTCAACAGATGGCTGCCTTGGCAGGTGAGCGCAATGAAGCACATCTTATCCTTGCTGTCACCTGACATGAACATGAAGAAGGCACTTCAAGTGGGCGACCAATATCTCAGCGCAAAAGAGACCGTGAGTCAACACTTTTCGAAATTGACACTATTTGTAGTGTTCTGCGGCTTTACGTGACGAAAGAACGATTTCATCATAAGACGAGCAGTAGTGAGGAACTTCGAATAAATTTGAACATCTGGATTATTTGATACAAACCATGCTGGATCATTCGATACAAACCAGCCGACACTGTCCATATATTTGTTATTTCAATAAATAACATTTGGCAGATCCCACGTACCTGGGAACCGACGTTATGCGAAGCATGCGGAGGGAAGGTGACCGTGTTGCATTTTTTCATTGAGTGACACGTAATAACATTACGCTAAATATATGTGCAAATGCTGCACACACAGACATATGTTTAAGAGTCGCAGATGTGTATATCACCAGTTGGTTGCACTTGCGCAACAATTCCAACTGGAACGCGTGGTATTAGCAGCGCCAGAAGCTGATATGAAGCGCTGATGCTCGCGAGGAAGCTAGGCCTAGACACTGCTAAATAAATCAACTTCAATGCATGGCAAGTAACCGCAATTGACGTTAACCCGACGTGACGGTTGTATCAAACGAGTACATATGTAACACTTATAAAATTTGGTAGACAGCACTGCAACCACTGTTGACGTTTCACAAAGATTGGCGTCTAATTGAAAGTAGTTATGAGACCTGGCGTAGCTCTGGGGCAAAATACTTCCTTGCCACGCAGAATGCTGCAGTTTCATTAGAGCTGGGACAACGACATTTATTCTTTGCATAAATCGGGTTGATGTTACCGATGTTGGGTATTACAGAACGCCCCGCGCGTGAAAATTGCCCACGTGTGTTCTCGTCGTTCCTGGGTAGATACCAAGTGTCAATCACCATTGGCACATACCTGCGTACTAGCGGCGCAGATCATGCCCGTGGGTTTGTGCCACTGCTGGCGGGAAGTGTTTGACGACGTACGTGAAGGTATCGTGACCTTATTCGTGTCGTTCTTGACCAGGACGTCATATACGTAAATCATCTTACCCTCCCATGCTGATTCTGGTTCACGCCAAGTTAAGGGGGTGACCATGAGAGCACCCAAACGTAAGTGGTTAGATAGATAGATAGATAGATAGATAGATAGATAGATAGATAGCTAGATAGATAGATAGATAGATAGATAGATAGATAGATAGATAGATAGATAGAGAACATAGATAGATAATAGATAGATAGATAGATAGATAGATAGATAGATAGATAGATAGATAGATAATAGATAGATAGATAGATAGATAGATAGATAGATAGATAGATGATAGATAGATAGATAGATACTCTCAAAGTCCTTGGAGTTCACCACGAAATTCTCGCAATTCAAAACCACCGGGCCTGTGTGAAACGCACCGCACAGTCACAGCGAAAGCTGGAAGAGCAGCCTTTAATCGCCTTTGGTGTGCACTGCTTGGGTGATTGTTGCAAGCACAGTTGCAGGACAACCACTATGCATAAATCATAACTTTTGTGTAGTACGGAGGCATTCACAATGACAGCCTTCGTCATTCTTTGGAGAAGCGTGGTACGCGCTACATATTACAAAAAAATTTGTGCAATTTTCATGTTGTTACTGACAAAGATAAAGAATATTCTTGAACCTTTTGTAATGGTTAGATCATTTTATAACCTACTCGTTACGCACTTCGAATTGTGTGACGCCTACTTGTTCCTTTGCTGTTCTAAAACACTGTATTACTCATATTAACGTGATTCCTTTCCAGACCGACTGCCCTTGCTAGACTCTGTGCCGAATGGCTGTGCCTCCACGATCTCCGAGGCCAGCGTAGCTCTCGCTGATTCGCCCACCGTCCACAATTTTCTCTCACCGCGAAGCTCCCGCGGAGTGGTTCCCCGTCCTTCGGGGCCTTTCGAGCGTGCCCAATACTCTATTACATATTATTACTTCTCACTCACTCTTTTTGAACCCTCCTTATCCCATTCCTCATGAGCTACTGTGAGATGTCGCATTTGCTGCAGAAACTTGCGGGGCTCACTTTAACTTCTTTTCTGCTAATTAAGTATTGGCACCTCCCTCTCACGACATCGAGGCTGCCTATGGTCAGCTTGCAACGGAGTAGTTTCAACCACAGGCGTGGCTCTGAGGTAGAACGCTGGACTGGGACAATGATGACCTGGGGTTGGATCCCATGTGTTTTTCGATGTTTTCCTTAGTTTTTTTTCTTTTTCCCACGATAGTGGTTATTGACACTGATGGACAACTACGGACGGGAACGGGACTTTTGTTGGGATCTCGTACGAGCTTTCGCTTTTAAAAAATCGGCAGATCTTGGGAAAAAAAAACTTGATGCCAGCCTTGGATCTTCATGGTTCTCTTGAGGCGCTATTACAATTGTTGAATAACGAGTAGAACGAACATGGGTACGCCACCAAGCGGTCGTCAGACCCTTCCTACTCGGATGAGAAAACGCTCGAGTGAGCACTCTTTATGATAGTATGTTCTCTATGCGCCCGGCACTCGTCCGCCGCAGGGCAGATGCTCACAGGCCTGTGCAAGTGCTATAGACGGGCTGCTCTAGCAAGCGCCTGTTCGTACGCACGCTCGGCTACTGGCCTTGTGTGAGAGCCATATAGCGCCTGCCGTCGAGCGTACACTCGGTTAGTCTCACGGAGTTCCCCGTCAGCCCGCAAGCCCGCAAATGTCGCAGTGGGCAGTCTTTTGAGTAAATAAATCCATGTTTGTTGAGGACTTGCCGTGAGTGCCATCCCTGCGGCGCGTGTTGGAGGGTCGACAAACCCGGCCGTAAGGTCTTTGTGCACAACGGCAGTGAAGAGCGTCACGTCGCTTCCCGGTAGCTTCGTAGGGTAAGCCTTTAGCAAATCTGTCTCCACAAAATACAGTGCAAATAACTTCCTCTTTTTGGAAACACAGTGAAAGTAACTTTCACGCTTCACAAACACCTGCGTCCAGTATACATGCTTCACTATGCAACATGCCGCAGTAATAATGCGTACTACAAATACATACATAGTGATCGAGCGTCAGAACCTGCGATTATCATGAATTCGTGGTTAAAAGCAGACCATCCACAACAAAACGCACTCACGTCACTGCGTACCACTTAGTGGGTGCATAGCTAGTTAGAAAAGATTTCATGAACTAAGTGCTTGAAGTACGCACTAGGAACAGGATATCGCTATCGCGTTACTCTTGAGGTGAAGAAGTTAAGGATGCCCATTTTTTATTGAGCGAAACGTCACGAAGTGGCGTCAAAGATATGTAAAAATGCATGCGCAGACATAAGTTAAACAGCCGCATATGTTTTATAAGACTAGTTGTTTATAGTTGCATAACACTTCCAACAGCAAGATTAACATTGGCAACACCAGAAGCGG